>PDGT01000003.1:8540414-8621687 GCA_003671415.1 Megathymus violae | reverse complement strand
TTTTTTGCCTTTGGTCTTGCCGTAGTAGGTCAAGGGCATAAAAACACAGAATTGTGATTTATACATTCGTAAAGTGAGATTAATATTGTATGTTAAGCTATAACAGTACAATTAATTATTATTCATGTAACCTATACTCCTTGTTATTTATTTATTTATTTATGCACAACTATCGTTAAATACTGAATCTAGCATTTTGTATGTGTAAATAGTAGATTTAAGATTTCGTGTGTAAGTTAAAATTGAATAATAGTTTTAATTTTGTACTTTTGATTTATATAAAATAATAACGATACAGCGTTTTATTCATTTGTCTCTTTGTGCATTTCATATTTTACTTTTAAATATAAAAATAATTATTAGAGGCTCGAGAGCTAATCAGAATATAGTTTCGAGTCTATAATAGTATTATTTATCAAAAGTTGTTAGTTATTCGTAGTATCGGAGACTCCAGGTGTGCTGGTTTCCGTACAATGTTGTAGGTAACTGCAGCAAGTGTTATCATCTACTTTCATCAAAATCCAACAAGTTTTCGCTCACCATCAAAATTACAACCCATAATTATCCCATTGCTGGGCTCGGGTCTCCGCTAACAATGAGAAGGGTTAAGGCCATAGTCCACCAGGCTGGCCCAGTGCTGGTTGGCAGACTTGACGCACCGCTGAATACATCGGAGAACTCTAAGTTGTGAAGGTTTCCTCTTGATGTTTTCCTTCACCCAAGAAAATGACAATTAATTTGCAATACACACATTTTAGTACTCTCTGGCACAATCCTTTTGGAAGTCTAAATCTTACAGTGAAACAGTGTAATTTAACACTAATTCCCGCATAGAATTTAAATTGTCGTGAATGAAGGTTACAGATAAATAAACTATTAAAAACAACAATGTAAATAATATATTATCATAATTACAAAACACTGGTGCACACTGGTAAATCGTACAAACAAACACTTCAACACAAATAAATGCTCAACAAAAGAGGGTGAAATTCGTTATAGCAATTAAAACAAAAATACAAAACAAAATACACGTTACAATGAAACTTTAAATACATGTATAATTGTTACAATACTGTCGTGATTTATTTTGTTCGTAGTTGATTTAAATTTTTCTATATAAATTATATACTACGCATTAATTATATATATAATTAAAAAAACGTTATTCTTCACTAGTGGTGGGTAGTTTTTGTAGAATATTTTGTAGGTATCCTATGGCACCTTCTAATATTTGTACTTCACATTCCTTTAGTAAATGTATATTTTTCCTGAAATAAAAACCAATGAAAACATGTATATCATATTATTAATTTAAAAACGGTGAAATTAACTCCTACGGTACTTTTATTTTTCTACGTTTCTCTGTTTTAAAATCACAAATAAGAGTAATTAACGCAACGAAGGCTCAAGTCCCGCTGAGAATCAATCCAACATATTTATGTTAATGGCCGGCAAAGGTAAAGACTGTCTTAATGGTGGCTACCGCCATCCATGAAAATACCTCATAAATAAATATTATAAATAACTCATCAAATCACTGATTGTCTTTGCTTCAGGAACACTTAACATATCACGTTCGGTTTAGCTTCCTTCCTTCCTCCTTCGGCCATCTCTAACAAACAAGACATTACAATACCTATGTATTGAATCAGGTTCGTCTTCGCTCTTCTTATATGCAGCCTTGAGCAGTCCACAACGAGTGAGGAGGTACGTGTAGGCGCGTTTGTCGACGTTTGAACCCACGGCTTCCGAGTTGGTCGGGTCTGATGATACCAGGTCTCCGGGCAATCCTTGGCTCGACCACTTCGTTAACTCGTCTGTAATACAATACCGAGGGGACGCCATTGAACAGCACAAATTATGTAAAACATTTAAATTTTTATGAATGTTATATGTGTAGGTATTTTTTTTATTAATGTTTAAATGTTATACTTATTTTCTGTTAGTCTTTAGTTTTTTCTTTCAATATTTATTTCATATCTTACTTATAAATTTTAAATGTAATGTATTTTATACTAAAATTTCTACACAGTTACATTGGTTTAATATACAAAATATATAATTTTTAAAGGTCCACGATGATACAAATTTTAATAGGCATTCCACATACAACTTAACTGCATATTGTAAACAATTATCAATGACTTATTTATGCCTTCATCACCCAAGGACATGTTATGCTAACTCAGTCATTCAAAGCCATTTGTTCAAAATTTCCAGCTTTATAATTGTTAGAGGCCAGAAGTTAAAATTGTGGAAGAGATGTTCTCTTTGAAAGGATGGAAAATTTCGTCGTATGACTGTATACGTCCCAACAGTTCACTGATTAAATTTTCTACACAAACATTGATAGTCGCTCACCTTGATTCATATTGAATATCCTAATGAAGGCAAGTAGCTCAGCGCCGATGGGGGCGGGGCCCCGATACAAATTGAAGTGCGTGACACCGGCCAGGCCCAGTTTAGTGAGCAGCGCGAGTTTAATGTCGCGCAGAGGATCGCCGGAGCTCACTCCCAGCGCCAGCGACACACTGTCGTGCCGATTATCAGGGTACACAAACCTGTAACGAATACATTGATTACGGATTTGCAATAGCAATTTAAAATGTATAGGAATTTAATAAAATCGGAATAAATTAAAGATATGGCTTTATCGAAAGCGTGGAGACACCATGCGTTATCTATCCTATACACAATATAAATAGTGCTAATTGAAGTATACTTAGTCAAAGAGAGTTAATCATGACGTCTTTTCTACGTAGTTTTGATATTTTTATCTATCAACGTATTAAAATGATTGTTTATTGTGTTTTTTCATTGAATAATTTCGTAATTTGGAATAAAAAAAGCCTTCATCCTCATCGCCAGGAACATACTGGATCGTATATTTTTCTACTTCTATCTATAATATACATATAACGGGTACACCTGATGATGGTATGCGGTCACCGTCACCCATTGACGTTCATAACATCATGGCTACGAATTGTTATATTACTGGTTCCTTAATAATGGAACTACGACACGTAAAACATATTTCATAGTGAATTGTAAAAGGATGGTGGTAGCTACCTAGGTTGGTAAGGAACCGTACTGCCATATACGATTGATTTAGGGAGAAGGCTTTGTGGTGCAGAGTACAACAACTTCAAATAGCACGAGCAGTGTAAGTTGATATGTACTCAAAGCTCGAATTTTCACTGTGGAGATTATGCTCTTTAAGAACTTAAGGAACTGCAAAATATTTTCTGAAAAATCAAGCATTACACACCAGTGAGTGAGAGTCTGAAGGGGCATTCCTTTTGTGTGGGATAAAAGACTTAGTATGACAAACAGAGCATCAACGACTCTACGAGCTTTGCACTGGGCAGCCCCAGTGCCTCTATACGATACGGATTGACTCCATATGCATTTGGAGCCTGTCAAGGGACGTTTTAGTGGTGTTAAAATAGCACAGAAGGTTGACGGCCTTGAAAGAGCTGCATAAACGTCATAAATATGTCATTTAAATTAAATTTTAACTACCATGAAATATTATTATCAATAGGCAACCAACAAGTAAAGTTACGTAATTACGTATAGAATAGAAGATCCCCCCGCCCCCCAAATCCATAATTCCACGTCTTTGCAGTATGTTAAATGGACGCCATAGATCACTGGATATAAATAACATATTTATTCAATCATTTTAAGACAGTGTAAGATTAGGCCATCACAAATAAAAACCGCATACCATTTAAATTACTGTAAATTATTCAGTGCATACGATGTTTGCATCACAAGGTTACTTAGTCGCTTAGTCATCAGGACAAATCTTAGTGTAGCTGAAAGACCTAAATATATAAATATTTTTTTTAAAAATACACCATACAGTAACGTGTAACATAACAGTAATAGTAGGTATAAGGATTTAATGACATCAGCAATACCGCAGTCGTATCTAAATAATAGTAAAATTTATAATAATTCATTAAAACGTTCCAATATTCCCGTCCAGTTCGAGCTCTATATAACTACGTTGTTTATTTTAGTTGATATTTTGATTTACAGTTATTGCACTACATTATACTCGTATTATCGTGAATAAACAATCAATGGCTGTGGAATGTTTGCTGAGTTTTGAGTGAGATGTGATGTGATATTGTGTAGTAAATGAGACAACAATAATATTTGTATCAGATGAGTAAAACACATTTCAGATATATTTGCTTCAACGCATTTTCTGTTCGCTCCAGAAAACCAAACGTTTATAAATAACACATGCACGCGAAAAAAATATCATAATTTTTTATCAAGCGTTTCATAAATTTAATTAATGCCGAATTTTCATGTTTTATGAGTCCAGGTTCCGGGTAAACAAAACTTTTATTTTCTATTCCGCGGGACAAAAACTATTGCCCGGGCTGAGTTGAAAAAAAATAAGGTTTCCCTTTAACACAACACAACCAAGTGTAGGCTACCTTGAATATATATATATATATTATATTAAGGTACATATATATATTAAAGTATAGACATAAAATACACATTCAGCTCAAATACAATTTTATTATAACTTTGTCATAACTAAATGTGACAAAGAATACATCGTAAATGCAAATATAACAATGTATTATAAACAAAATAATACATATATATCATGATCTACTGTGAATTGGTCGTAATTGTGAGAAATCTGCAAACATAACATCATGAATGTCGTGTATGAGAATGTCATGTAAAGTGTTATGCAAGCGGTAGGCCGAGTCGTTTAAGCTACAAGCGAATATCGATGGAATGGATAGCGATCGCTCAACCCAAGAATCGGAAAATTTTATGTCACTTTAGTGTCACTTTAGTTACGCTTCGGAACACCGGAGAACATTGATCTACTGGGTCCGTTGATTATAAATCATCAACTTGAGTTATTAAGTTGAGCTATGGCTCGTTGATCATAAAACTTACCAAAGAGAAACTTTCTCAATACAGCGGCTTGTGACAGTGCCAAGTGACCGATGTAGTTACATACATACATTTGAGATATAAAAGAGAGCTAATTAGCCAAGACTCACCCATTATGTAAGAACAGATCGGCGTTGGATCGCGCTCCGTAGAATATGAAGATTTGCTCGCCCGCCTTGAAATCCCGCAGGGCATAGCACTCTCCGCGTCCCAGCTCTTCGTTGTAGTCTGTTGTTATCTAAGTATAGAACAAATATAAAATAAACAAATAAATACACACACAAACACACAAACGCTCACATCCCCGCATTATAACTACTTGATCTCAATAAACCGAAAATCTTTTCGGTATCACTAAATGGGCACTTAGAAGATAAATTATTCGCGTCATATTTGAAATGAGCGTGCAGTCCAGTAAGTGGCATTTAGTCACTGTAAACCATGGAAATTTGTGTCCTGTATCGAATTCCACTCCAATTTCGGTCGCTCACAGACATGCGTGGCACATGGAAAATACGCCCCATTTATACGCTTCATAGCGTCGCTGGAACCAACACAATCATATCGACTCTAGATAGTTTGAGATTTTCGAAATTTGTGTCCGCACAGATCAATTTAAGGAAAGTTACACAATCTTGTGATAAAAATGTCAGGCTATCCTCCATAATATTTTCATGTTAAGTCCTGGCAACGTTCACATATTTGAGGAGGTAAGGATTAAGGGAATCATTTTTGAGATTTGTTCCTATTGATTCTGGCTCAATTGATTGAAGTGATTTATATTTTATTTGAATTTATATGAAAATAACAAAAGCAGCATACATCGCATGAGTTTACATGCAATGAGCTGCTATCATAATTCACTCGAGTGTTTCGTACCTTGCCGTGTTCATGATTGCACATGTCCCATAGAGGTATGAAGGCCGTAGTATTAGTATTGGAGAGCTGTATGTTATTTTGCCTCGTCATTACAGTCGACACCGCCCATCTGGAAAACAAAAATATTTCCTTAAATGTGTTGCATACTTTAGAGGTCGTCTAACCTTTGAACGAAAAGGTAGAGTTGAGTTGAGTTTCATATTCGTATAAGTTTATAATTATGTTTGGTCCGATACGTATGGTCGTCAATTTTTATTACGTTACGTGAATGTTATTATTGAAATTGGCAGTTGATCTTTACCGCGCGGCTACTTTCAAGTGCTTTCTCGTTGTGACGCAGATTACGTAAAAGGTTGCGTATTACAAATATATAACTGAAAAATATAATTAATTACCAGGTAAATATAACGAATATGAGTAACGCGAGAATTTTGACATTACGAGACTTATCGTGAACAACCAATATGTAAACATATAAATAATTTCTATTATCTATTATGGACTTATCAATGCCTACTTATAATTTAAGCTCTTTGCTTATTGCACAGCATAAAACAAAATAAATGCATGTTGGATATTATTCATTGATACTCGTAAGTACAATGCAGGGCGGCCATATCGCTTACAACATAAAATCCAAATTATATTTTGTCATGAGTGCCTATTAAAATGGCAAAGCACTTATGCCCCAATGGCTTTTATCAATCGTAAGGGATTTGTGAAAAATTATTTTGATGATTAATAATGTTTTTTTTTAATTTACTTGAGTTATTGATACATTTAGATACATTATATTGGTATACCTAATATAACAATAACAACTATAAACTATTTTGGTTACAGCACTGTCTCAACCAATCAATCTTATTAATTGGTGTCATGAGTGTCTTATGAAATAATACATTTTTATGTAATGCATATAAGTTACACAATCTGTAAAAAAAAATTAAAGCACAACAATCAGCTATTGTGCAGAACAACGAAGCAATACAATACATGTACTTTTACTTTCTCATCTTAGCATACATTTTCACTTTTTGTAATACGTAGAGTCTGTTGGACATCACAAAGTGGGAAATATTATGTGATTAAATCTTTAGAACTCATATTCTACGACATTGTTAAGGTTCTTACGGGGCTTTCAAATGCATACGCATAGTAAGATTTCAGTTCATTCCGTTTCAGTTGTATAATTGAAAATAAAACGAATCTCCTATTGATTCTTTGTTTGTTTGGTCAACCTTTATTGAAAATTCAAAAATTAATATTACAAAGGGCGGACTTAATGGCTTAATTGTCTTGGTACTAAATAAGAATGAAGGTTAAGAAATTTCTAAGCAGCCTTGGTACACGGATGTACATTATCTAATATAACCCAACATTTTCTCAACGAAATAATCTGGCGAATTTCTAAACATGACGTCTCACTTATTTAACTTTTGTCGGTATTGACGGAAACGGCCAGCTGTCACATCTGTCAGGTTGTGACAGCCTGTTATTTCTTTGTCGGTTGTTATTTGTACACATCGTGAGGCTCCGCAGAAATAAACGAGCTAATAATTATTATTAATAATTAAAGTAACATGCAATAAAAAGGTTAACATTCATCTAAGATGTCTGTTTATCTGTCTGTCTGTGCACATATGTACATCACAACTGAAGCAACTGAACCTTATTAGATGATACTTGGTATAGTTCTAACACATTATGGGATCATTATCTAGGATTTCATCCCGGAAAATTGAACATTGGATATGTGTTTCAGTAGCATCAATGCTGCTCAAGGTGTGTGATTCGAATAGTACACTGGAAAGAAGTGAAGTGGAATGCAGCGAAGTGCAGTGCAATGAGAGAAAATTATTTATTGGAAATAAGTTATTTATCTCACGTGTCTTACAGTCCTTCTTAGCGGAATAGTAGCTGTATAATAGTAGCACTAAAAAAACTTAAGAATTTAATCACAGCCCGAGGTCGATGTAAAATTAAACAGGTGTATGTAAGAGGAGGAGAGTGTTGGAGATTCGAATAGATTCTTGAAAGTAAAACAGACCAGAGTTATATTGTAAACATTGATTAAATATATAAAACAGGTATATAACCTAACGATGTTTTCATTACCATGTGACGCACTGTACTAAGTGTATGTATATGTACGTGCATTTTATTCATATTTCACCTTAATTTAATTTCATTGACGTGATAATAATTCACTTAGAGACATCCTATTCGATTTCCCAGTAAGTCCGTTTGATCCGATAAAATATACGCCAACTTTTCTTTCACGATGACGATTAAAATTATAAATCTAATACGTATGTACATACATATACATGTATGTACATATAACTGTTTGAAATAAATGTGGTTTTAAAGATATTTCTAACCATCAATATAGCAAATATGGAAACGTATGTACCCACACTGTTATTTCCATGCTTATGAATATGCAATAATCAAAGCACCTTATGCATATGCAGTTAGTATTTTAGGACATCGGGCACGCATAATTAAACTTCAATAAGAGATACTAATCATAAACCTGTAATTGTAATCTGTTCATGGATTTTTTATTATTGTCTGTCTGTCTGAACACGTTAAAACATTAAAAATACTTAACAGATTTAGATGATTTTTGGCATAGATATATATATGTATATATATATATATATATATATATATATATATATTTGGAGATTATACTACATATTTGTGTTCTGTTAAATTTTTCAAAGTGACGCAAGGGCAGGTTATTATTTGCACACTAAAAATAAATAGCACGAAAGGAAGAAATAAAGTAGATGAATATGATGAAACCGATACTGAAAACGAGATTTTTTCGCGTAATCATAATTATCCTGTTATATTCTGTTTGCCTGGATGTTTTTATTTGCCAGAAGAATTGCCCCTTAATCACACTAAACATAATTCAAATACCATTCTAATAAATATTAATCAAAGATAACCACAAACATCCACCATAAAAAAACGTATATCGAAAATATACTTGATGATTAATTAAAGAAGCATAATCAAATTTTTAAATAAGAAAACCTATAAATTCTATTAAAATATTCAAGTGTTAAATTACGTGATACAATATTTACCTCATCCAACTTCAAATGTGGTTTCAAACTTAATTTTCCTATTTGTCAAATTATACAGGAAGCATTACTTACAATAACTTTCCGATCACGAATAATCCGATTAGGTAAGTGAAAATAGGCACTTCACAGCGTTTACATCGTGTTTCGCAAACGGAATCATTTGTCATTTGATAATAACCAACGACAGGAACTTTTTCTTTGTAATCGCAAACATGATCGTATTCTTGTTACCAAAGTAATATATTGTGATGTGTAACTTTACAGAAAAAGAACATAATCACGAAGACCAACGCTAAGAAAAATAAAGTAGGTGGGTTTCTACGATATTTAGTACAAAATCGCAGTTTAGACCAGGGCCCACGGCACGCCACCATTAATTACAATTAATTAGTTTTTATTATTTAAATATCTTTGCGAAAACATTGCAACTACTAAGCTAGCAACTTACGTCGGTTACCACATTGAGGAGTTTAAGAGGTTCCCCTATTTTGCATCGAATTTTTCAGGTATTTTGCATATAAAAAAAAAAATTATCACTTACATTAGCGAAGGGAAACGTAAATAAATCTGCATATCTGACAGTTCTTCATAATGTTGTCGAGATGTTTAAATTTGCCAATTTGCACTTGACCATCGTGTTCGACTATAATTTTAATCTATGTTAATATGAGAGAAGATCTGCGCTAAACAATAGAATGGTATTCTTTTGTGATGATGACACCTTAACCAAAACAAATAGCACATAAATCGTTTAAATGTTCCATTTTGTTGTCGCACCTCGTCGGCTGCAATAATGAGCTTTTTGAAAAACGCAGAACAATCTCCCTGAACGAATGATACTATTATGTTGGCGTTCGGAAAGTAAGAGCGAGTCGTGTGAAACTGATATGATGCAAACAATGACCCGGGGAATGATCGCATATCAGGATTGGCTGCTTGGAAGTAAGTGTTGGTTTATATTTTGAATTATTATTTACGATGTAAGAAGCTTGTTCTTTTGAAAGAGTCCTTAAACTTGGACTTTTGAGATCACAACAACAGCGCTGTTGAAGAGAATTCTTTCACACAAATTACAGGGGAAGTTCAAGAAACGGATAATTCTCTTTAGAGTGACTTTGTAATAGAACGTTTTCAAAAAAGAAGTTTACAAAATAAATATAAATACAGGTTGACAGGTGAATAACAGTGTTAATGCTTCAAATTTTTTATAGGTTGGCCACGTTTTTTTTTAATATATAGTACGTATCTGTTTACCGGAGGCACACGATCACATGATTCAATCAAGTAGCAGATGACACATGGAATGAGAGATTTGCGAAGTTTCCGGTGGGGGCCTTGCGAAGTCTTTCCAAGCTCTTGTGGCATTGCGCAGGGTAGACATCGACGCGTTCACTCGAGATTTCGGAGTCTTTCAACGCTTCGATCGGGTTTTTATTAAGTAAAAATCTCGCATAGCCCGGAGGATCGCACAGGTATACTGTATACTCTTTTTAACATATCCCCGCGATAACAAAAAAAAAAAACATTAAATCAAATAACAGTTATGCTCGCTGCACGTTCTACAGATAATCATACTATTAACTTAACAATATACCTCCGCAAAATGTTATAAAATCAGGTAAACTAAAACTGCGGTAACTAAACTTAATTTGGAATTATTTATTTGAAATAAGCTGAGAAACTAGCCAGTTTAGCACTAGTAATGTTTGAAATGTCACGACACTAGTCAACCCTATAAGAGATCGAATCTGGAATCCGTATAACATAACATCATGCGCAATTTTATAAGAACTTCACGTCTGATCACAATGATGACATAGAAAATAATTATGGCGTAAGAATTGAGTGAGATATTATGATATTATCCGTTGAAATAACTCTCCATCTACAAGTAAAATCACTGGATTGTATTGTGCTGAAACGATATAATGAAGTTGTAATGCACCGTTAGTACAGATATAATTTAAAACCATTATAAAAACCAGCTAAATACCTAAATCAATGAATTATACTTTATGTGGTTTCACATTGATCAAAAGATGAAAAAAAACGATCTAAGTACTTAGTCTTCCATAAATGTATTGAAAAATACTTGTTTTTTGATGAATTGAAATGAGATAGTGATGAAATAATATGACTGGGGAGATAAATATTTGTTATGTAGTGTACAAATATCTAGTATCTTGGTTGTTTGACGAAAAGAAATGTGTTTTGATTGACAAATCAATTGATAAATTAAAGATATCACGCAGTGACCAATTCTGTGATAGTACATTGTATTATACATTGTGTAGTGTAGGGTATATGTAGAAGTAATTTATTACCATTATGTGAGAACATTTTAACTTATAAATATTCACAGCCCATTGAAATTTAATACGGAATATTCAATATTTTTACGAAAAAGTATGGGCATGATCGGCACGTGAACGTTTTGAAATTACTCTTAAACTCTTGCACACTATACATAAAAGTTATTCAACTTTACAAATTTCAAGTAAGCCAATACTCACCACAGCAAAGCTTCGGGCAATGACTACTATTTCTAATATTTCATTGCGTAATAGTAACAACGCTTTTTATTATTCACTAACAATAATTAACACAATGGTTACGTAAAAATCAATAATTCACGGTATACGTAACATCCTTATCTAAAATGTCATCCGTATTATGATTAGTATCTAATGTCGTAAAACGCGTCAATTCATTGACGGCATTACATTATTCTTCTTTCAAATAGTTTCATAACAAACAATTAAGCGTAACTACTAGAAAACAGATGGAGAGAAATACGAGCGAACAAGTGGGCGTGAAAATTGAAATTGTCGAACGTCTCCGATACGGCGACGTCGTCGGTGCGGAAGAGAAGTGCTATGTAAAAACATTTGTCATACGCGTAGGTACGCTTAATCGGAGAATCATGTCGCGTTCGCATTATTATGCAGTCACTAAATTATTCCCAGTTACTGCAATGTAATTTAAATTAACTAAGGTTATTAATTAAATTAGTATTAATTTACTTTGCAACAACCCGCAAGCACAATGTATGATGGTATATATGTATATACATGCATAGGACATCAGAAACAGAGTATCCACAGGGTGAACAGACTCTACGAGTGTTAACCGCAAAGTACATGCATGCAAAGTAAATTAATACTAATTTAATAACAATGAATTTCCGCAAAGTAACGCCTGATACTGTCAACTATAAGGTTATTAATTTTAGTGAATAAGAATAATTCTAGGAATTAGGAATGACTTATTGATCAACGATTTTATTAGTTTTAGATATAATGCTTATAACAACCGCCCTTCTTATATGTTTTTCATCACGTCATTTTAAAGATGATGAATCAAACTATATTACCCGTCGGACTATTTGTATGTAATTATCGTTTAGATACAAAAAAAAAATGAATAAAATAAGCCATAACAAACTGAACCAAATTTTGTATCATAGACTGCATTGTATCACACTTCACTGGAACTATTGATGTTGGTTTCGGACCTGTTTCTAAACTTGATTATTGTATGTTTATAACCACCGTTACACTGATATATTTGACGCATGAAGACTTAAACTGGTAAATATTTTTTTGGAACTAAACCAAGTGTAAAGTACGAGTAGGTACATTTAACATGTATATGTATTAGCAATTTCAATCAGTTTATGAACTTCAAATAATGGAATAATCGAATATTATAAGCCCAAATAATTGAATCAAGTTGATGATAATTCTGGTTTTTCAACAACGGAAACATTCCGGCTGGGAGGCGGCGCGGCGCGTCTCTGCATTCCGTTTCACATAATAGTATGTGATCAGTGATCGGACAATTATACTAGACATGGAAATCTTGATGGTACTGCTAAATGGATCACGCTACATTCCATTTTACAATTTTAAAGATAATTCCATTTTCCAAAATTTTACAACTCCGGTGAGAATGTAATAGTTTAATCTTAACTGAGAAATTGGCTTAAAGCGAACTCGCTGCGAATTATTAAATTTTAATGGTCGGTACCCTACTTAAGTACATGTCGCCTTTTAAGGTAAAGCTTCTATCTCGAATGTGAAAAGAATTAACTTCGAGTGCTTTAAGTTAAGTAAAGGCTCCTCGGCCCAAGTCAGTCTTCTACTCGAACGCATCGCGTAGTGCCGCGCAAACGTACGCCCGCCATCACTTTCACGACCACAAACAAATAAGAGGGAAACTAATACGAGAAATCTTGAATTTTTCTCCACTTGTTCATCAGTAATATAATTGCCGTCGCCAAGAGTTTACAACCGCGATATCGTCTGTTTACAAATAAACGTCTATGATGTGGAAGTAAAAAAATTCAACGATTGTTCGATTTGAATCAATTCGTATTGGACGAAACAGTGCGTGTGAGGTTTTCACAACAATTTTCTTCAAATGTTCTATTCTTCTCTCTTCTATTTTCTATAATAAAATAAGGTAATCAATTAACGATCGAAGAGAAACTACTGCAGGTAAAAGTGCATCATTTGTGGACGTACTGAGTGCAGTTTGGGGTGAAATTGTTGGTATAATATGGGTATTATTTGGAAAGCCATGCCCCTGCTTAGCACTTTAGCTGCTCTCGTGATTATCGTACATTCTGCAGAGGAAGACCACGAGCTTAACTACCGAGACGTTCAACCCAAACGCTTCGATACTGATACGACTAATTATGAACAGGTAATATTACATTTTTCATTCTTTTCTAAACCCATCGGACTAATATAGTTTTATTTATTACTTTATAAATTTTTTCGTATTATTTAAGTTGATATAATATTTTATAATCTCAAACATTGTGGTAATGCAAGCTGTGTTCACTATTATTTTTTATATTTACTGGGTTGTTGGATCTTATCACATAGTAAACGCCTCGTAAAAAGGACTTATAATTGTTTCGGGTGCATTGCTTGTTTTTAAACGTAAGGTTTGTTTTCCTAAATGAAACGAGAACCTAATATAAAAATTGGGCGACTCCGTAGCCCAGTTGTTAGTGTCCCGGGTTCGATTTCCGGCCGTTGTAGATATTAATTTAACACATACATGTTTGTTTTGGGGTCATGGGTGTTTGTGATATCATATTTATGTACGTTCAAACCATCCTCAACACAGGGAATCCTATTGTTGGGGTAAATGTATAATTTTTTTTTAAGTTAGTAAATAGTAGAATCTTTATACGCTTCACATAAGAACGACTGGTAGAGGTTGCCATTAGTCATTAATAATTTACAATACGCATTAAATAAATATAGAAGGCCAGATCACAGCAACATCTGTTTACTCTGACATGGATATTGCATTTATGTTAGTTTATGTTTCGTTTAAATATAAATATTAATTATTAATAAATAATATATATATATATCCTTTAAAAATATTAGTACTGGCTACTTTTTATCGATTTCAAAGGCATATTTAAGGGTAATTATATTTTAATTTATGAAAACAAGTGAGAAAAAAATATTTTTTTTTTATTATTTTATGATCACCGGAATCATACTACTGAATATGAAATATCCATTATTTTGAAAGAAATGCAATTTAGTTGCACTTACTGCTAAAATATACATGAAAATGTAATTGTTAAATTGATTGGAAAAGTAATAAATTGCGACCAATTTTTCAATATAACCGCGGTACTATCTAAAAATATCATCAAGTCAAACCTGTATGAGACTGATTACGTGAAAGTGAGAATGTATTTCTAATAAATTACTTATATCACTGGTGGCAATCAACTGGCTTCCGATGCATGTGGGGTCATCGTCAGTTACAAAAAAGTAAACAGTAGTAGCTTTATATAATTGTTTTTACAAACACTGCGTTTTGAATATTACAAACAATTGCACGTGTTCCCGTAATGATACTATAGATGTACGGTATGTAAATTGTAAATAGAAACGTACTTTTCACTTAAATTATAAATAATTTGGTGAAAAAAACGAACAACATCCACCACAGACACTCGCTCACTACAACAGCACAAAAGTCGCGTTCAGTAAAAAAAATATTTTGCTTGGATATAACTGCGTTCACGAATTTGACGTACATGATCTCGGACAAACTTTTAGGCAAATTTTGTGTTCTAAATATGTTAAAATTATGTAAGTAATGGATTGAAATAAATATTTTTACGGAGAATAATATTCTTATTAGACACGAAAAAAGGTTAAAATTTATTTTTTCTCCGAGTTACAACAATTTATGAGTACGATTCAGCACTTGAGGACGCGTTCTCGAAATGATTTTTTACACAATTATTTTATTATACTAATGAAATTTATTTATTTCCCAAGGAGGTCATTTAGTGTATAAATAACTCAAATAAATTTAAATGGTGTCAAGTGTACATTGAATGAATTTAATTACGATTGTATTTTTTATTCATTTCTGAATATAATTTTTCATCTTGGTGATTTTGAGCCATATATTTAATCTTTTAATAATGAGCATTTATAAATCTTGATAATATTCCTTTAATAATACATACGCAGTGACAAACTAGTGGTTTGAACGTCGGTCTCTCGCACGGGAGAGACAAGTTCGAATCCTGAACGCATCTCTAACTTTTCAAATTATGTGCATAACATAAATAAATTATGACTTGATTTGATGACTGAAAACATAGTGAGGAATCACGTATACCTGAGAATTCGAACGTTCTGAAATGTCAAAATGATGGTTAAAAACTGCCATTTTGACCTTAACTTCTCTTATTATGAGAGGAAACTCGAAGTCAGTAGTGGGACAATCATGGCTTGTAATGATGTCGTTTTAATATCTTTGTTAGTTACTGAACCGAAATAACAAAACCTACATAATCAAACGTTTGTTTAGTTAAGAGAGAAACATTAAAAAATTAAATGTTTTTTTTTTGACTTGGTGATTATAGGAAATTTGAAGATAATCGTAGTTTATAATAGACTTTCCAAAATAAGGGACGCATCCCACTTTTTTGTTTGAAATGTATTACTGATTTTTAATACATTCGTTTTTACTTTGTGACGTTCACGACGAGAAATAACTTATGAGTTTTTTTAAGGAATAGTCGATTACCAACTGTGATATGTAATTTTTTTTTACTTATAACTTTTAATTACCAAATTTGTACTGTATTATATTAAAAATCGACATAAGCAAAGAGTACTTTAACAAAAATAAAATTATGTTTAATTGAACTCATATCAAAAGTTCTAAATTCTTAAACAGGGTAATGCTTTGAAGATATTGTATATGACTCGCGAATCATTAATGTATTAAAATAATATTTGTAATCGAACTAAACATTGAGTGAATGCAAGCGAATATAATCACATTGTATGAGAACCTCTTTTTCGGGTAATCAAGATACACACACTAATTTGTAAAGTTTAATAAAGCCTATGTACATTAATTTAAAAAATAATAATAACACAAAACTACGCCACGTTACAGTTTTGTTAATAACATCGATCTATTTGCACAAATTTGTCACAACTATATTATATTGTTATATTGTATTATATTATAACGTTAAATTGTAGAAAATTATATAATTTAATTCTTCAGCTGAGAATGAAATGACTTCGTGAGTCTCAATGTTTCCTTTAACATTAGTTTCAAAACTAGTTAGAAACGTTCGCGTGTCTAGGAAACGAATACTGTACAGGTCTGGGACGTCCAGAAACCGGTGTGTCTAGATATTAGGGGTGGTGCCGTGTAAGTAGAGCGTACCGTATGGCTGAACAACAATTACATCGATGAGCGAATATGACAAGAGTTAGTAGTAAATGGACACGTTTAAATAAATTTACTCTACTCGACATATTAATTAAACGGATACCAAACATTCGCACACTTACACCCATCCACCTATCCACATACAGAATTTTCTGTGCAGCAGATCGCATGTAAATGAGACATCACAAACACTCACGGTCCGTGACCCTAACTGGGCCTCGTTCCGTATGCACGGTCACTACAAATTGGGTTATTGCTACAGGGTTGTCAAATGTTTGACTATACCACTATTAACATAATACTATTTTATTTTATATAATATCTTATGTGGAACGGTCGGAGTGGCAACAATTAGGAGATGCGTAATTGTCCAGCAGTGGACAATGGAAGACAGATAGATAGATCACCGTCCGAGATCTTGCGTCAATCATAAGTTATCAACTAAGGAAGCGATCTATAGTTAAATGAGTGATTGCCATTAAGCTATTATATAATCTTAATTTTTGTCAAATATGTACGTATGTACGTACGTACATAGTACGTCAAATTGTTCGCCAATAGTAAAACTTAACACTAAAAGTCGGTTAATGGTTTGCTATATTTATTGTATTGGAAATTAATCTGATGGGTGATTCTTGTCCCTTTTGTAGTAGACATGAAACTATTATGGTTAAATTAATCGTAAAAGATTGCTTCTAAATCAGAACCTATACACATTGTAACATATACATACATGTAACATATCGTAACATTGTCATTAACGTAATTCGCATATAATTCAATGTTTTCGTATTTTAACATAACACTCATCACTAACAAATGCACATCATCTACTGCGCTCGACTAGAGAACCTCCACACTGGACCACAACTCGTACACATCGCTTGATGTCTACTTCACATTAAGTGAACTACACGCCCACTTGAAACATTTACACGATAGAAAAAAATAACAACCGCATAAACATCTAACCATTAAACAGTTAAGTAGTCGTGACACTGTATACACAAATGTTTAGAAAACAGATTGATTGTTCGCCTGAGTATACTCAATCTCAGTACCATACTCTACTACTACTCACTCAGTAGCATACTATATACGTATCATATTTGAATCGTTAAGTGTAGTAAGTGTGAATGACTCACCAGTTAGACTCAACTCAGAAGGCCTAGAGCGTTCCCCACACGCTGTTCCAGTGCGGATTAGTGGAGGAGTAAGTAGCCAACCCATTCGGAAGTTCTTACGCCTCCGACATAGCTTAACGACTGCTATCCCGCTATAACGAGCGGAACCGATGGATTATCGTGGTGCCCTCCGAAGCACGCAGCCGCTCAAGAGATTTTTCCACTAACGTTCACCCATTGAACTACCGACCGTGACCATTTTTTTTACATAGAATAAGTTAATGCTTAATGGTCAACGGTGTTAAAGTCTATAGTCGATTTTGAATGCATTCACTTATAAAAACCTATTCAGTATTAATTATCTAAGAGAGACTTCCACATTGTAAGTACGCGGGAACACCGTAGTCAGTTGGTTTATTCAGTCGACCACATATAGACATGGGCCGTCGGCTATGAGAACTTCACGTACATTCTATGAAATGTGAAGAATTTGGACTCATAATGTATATGTAATTAACTTAGAATATATCTTGAATCATATCGTAGCTTTAAGCGTCAACAAAATAAATATATTGTATAAATATGCATTTAAGTCATTCAGAAATTTTGATGACCAACCGATTCAGCAACGATTACAAAATATGAAAATATTAGTTTATCAACAATGTGTTATATCACTGTTTCATTCATTGGCATATTCTTTGAAACAAGTAAAACTTTTTGGATCTATTCAAATGTGTGATAATACCAACGTGGATGTCAAAGACAGACGATATAATAAAACCCAAAAAATATAATTAAGACACATGCCATAACTACAATTTGCTGTTTAATTTGTAGTACCTACTTTGAATACTTTTTCGGGTTTTTATTTAACATAAGTCTTTTATAAAACAGTTCTATTATTACAGCGGTAGATTTTGAATAAATATAACTAACTCATCGGTCACTACATTCTGGAACGATAAAGTCCAGGCTAAATTAACTATTTTTATTAGTTAAATGAAAAAAGTGTATTTTAAAGTTGAAAATAAATTATTTTCAAAGTATTAGTGGATGAAATGTTTAAAATTAAACTTTATTAAGCTTGATCTAATCTTTTAATCGCCTAATACCGACTAAATTGTTGGCTTTTTCGTCATATTGTACGGATCTTGTATTTCTGCAATGTTTAAAACATAAAACGACCAATGATGATTATAATTTAAATTCTATTGTACAAAATAATCACTAACGTTATTTATAAAATAACTTATTTGCATGATATACATAGTTGTAAATGTATCCATAGCGACATACGATTATTAAGAGAAAGTTTAGTTACGTATGAAGTTTGTAAATAAACATTGCAGCTGTCTTTTAAATTGGAGTAATATGGTAATAAGCTACAAAACTTATTATTATTAGTATAACGACAGTTACCTTGCTCATTATGGAGTCCAGTTCCGGTTGCTATTGCTAGACAGCAGTTCATAAAGACTAACCGGACGCCTTCGGGGGTTCATACTAAATTCGTGTTCTAAGATAACTCAGCATTTCAAGGTATCGAAACCACTTTCCTACAGAGGACTACTAATGATTTTTAAGCCACAAAAAAAGTTTTAGTGACGTGTTTTCATCATGTAAAGAAAAGTTTTTCACTCAATTTACAAATACTTGTAGTTCGTGTTCATATAAATTCAAATTAACCGTGAATTGTCTTAACGTACCTATTTCGGTTGGGATTTTGGAGAGCGGTTTCCCTAACCTTTCTTGGTTGTCAACGACACGTCTTGGTTGTTACAGACATGCATGGGCAACGGTGACCACTTACTATCTTGTTCACTTGTTTGTCGGTTATTAATATTAAAAAAATGGGCATCATCTAATAGTAGAAATAAAATAAATCTTTAATAAGAGTAGGAACCTTTTTTTTGTTGTCGAGGGGGTAACTTTGAAAAGGTACCCGGTGCCGTGGGAGCGACGCCAGGTTATGTGGAATTTTTACCGCACTAAAAACCCCCCCAGTGACGTTCTTCATCGCTATGTAGAGGACTCCGAGATCTCCATAACAACGCAACCGGAATCCTCTCAGCGCGGTAGCCCTGTCGGGTTCTACCCGAGAGAGACAACATGACTGGTCCCGCACCATCTAATCTTATCAATAGTACGCGGCCACACACACCGTCGGCCTTCCCGGGGTTGCTAGCCGGATGGTTCGAGCTCCCACTCTTAGCGCCCGCAACCCCGGAAGTCCCTTTTTAGTCGCCTCTTACGAGAGGCAGGTGATACCGTAGCTCGTAATCTGGTCCCGAGCTACAGAGACAAAGAGTAGGTATCTACAATACGAAACAATCGATGTTCAAGAACATAATGAACCCTTTTTTGGTTGCCATGAGTATACAAATGTTACATCATAAAGGAACGAGACAGATATCGTACAAACATCGAGTATAAACATTCTGTTATACCATGTCTGCTGCAACCGGGAATCGAAACTTTCGTTATAATCGATTTTTTAAACTATACGATATAACAGACCGATCAGTCACAAGTTCAGCGCGCGAAACCGGTTGGACGCTTTCAACTTTCTTCTTAGCATTATGACATTTGTTTTGTAACAGCTTTCTTCGTTAACGATGAAGTAATAAACTGTGCTCAAACCAACGCCACAGGTTACTTGCGAAACTTGTGACTGTGACGTGATAATCGGTTTTCCATTGTAATCGATTTGTAATAACTTCCGTCCTAGTGATTATACAATTTGATACTATTATGAACGCGTAATAAATATCGTCAGATATGTATATCTGACGCAGTTTGTAGGCATGTGACTAAATATAGTAATGTCCTATTTAGAAGAGGCGAGAGCCCTAGGTTTCATTGCGGTTCAATCGTTCTGTAGAATAGCTACACGTACATTTATAAACCGAATCTTTAACAATGTAATAACCCTTTAATAAATTATCAATGTACAAAGATTTTGGAACAACTAAACCATTTCAAATTCTGTTCACGCAATGTATTGCCGAGACGATAATTCATAGCTATGACCAAATCCGATAGATGGCGCTGTAGTTAATTCGTTAAAGAAAACTATTTTTGTAAACAGAAATGATTCACATTGGCTTTTATTAAGAAACAACGCTAGCCAGGTCATCTAGTACCTATCTAACAGTGTTCGTATAACTTTCGTAATAATATTGATCAACAATGTTTAGGCTGAATTGACACAACATAGAAAAAGCACATCATGAAGAAATATCGGGTATACAGCTTTCCTTATGCTGTGCATGCAGTACTAGCCTTCATCAGTTGCAAACATCGTCCTTAGCGGGAGACCTATGTTCGGGTCACTAGTCTATATCTGCTTACCAAGGTCAAATAATATTGAAAGTAATAAAGTAATATTCAAAATAAGTAAGACAACAGTAGTCAGAGAGCCAGTATAATAAGGTCTCCTGCTTTCTTCTTGATTAGCAATGCATCCGTTATGCCTGTGTTTTTCGGTACTTACCTCCAAGGAGCCCGTCTGCTGATTTGACTGCTAATGCGACGTGGTAAAGCGCAGTTTATAAGTAAGGATATTATGATATAATGATACTGAAACAGTCAATTCTGCACAGTTTAAAACTTAATTTGTAATTTACATTCGTATGTTGGTTTAAAAGATGGCTGAGAAAGTTCTTTAGTAATTTCTTTTACCGTATTACCTCTGAAATGGTAGTAGAATCAACAAATTACGTGCATAAGTGTATTAACAGAATACATAAATTTTAAATGATTTTGAATTTATATTGACATATGACATAACTTTCTCGTGAAAGAATTATCATAGATTGAGCTTTAATATAAATTACATATATACTGTGCTCAAGGTTAATCAGTTCGGCTGTATGATAACAGTTTAATATATTTGGGTCCTGATATAAGGTATGTACACATACAATATGTACTAACCTTGCAAATTTTAACAGGATATTTAATATATATAGACTCGGCTCATTAGTTTTATTATTAGTATACATAATCTTTTTTCCGTTACAAGGCCAGCTACATTGACAAAGGTCGTGTTATATTATTTCTCAGTAGGAACAAGTATCAGCACTCCTATCCTGGCCTCGGATAAGTATTATTCTTCTTGAGGCTGGTTACAGTTATGCTTACATAAAAATAAGTGCACTACATTTTATTAACGATTTAACATTGTTTGAATTTTTTTTTTACATAGAGTAAGTTAATGCTTGAAAATAATCCCACCGGATGGTAAGTAGTCACCGTTGCCCATAGACATCAGCAAGACCAAAAGTATCAATGATGCGTTTTCGGCCAAGAAATGAGAAGTAAAAAAGAAAGCAAGAAAGTGCTGGCTCTCAAGTTTCCAGCCGGAACACGACGAGTCGTTTGGCGGCTGATTCAAGCAGGAAGGTGGCTTCACGGAAAGATAATAGCAATAATAATATTAATTACTTAATATTAATACTGATAATATAATCCTTACGCGAAGCCTTACCACTCTTCTTTCTGTCGCCTCTTACGATACCCTGTTCTACCAGCATGGGATTAGGGGGAATATTCTAGGCCGCTCCACTACGACCAAAAGTCTATTACGGTTTCATTTTCTTGTCCGTTCACATTGCAATTCACAATAGCAACATTCATTATGAACTGATTATTTTTTTCAATAGAAAATTACATCACTTTTCGCAATTTCTAGAGGTTGACTAGTAGAGAATGTTCAAAATCAAAATCATTTAGGTATTCTGTAAATACACTTATGCACATCACTTTTTTGCTTGTACTATCGTTTCGAAAAGGTGCTTAAATATTGAGGAGAAGAAACAGCGAAAAAACTCCTCAGCACATCTTTTAAAACAACACATGATTATTACAAAGTTCAAACCTGTGCGGAACTGGTTTCAACATTATTATTTACAGGCGTCCTTCTCACTGAGTTAGACATTAAGTCGGCCTATTGTATTTACTAATAATAAGATCTCAAATATGTGTAATTAAATGAAAAAACCGTAGCCCATATTACGACGTAGCACATAGATTTATAAAATATGTGATATAAAAATGTTAACAGACTGTCAGAAATTTTAAACTCCTGTCAGTCCTTTAACTTTTACGGTTTTACAATTTTTTATTTATGATCAATATACTGAGATGCACAATTTCCGGTGTTTGTATTAGAAAACTGACAGAGGTTGATAAATCTTACAGTAAATAAAATAACTAAAATTATACAACTGTATATGCAGTTATGCAATGCAAAATGTTAATTAATCAGGTTAATACGTATGTTAATAAAAGGTATAGGTTAACTTTTTAGAATAATATAAATATGCAGCTAAACTTTTCTGATGTGACATAATACGAATTTTATGTTGATTCGTGGACTAAAAAGGGGATTGATTGATTTGTTTGAGAACGAAATCAAATGAGTGACCATTTTCAACCAGATGACCTGTCTGACTATTTGTAGGCATAACACAAGGAACATAAGAAAGAGGTTTTCGGACCGTGAAACTGCGTTAAATTCCATTCAGTAGTTCATACGTGATATTTGGATAAACAATAATACAGAGGAAAATTTAACAACATCGCGTTCAGACACTCTTACATAACATGAGTATTAATTCAATAATCGGTCGATATTCCAGTTACGTTTTTGTAACAGAATTGGTTTCACGAATAATTGTATATCACGAACATAAGTTGGACGGCGGTCAATGACTAATAGGTTCTTCGTAAAATAGGATAGGTATATACATACTTATATGGAACATAAAAACAGCGATGATTAATAGCAGAAGTAACAATGTGAATACGAATTTAACAATTACACTACCCGTACTTCAGCACGCAATCATAAAGCTATTGTAATTATAATCGATGATTTTTTTTTAAGCAGCAATCAGCAGCATTGTCGACTGCTCACACGACATTCACTGAAATTATTTCGTATGTTAGAAATAATGCGTATGATTTGGTGCATTGATGTGTGCGTCGTTTATTTACGTAACCACGTCACGCTCGGAGTAAAGTAAAGAATGTGCTAAATAAAATCTTTACAGAAAGTAGTATATAGGTATTATGCAATAGCTTCTAAACCGTATTAAAATATAAGTTATGTCACATACAAAATACATAAATCACCGCTTAATAGATATTCGCCGTCTTCAAACGCCAAGAATCTGAAGCCCGTCACTTACTGAAAGTATTACGCGATACGGAGTTATCTTAATAGAATAATAAATATTTACAATTGAATAGTTTTTAGACGTGCTGAGCGAGGTTTAATGCAAGTGTTTAAAATTTTAATAAATTATTCGACCACATTTTTCAGCCTTGGAGCATATTAAGTATGGGACCAGCTGCAACGCTACCTAAACAAGCGGATTGGGGTCTTAGCTCAGTAGAAGAGAAGCCGAAACGTCGCAGGCCAGTGCGAAAACGAAAGCGTCGACCACCACCCACATCTGAATATGATCTAATACCACAAGAAAGGCATGTGTACTATGAAGAATACCGACCTAATCAATATGAAAAATTGAATACACAAGAAGGTATAATCAGGCGACGACGAAAGCAATTTGACTCACGGCAATCGGAACGTCCAAACTCATGGATGGGTGATACAATCAATGCTGACAGACCATTAGTGAGAAAAAGAGGTAATAAACGAAAACGACCATTAGTAGAAGATAATTGGCCAGAATTAAGTGAATTTAATGAATTCAGATCAAATGGTGATACTGGCGAGTATATCGAACCCACCGAATCAACAAATAACAAATATAATTTTAATTATAATAATAATAGTGGTCAAGTTAATTTACAAAATGAGGATACTATAATGAAAAACGATTCTAATGAAAGAAATCAAAATAACTATAAATATGAAGGTGAAAATTATAACAACGAATATATTCACAATTCTGCAGCTGACGATAGTGATAATTCTAATTATAAAAAAGACGAAGACAAATCTTTATCAGAATTTTCTCTGGAAATCCGACCACCGAATGATGATTTAATTGAAACACATCAAAAATTAAGAGAAAAAGCTATTAGCAGCCTTAACGATACAGAAAAAACGAAGGTAATTATTTTTATACTTACTTATTAATATTAAATTTATTAGTTGTGTGTATTTTCACGTGTACGATGTATTTAAATAATCACAAAACTTTTGACACATGAATCCTAATAAAACTATGTAGTCTGAAGTAATAGTAGCACCAAAGCGACATATTTTCCTATACGTTATTGCTATTTCGTCCGGTTAAGTCTATTAATAATGACTCATTAGTTATGCCTTTGATGTTATGAAGGTGCATGAGGGGCTGTGACCATTTACTATCAAATGTTTCATCTATTCGTGTTTGTCGAACACACAAACACATACATGAACCAAAAAAAATAAAACAAATGATGTGACCAACCACGTGAGTTTTTTTTAATGTTAAAGCCGACAAACGAGCAGACGAGCCACTTGATGGTAAGTGGTCACCGTCGCCCATGGACATCAACAAGACCAAAGGTATCACTGATGCGTTGTCGGCCAGGAAATGAGAAGAAGGTAAGAAAGAATGTCCTTGCTCTCAAGCCTCCAGCCGGAACACGACGAGTCGTTTGACAGCTGGTTCATGCAGGAGGGTGGTAGCTAGCCAGGCAGGCTTCACGGAAAGATAAGAATACCACTATTAATATCAATGACTTAATAATAATACTGATAATATAATCCTTACGCGAAGTCCTACCACCAAGCAGGCCAGCTTCTGTCGCCTTTTACACCTTTTTCTATCAGCATGGGATTGAGGGGAGTGTTCTAGGCCGCCCCAATACGGCGAATGTACGTTTATGTTCTAAAAAAAATCTAAGTCCTATTTTGTTGTTTTTTCTAGTATGAGGTTGTTTATAGTAGACTATTGACTCTGGTTAGCATTTAACAGCATGATGATTACTTCAACAGATATATCTTGTATTATTGAAAATCAAGAGAAGAATAAATCGGGAAAACCTACTTAAATGTGGAGTGAAAATAAAAAGTTCACCAAAACATCAGACATTTGCCCGATTTTTTTAACGTAAGAAAAAAACATGGCAGTGTTTTCATTAAGAGGCTAAACTATTTAGTTCCATCAAATAAGTTTTTAATACCAAAATTTAATGTAATTTTAACACGTTACTAAATCATTTAATACGGCTTTTCTAGTGATTCAATTACATAAATAGTAATTAAAGTAGTTAAAAAATGTAAATAAATTTAATGAACAAAGTTTTAACATACAAATATCATTCCGATAATTAACTAATAATTTTAAAATTTTATATTTATATAATTATTTAATTTCAGAGTAATGAAATTTTGGATCCGCAAACATTAAAAAAAATTTTAAAGAATTCAAACGGCAGAAGTCTGAGTGAAATTTTACAACAACACAATTTATCATTAGTTGATTTACTGCATGGAGAGGAAAAAGCTATATCCATACTTAAAGAAAATTCGTTTCAAAATAGTTCCGTTCTTCTTAAAGATCAGTCTAATGAATATCCAAAAGTACGTAACGAAAGTAGTGGATTAAGCAGCGACATACAAGTAAGCAAACAAGTTAAAATGTATCAAAGCAGAAATATCGAGCAAAAACCTAAAGCATCAGTTCGTAATACAATTATTATAAAAAATATTGATGAGGATAAAACTGTAAACCGGACTCAAAATTTCGATATACCAAAATATTTTATTGAAAAAACAACAATGAAACCCTTCGGATATACGCAAGTCGAAAATGTCAATCATACTGAAAAAGATCATATAGAACAACACAAGAATACAGAGAATTCTGAAATAACTAAAACCACAATAAAACCATCACTCAGGCGACGATTTCCCGTAGGCAGCCGCATGAAATTGAGAATGAGACCCATGAACAAAACAACATACAAATCACAACTAAATAGAGATTTAATAGCATTAACATCTCGAAGGTATCAATTAAGCAGAAATGCGTCTCGGTCCAGAGATTGGAAAGACATGATGCCCACGTTAATAAAAATACATATAAAAGATGAATCAAAAGACAATAATGAAAAAGACTCATCGAAGCAGTTAATTACAACGACATGTATTCCAGATGAAACTACCGTTCAACAAACTTTTGAAGATACCAAGTTATCTACCCTAGCTGACTTTACTGAGTTCGATGCAAGCACCATAAATTCTCAGGCGAATAATATATCTACTGAGTTAACACAGACAACTACAATAGATTTATCTGAAAGTGAAAATATTCCGACCGTTACTGTAACAAGTACATCTACCGATTCTACTACTACCACTTCTATAACTGCAGAAAAATCAAACGACACACCTGTTTTGAGACCAGTAGTTAAAGCGTCTGATTTGAGAAGACAGGCTTTTAATAACAGGTTAAAAAGGAAAAGGCTTAAACAAACGATTACAACAACGGAGTCAACTCAAGAATATGTTATGAAAAATATTTTTGGTATGGCTAACTTAGTTGCTGCTTCTGAATTTATAGCGAAAGTGCAGCCAAGGACGACTAGTAATGACGAAGAACTAGATTTTACAACTTTAGAAGATTTTATTACAACAGAATCTACACTCGAAATTCAAACAAAAATGAAGTCGACAAAAATTCCAAAGATTCAATATTCTACAACCCATTCAGCTTTACCCGTACCTGATATGCAAGAAACTGCAAAAATTGAAATAGAAGAAATACTTAACGACGCGCTTAGTAAGTACCTACATGTTATTGTTACTGAACTAAAATTATTGAAAATTTAAAGTTATTTTAAAACGCAGCAAATAAAATAATAATAAGCAACCAACCAACCGCTTAGATCTTGCCCGGCAATACATCGGACTTGCTTTTGGTATTGCGGGCGTGCATAGGCAACGGTGACCATTTACCATCAAATAGCTCACGAAAAATATATATGTAAATATGTTATTTAATCTAATCAGTACTCTTAATTCTTTTTAGCAAGCGCAAGACTTTCAAAGATATTAATGGAGAGAAATATGACTGTTAATGAGCTAGTAGAGCACAGAGAACGTGGATCAAGTCACATTCATTTAGCGGATATATTTCACAATGCTTCGCGGGAACCCAATCCGCCAGAGCCGTTTCTCTCTAAATCACTTATTGAACCAATTTCAAAAGAAACTTATCCATTAAGAGCATTGTTGGACGCCAATTTACATGATCCTACAGCTAAAGCTACGTATGTGGAGTCAAATTCAACGTATTTAAATAACATAAATATTCCAGTAGTAATGGATTTTGGCAATAATGTGAATGAAAATGGCGAAAATTTGGGCATTATCTCATTAATTGATAATTATACAAAGATTACGAATACAGACACCCATTTAAAAGGTCATTCAATAGAAATAAACTCACACGTCCCTAAATCTTCAGGTATTAAGTATGAAAACTCTAGAGAGAACCGCACATTTAACATCGACAAAAATTTAGTTACATGGAAGGAAATTATCGCGATTATGCAGAGAGCCCCCAAAAATAACACAGACGATGTAGTAGAAATTACAACAAAAGGTAAGTGAAATTAAATATATGTATGTGTCAAAATATTTTTCCAGGTTATTATAATGTAACATTAAGTATTGCTTCCTTTCAGAAATATCTCCAGTTCTCACAAAAATTGTGTTAGATGACTTGGTGCATGACGATGATAACATGATAATTGTTAACAATTTGGTCAACCCTAATGAAGTTGACAGTCATTTATCATTATCATCTGATAAAGACACTTTATATAATTCACGAGAAAAGACAGAACTTCCCCTTTTTCATGGAGTGGCAAACAATACCTCTAATAGTGCTAAATCGGTAACAGTGGCCACGGCAAGTATTATTGGATTAGCGATGGTATTGTTTTTATTAACTTATGTTGCATATAGATGGAAACAGCAAAGGAGCTTGTTTCGAGAAAAGGAAAGATTGAGAAGAGACAGAATACCAACTCCAGTTTTTGAAAATCGCAAAGGACATAAAATCAATAGCAGTACTCGTAGTAAAAGTCCAATGATTTTATCATCCAATATCTATACAATTGAGACATCAGACACGCGCAATGGCAATGATTCTCCTGAGTATATGTGGGATAGCTTGAGGAAACCTTTCCAGTAAAGTTTTTTTCAGAGTTAGCCTGTACTTGTAGTACTATTAAATAAGATAAATAATAAATTATAGAATACAGTGACCTGAAATATACCAGAAGCTTTGACTATGACCTAAGCTAATTTTGAATAATTTATATTACTGTCATGTATATCTTATAATCTAGCCTACCATAATCTTAGATTATTTTAGGATAACTTAACAGTGAGGGGAAAATAATGTCTGGCGTCTGTGGCAAGTGCAATAAATCAGTTTTGTATAAAAAATAGATTTAAACATTATTGTCAATAAAATGTAACAAAAACTGTATCAACAACTTTTTTATAAACCTTACCTGTAATTTTCAAAGGTAAATATTTCTTGTAACTTCTTCAAAACTGGGAGATCCACTAAATGAATTTTGTTATAAAAATAAGCAAATTGTCGTGTAATATTTCTGTAGAGCTTCAACGCTGACTCAAACACTGGTGATGGCTGCAAAATTTTATCAGCATCATGTACATATAATCAACAAAAACTGTCAAAAGGAGCAGATCACTTTTTCTAATTAATGTTTTTTGTAAATCAAATTATTGCAGATTAATTAACACTATTCCATAAGTGTTCTAGCTAGCTTAATAATCAATTGAATAGGGAATCTTGTCCCAAGTATCTTTCCCATTTTCAATGGTGTATTGGTTGATTCTAGATTACTTTTATAAGCAGAGATTTTCTGATGGGGGCAACTTATGTGGATAATTTTTCTCACCTTAAGTTCAGCTAGCTCATCAGAAGTGAAATACAGGATTGTTGAATATTTATTTGGCAGAATATCAATGTATGGTTTCCAAAAGGATTCTGAAATGTCATATACACAAATAGTATGAATGAAATTTATAAATGATGATATATTAAAATATTTCTTGATAAATATAACAATAAAACATGTTTCATGACATTGGAAATATTTACATAATTATTTACATAGTTAATTTATTGACCTTCATTAATATTAAATTACACATTGAAGTCTTTATTTACCTGCATTATTTTTTTCTAATAACAAGAACAATGAAAGAGTTATATTGGGCATATTCTGCAACAAAGGGTCAATGTCTATGAAAGTTTTTAGCTCCGACTCTTGTGCATTTTTCTCAGTCATCATAACTTTGGTAGGCACCGTGAGAATTAGCGATCCCTCCATAAAATTCTTGTTAGCTCTTAAACCTAATTCATAGCCAGCAAACTCACTTATTTCTACACCTGTAATACAAATTGAGTTTATTCATTTAGGTCATGTAAAAATTTGATTAACATGACTTTTACGAGTCTATGTAATAAAAAAATTATTTACTTAATGCATTTACTACCAGTTAACCATTTGGCTAAACAGGTATCTGCTACTGTATATCACCAGCAACAACTAAGTTAACAATTACCTCTTTTTCAAGTTTGAATTTATGAATTTATTACAATTTAAGATATACCTAAATTAGTAGTTAGTAATTGCAAATAAATACTATATAATATGTTACTGTAGCATAGTTAATAGTGATTGTGCCTACTAAATTAGAGCCTTGTAAGATTCCCAGAAATGATTCCATTTAGATGACAAACAAATGTTTGTTCTCAGATTTTATTTAATTACATTTTAGTCCAGGATTTGTTGATACTAAATATTACACAGTAAATGTAATTGCAAGTGAGTATAAGCCTATATTTATATTACCTGTAACTTACAACCCACCTTCACATAAAGAAACAATATTTATGTTTACAAATTGTATTAATACCATAATACCACTGTTATTCATTTTTGTAGGTATGCTGCATGTTTACAATAAAAAAGGGTTATTTTGATCTTGTTTCTGATGTTTCGGTCTCCTATACTTTTTAATATAAAGTCTTAAAGCTCTAGTTAAGTTTTAAATAATCATTATTTATACAAATTTGGCCCCATTATAGTTTATTATTAATAAAGATTATTGTTGGTTCTTTTACATGCAAGTGTAGTTATATTCACACAATATTTTTATTTTGTCCACATTTAGGTTCACAACAATGATAAATCTACACTGTAGTCAATTTATGAACAAGCTCTTAATAAACCTAAATTACATATACTTTTAACACATTGAAGAACTTTTACCAGACTAACTAATTTTGAATATTTTAGATAAATTCTATTCATAAGAAACTTCTATTTAAGCACAATTTTAATAAATTTTCGAATGAACATACCTTCAAATTCTGCTTCATTCTCCTGTAACCAATTAACGTACTTTTCGATACATGATTTTCGCTGTGTTCGTTCGTTTTTACTAATAATAGAAGATTCGATATTTATTATTTCTTTGATCAGTGAATCAATTTGTGAATGGAGCTCCCAGCTTTTGGATGCATTACCCGTAGCTTGAAAAATGCTGGTTAACTTTAGTACCTTATCCACTCTAACGGCAAGTTCTTTACGCCTTTGCAGAGTAAATCTACAATTCTCTTTATCATTTCGCTTCCTAGAATTTTGCTTAGACTGCAGTTTACGTCCCATGGCCGGTTAGGTAGTTTATTCACTGTACAAATGAAATAATGATAAAGGAGACTTGGAATTAATTTGAATCTTAAAACGTGGGAATTTTAGAAATCCTATAAATAGTACAAAACAATGTTTCCTTTCCTTTCATGTCGATTCGTTTATTTGCACTTAATTTTGTTGGCGACATTGACATAAATCTAGCTGAAAGTGACATATGTCACTTTAATAATTAAATTTGTCATTTTTGACAGTAAACTATGCTTGTTCGGATATTTTTACTTACGGTACTTTACGGTATAGCTTTATAGGATAGCTTTACGTACGGTACGGTAAAGCAAGTTCAAGTTTACTAGCTTAGAGTACAATATTGGAGAACGAGAGAGAAACACGAGAAAGAGAACACACTTAAAGATGGTACTCATAACACCGAATAATAACTACATCTTGGAAGTAAAACATAATTGTTTTCATTAGTATATAAATGTCTGTGATATAAATTACCGGCCCCTAACATCTATCTCGTAAATTCTTGCTCTTTTTTAGACATAATTAAAAAAATATATTGTAAAGAGGAAATATAATTAGCGATTTTATCTCTTTAGTTTATATCTTCGTTGTAGCCTACAGACATATTGCACGGAAGCAAGGCTACAGACTACAATAGCTAGTTAAGTATGATATCACTTGAAATGTTATTATTCCAATAATGCTATTATCTATCCGTGTGAGTTGCATTGGTTATACATTTTAAAATTGACCATAAAGACAGGAACATCATTTTTTCACGAGTAATTTTGTTTTTAATAGGTAAAAATGGTGAAAAAGCTACCATGTGGAAACAGTAGAAAGTTCAAAATTAACGTTAAGTTTAATTAAAGTATTTATCTAGGTAACGAAAGACAACTTATATAAGTAAGTCATATTGGTCTTGTGAAGGGTTTTTTTTTACATAGAATAAGTTAATGCTTGACAACAATCCCACTTGATGGTAAGTGACAATGAAGTCTAAGATGTTGAACGCACTAACTTATAAGAGCCTATTCACTCTCCTCTTGAAGACTCCCAAATTGTAAGAAGACAGGAACACCGACACGGGCAAGTTATTTCAGTCCTTTGCAGTGCGCACAATGAATGACTACGTAAACCGCGCCGTCCGTATATGTGGTACCTTCACTATGTAAGGATGGATACCCGCCGTACGTCGAGTTGTTCGATGGAGAAACGGACGTTGGTTGTCACTTCAACAGGAAAGGGACAGTATTGCTCGTGTTACCATCCTTAACATCATGATTTTTTTCTCTTGTCATGTCGTGATTAAATATTCAGGTCCTAAACAATTAGGTTACGCAGTTTGTTTATTGTATGTTAGTTTCACCACCTAATTCAATACATATTTTAATAAGATATAAATGCTACAAAACGTAATTTTCTATATATCGTTTTAACGTGAAATTTTATTACGTTACACTAGATGAAACAATACTAAGTCAGACATGACACATTTGTTAGTTTCTAATTTAATAATCAGTTTTATATATACATATACAGTGTAACGTTACTGAAGTTACTTAAGTACTCGCATATTTTATAGTCGTTGAATATGATATTCTTCTTTCATTTTTAGCCGTACTGGATTGTCTGAAGTTCATATTTTAAAAAAAATGAAAATTTAAATATATAATTTTTTTTAAAATTAATAGTTATTCGTTTTGCCTTGGGTCATCGGAATTTTGTTTTAACATTTCCCTGCTCAAGATAATGAAAGCGTTATGCTGAGAAGTAAACGAAATATTGAGCATCTATTTCATAGAAATTTAGAACACTAAAATGCTTTTTTATTTTTTTGTTGAACATTAGGTATCATAACTTCAATTGATTGTTATAGTTATACGTCATGAAATATGAGTTTGTGTATATCAAGTGTATTAAAATGGACTTCATTTTATACAAATTCTATTTGTCTTGCAGTCATTTTGGAACATAGTTTTGATCGAGGTTGCAACAAACTAAATAATCGTTGACCTTGACGCCCACAGATTTCAAGTAAAACTAATATTTTGTATATTAATAATAATATTTTTATATTTTTAGCCATATATTTTATGACTTTATGATATGATAATTAAATTAAAAGTTAATATTTGGTCGATGTTGGGAACTTGGTAATGTATTACAAAAGTTACTTAATTTGATTTGTTTGTCTGGTTGTAAAACCAGATAAATAATAATAATAATCTCAAAGGTCATGTTTTAACCCTGACTATAAGTGTAATTATTTTTAAACATATAAAAAACTGCTTATATTTATAAAATATGTTTTTGCCAAAAAGGGATCTTAAACAGACACACCAACAGTTTTGTTAAAAATATTTTGATATTATCGAACAGCCACAATAGTAGTTTTTTCTTGTGTATATATTAATACATTATAATTATGAGATCACGTATTTTTTTTAGTTACACAATAAAAAATAGATAAAGTATGCTTATCCAACATCTGATAGATTACGATCGCATGTAACCTTTGACGTTAACCAAAAATTCTTAATGCAAAACGTATGAAATAATGAAAAAAATATCACTATGGACGTGTAAAAATTATAATTAAAACTTTTTGAGTACAGTCAATCAGGGTAACGTTGACATTTTGGGTAACTTTGGCATCTTTGATCAATCATGATTCTTTAATATTTTTACTACGGCTTAGATACTATCAAATTCACAAACAATTTAAAAAATAAGTTTATTCTCTTCGTTTTCCGTTAACATCCTTAACAAAAGAAAAGTTAAGTGTCAAACTTAATTCATCTGCCATTTCAGAACAAAAACAATGGTTAGCTTACGGTACTTACCATATCGTACCTATGTGACGAATAACTTTGCAGTGAATTTGAATTTCAGTTTTTGAGGTGAAACACTCGGATTGTAATGTAGGTGAGTGTTATTATAATAAAATATTTTCCTTTTCGGATGTCAGAACTATATTTTTCTTATAAATATTGCAAATAATTATTTATTGAACTAAGTTTTCTTTAGATAGTAAATTTGAACAAAATTCGGGGTAACTTTGACAGTGTTAGTATACAAAAAAATACAACTAAAAACATACAACGAATTCGAGTAAAATTGTCAAGCATGAATTATTTTCTTATAAGTTTTTATGCTTTTTAAGAATGCAAATGAAAATGAACTAAAATTATTTTCAAGTTACTATTATAATAAGTGTAAGGATAAGTGTTACTCTAATTTTTAAGAGATAATTGTTTTTATTGGTTTATATTATTTAATGTATCGGTAATAGTTCTAAGCTCTACTTTTCTGTTCTGTTTAATAGTTTGGGTTTACAATTTGGTTGCCATTTTAAAAAATATAAGTAGTTGTCTATTTTGTTACGTTTTTATTTTTCATTATGGCTACCCAGAACCTATAAATGATAATCAAAGTTACTCCAAATCTTCAAAATACAAATAAAACGCGATTTTAGTGAACACTATATATACCGTCAAAGTTAACTGGGTAGACGAGGTAATTTCGCCATACCATATGTTTGCAATTTATTTGTATAATATCCATTAATAACCGTCAGATCATTTTAGAATTCTATTCTTCACGATCTCAGAACACAAATTTGCTACATATTTATGTCTTTCTCTAAAAATCATGTATGCAAAAATGTGCTCGATACCCAAAGTTACCCTGATTGACTGTACAAAAAATACATACATAACATAATGTTACCATGTTTTACAACTATTTATTTTTTATTTATTGCGATATCCTAAAGTTAGGTTTTAACAGGGGTCGATTAAATTCGATAAATAAGTTAAGTAAACAAATTCCAGATTTTCTTTAGCTTGAGTAACATTTAATCCCGACAATTTGAATTCGTCTTGAAGAGTTTTAACTATGATATTGATATACGCTATTTTTAACAAACTACGAGTTTACGCTAAAGAATCAAACACGGATGGAATTTAGTCGGTGTTACAACTATTGCTTTATGTAATTGGAAAGATAATTAGTGTACATGTTTATACATATAATAAAATTCTAACTGATCCCTTTTTGCACTTGAGGGATATGTAAGGAAAACTATTATCAGGGGCCTTTATGTACGCAATAGGATATAAAACATAGTTGTTGGAATTTTTGTCTGTTTGTCTGTGCACGCTAATCTCAGAAACGGTTTAAGTATTTCCGTTATGGTTTTCACTAATGTATTACAGTAAGCAATCCTTAATATTTAAAACCGTTTAATTACAATCCGCCTATAAATGAATAAATTATAAATGAATAAATATCTAATTCATAGAACGAGAAAATCCCAGTGCTACAACAATGCAGGTGCTATTTCTAAGAGTAACGCATAGTGTTTCTGATGCAAAACGAGGGTTTGCTAGTTGTCAATATAATTGCAAACAGTTATGACTCAAATCAATATACAACCGAGATTGTTCAATTGTTCTGACCCATACGCTCGACTTAGAACTACGGTTGGAAAATTAGAGAAGTAGTGACTGCAAACTCTACATCACCCACCATAGTCTACTTACATTTCTTATTAAAAAACTCAAATTGCCGCATCGGCAGTCCTTCGCTTTTTAGAATTAGTTGGTTCTCGCTTTCAGAATTCTTTTTAGTAGCGGAATCGATGTACCTACCTACTTGTATTTGCCATATTTATACCAATGGTGTATGCTTGGATAAATAAATGTGACTACTGCACAATTATTCATTCCGCGGTTGTTGATGTAGTCTTCTGATATTGATGTATGTTCTCAACGACATATTTTCATAGAACTCGCTAACAGCAATTTGTCAAATGATCACTTCCAAATGTCGTTTTACGTTCTACAATGTATATAGTGTAATAATAAAATAAAAAATATATTAATAAACATCTTAAACTTACTATGCAGCATTCACTAGCAGTGAATAGTAGATATTATATTTCATTATCTAGGTACCACGCTTCCATGTAGGTGACAGTTGCATGGACAGATTAAATATCGCAAAATATTACATTAGTGACGCTAGATTTCAGTTAGTTGGCTATGAAATACTTGTTTCAATAAATAACTACGTACGCGTAGGTGCTTTGTACGCACTTGGTATATATTGTTATTGTATTATTTAAAAGGTATTTTGCATTTTATTAATTAGACCTTGAATTGGAGGTGGGGCACTACGCTGACCTTTGGTTGAGTTGTAGTTACGGCATTTTAGTCATATATTCCAACGGCTACAACATCGCCACGCATGAGAAATACATTGATATTTCAATTCTTTCAGTTAAATGAAAATAAAATATAATAATCAAGAAAATTAAGTTGATTATCATGTTGTTTCCATTGTTTCGAGGCGTACCCTGTATTATTGTGAAAATTATTTTTTGAGGTTCAGTATAGATAGAACCCCAACTACAAAGACTACGCTGACCTACCCTTAATGCTGTATTTTTTGCGCAATAGTTATACTATTGTAATTTTTACGGAATATTAAGTTATTAATATTTGAATATATAACAAAAAAATCCAAAATTAGTAAATTGATGATGTCATTCCTGGTTTTTTACAAGAAACTAGTTTCAACGATATATTTTTTTTATTCCGATATAAATATAATAAGACGTGCATACGTAGGAATTATTGTGATGACAACAAATAATACAAGTTAGGGATGTTTGACACGGGCCCATACTAAGGACTGCGAACTGACAAAAAGTGACTTAATAGAAGTTATTAAATCGTGAAACTACATAGAGGGCGCTGTACACGTAAAGACTTGTATTACAGTACCATGGGTTGAATCGTGGGTTGAATTTTGGAAACCTTACGAATCCGATTGGTATTTAATCGCTGTATTATTGTTGCGATCCAATTTAGAACCTATGCTAGTCGGTTAACGATATTTGACAGGCTGGATAAAATATCACAATTAATGTACGACGACTCACTGATTAGGTCATGAAGAACTAACATATTTAATCTATCAAAGTATTGTTTATCGATGCACTTGCAATATTATACTTCGGAGTTACATTAAATTCTTATTGATAAGAAACTATTAAAAAAAACATTTAGAAAAAGTTATGCAGCATAAGTTGGATGTCAGACAGTTCTTTAGTGGCAGCACTTCCAATTTGTCGATCACCTGTTGTGCAGTGTTAAGGTTTGGTTGGGGTATGGCTACTACAATAAGACTTTAATAGCAATTGAAAAGTAAATTAAATTATTTCCAATAAGGTTCATAAAAAACTTAATCATTCACCCACCAATGGTAATTGTAAAATGATATGAATTTACATATACATAATTTATCACGATCATGATGACTTCTTGACAGAATGTAAGCCACGTTTAGTGAGCTGTGTGTTGCGTGCCGTAAGTTGCGCGCACACTTGCATTGTTACTATTATCACTATATACACACGCATTCACAGATCACACATACACATATATTCACACACCCACATTTATCTGTGTTTAATGATATTTCCGTGTTTTGTTAAAAATATACATACCTAATACAAAACCCCCAAACACTAATAATTTAAGTGTGCAAAGTAAAAAAGATTCGTTTTGACTTTAGTTCTAGTAACAATAAAGCTATGAATTTTCATATATATATATATATATATATATATATATAAATAATTGACTCGTTTCGGTAATTTCATGTTGAGTTTTTTTGGTCGGATTTCAAGAAACCTTGCCCCAAGTCAGTTGACTCAAAAGAATATTCTCACCAGTATAATTTGTGAATGAAGTTTCATTTTGTGATATTAAATTAGGATTTATTTACTTTGGAACAATCCGCAAGCACAATGTATGATGGTATATACTTCTATACATGCATATATGTTTTCAATGCATGCATGTATAGATGTATATACCATCATAAATTGTGCTTGCGGATTGTTGCAAAGTATATTGATACTAATTTAATGACAATTAATTTCTGCAAAGTAACGCCTGACACTCAACTACATTGTGATATTCGCTTCCGATTATAGTACAGGATACATTTTCACCACAAGTGACAATACGTTTCAGAATCCATTCATTCATCATACATTCATCAGAGTAATGTAACTCAGTAGATACTCAACGAGCGTTTAACTGATGGGCTTTTGTTAATTTAAGCAGCACCTAGTTTTGTATATCTTTTCTCTTACTCAATGTAACGCAAATGAATTAAGATCGTTTTTAGAACACAAAAAATTGACGTGATTAGCAATTGTTCGGACTCTATTATCGTTTTCAATACCTAGTATCAATTTGTGTATTCGGTCATCCACGGAGCTTGTTATAAAAAAAAAACCTATCCAAAACGGAAGGCCGAAACAAAAAACGTTCTGTGCTTTCATCAACGTTAACTGGTCTATATACATAGATCATTGATTTTTGAGATACAGTTGCAGCGTAAGTACCACGGTGAAACTCATTTTCGAAAATAACATGATATCTTTATCTCCATCATAGTGAATATAGCAAAATCAAATGACGCAAAAATAAATTAATAAATCAAATTGGAACGAAATTGGAGTGAGTGCCTATAATTTGAAATTAATTAGACTTCGGAATTTAAAAACTGATGCTAAATATTTTTAAGTAGTCGGAATTGATAACCAGTAATTTCATATATATGGATCTAATAGGTACCTGTGAGGTTGATGACTATCTTCTTTATTGATTTGAAAAATCAATGTATTGGAATAATTATTAAATTTTCATTTAATTTTAATTGTCTTCTTAATTTGTATATTTTTAAGGTTCTACATCATAGGAATGATTGTATATTATTATATTGTATGTTATACATATACCATCTGTTTAAATCTACATTTGGCATAACACGATTCACTAAGGTTTGGTGAAATGGAACAATGTTTTTTTTTGTATAAATTGGACTATTGTTTTCTAATTAGGCCCTAAAAGCAATGTCATAGTCTATTGGGCACTGACAAATACGTTTTATCTGGCAATGGCAATGGTGCAGAGAACACTTGGCACCCGCGCACTCGGTTCCACGAAAAGTTATTTGAAATCGCCCCAGTTTGCAGCTAAAGAAACGTTCTTTAAATTACTACAAGACTTTTTATTGACGTTTGAAGAGATGTCATGTTATGACAAAATCTGATCATGCATATAATTTATGGTCTCTGATAGCCTACATTTTCTAATTATTTTTATACTACTACTAGCGGCCCGTTCCGACTTCGTTCAGGTTCATCAATTGATTATTGTACACATACATTTGATATAAAGTCCATACTCACCCAGAATAATGTACCTTTCGAATGGTAAAAATAAATTTCAAATAGGTGCCATGGTTCTGGAGATTACTTTCCGCATAATACACATAAAAATTTCCCACTCTATAATATTAATATAGATATAGACTAGCAGCGCGTCCCGTCTTCATTCGGGTTCATCAATTGATTATTATACAGATATACTTGATATATATCCTATGACCATCCGGAATAATGTACCTTTCAAATGGTGATAGAGTTTTTCAGATAGGAGCCGTGATTTCAATGGTTACTTTCCGCATGTAAACAAACTCACAAAATTAGTACTCTCTTTAAAATATTAGTATCGATGATATAGGCATAGATACTACCTATTATTTTGTTCGTATTGTGATTGTATCATTACAATAAAATTATTGCACATATGTAATGTTTATACTAAAGCATTCACACCCCAACAACTTGTATCAATCATTACAAACAGAGTTAAATATCTGCGGGCGCGGTCGTAAATTAGATGGATGACTACAGATGGGAAAATTACTTGGATACTTCCATGCTTCGAAGGACTCATTATTTATTTATTTTATCACATTTTATAGCCTAACATTACAGGTAAACTAATCTTAATATTACTTAACAATAACAAACTACATGAAGTAGAACTATTGCAATTCTACTTAATTGATAATTAAAAATGTCTACTCTATCATGGACTTTATTAATTACAGTTAATGCCACCTTCGCCAGCAGGACGGTCTTGGGTACAGCTACAACCAGCAGAATGATTATGGAATTAAATCCGATTGTTGTTGATAGATAATTGACGTTAGGCCAAAACGGACGTCTTCAGAATGTATATTAATTTTCGACACGAGTTGGTTATTAAAATCTCCACCAGCCTACTGTGGAGCTGCTTTATGGGGTGCATTCTAAGTTATGATAGACTAGTAGCATCGTGTGCAGTGGGTCACTATATTACAAGTTTGTTTCAATATTATTTTGCCGTCGACATTGCTTATTCTCCTTCATTGTATTGATGAGCTTATACCTGGCCACCAATAACCAAAATGGAACATGAATTTTTGCATCTACTGCCAAAAAATCACGGAACTCTCTGCTGTTGGTTGTGGACGACATAGATAAATTTAATCTACATGATTGGCATACCTACAAATGCATCAGTCAATGTTGCAGTTAATCAATCAGTGTCAATAGTACAGCGAAGCTTACATTTCAGTACGACTACTCCATAAGAATAATCTTGATAAAATCATGTATTTTCAGCAAATAGGGCAACATAAACCATTTAGAATGCGAAAGGATTTGTCTAACATAGTCTCAGACTGCTCTTACGCTTCTCGTAGTCGGTTGCTCTCCGCTGTAGGTTGCGCTAGGCCTTCTACATATTTCCTGTTTGCAAACAAGACAGTCTGTCAGTCTGTCCACGTACAAAAATAAATCCGCTGACCAGATATGGATGTTTTTTGAGACATTTGGAACTTATATTATGAAGCAAAATATAGAATATTTCATCCCAGGAAAAGGGTCTGTTCTCGTGGAATTTTCCAAAGCGAAGCGACGGGGTCTTACTGGTTTTAAATAAAATTAATTGTAAATACCTATTTCTTACATTTTTATTTGCATAGTTTTTTAGCACATGTACGAAGCAAGTGTAATTCTTTATCAAAATCGTGCTTGTGGATGTTAATGTAGCAGTGACGACATAGTCATTAGTAGTAGTAGTCAGAATGTCCGCACATTTTTTTAGTTCCAGAATATAAACATTACACCTAGGCACATAATCTGTTGACTTTTTCACAAGCGGAGCTTCTAAAATTCATTTTCTGTGTTAACACCTACAGATAGAACCTTCTTAATCTAATTCAAGACAGTGTAGGCGTTGAAATACATTCATTCGTAAAACTTGCTTCCTACATTTTTTAACAAAACAAAGTTCCGCTTAATATTGATATACCTAATAAAGCTGTTGGGAATATCGATTTAATGTAGGTTAAGAACTTTATTCATCACTAACAAACCCCCTGACGGCTTTGCCCGCGAATGATAAGCTCGCGCTGGATTGCAATTTTCGTGAGGATTTTAATAAAATATGGCTTATTTGGTTTGGTTTTGATAGATTACAATTTTTTTTTAAATATTCCAGTAGTTTTTTAGTTCATCCATTACAAACAAACGTACAAAAACACATTTTGTTCTCATTATACTGTTAGTACGGTTTTGACGTGCCGATTGTGTAAAAAATTGAATTGAGAAATTTTAATAGAAGTGCGTTTCAAAAGTCAAATTACACCTACGATGAGACACCAAAGGAGATTATTTTCTACTCAGGGAACACTAAATACTACTCGTGGTTGTATCCCAAACTCGTGTCCAACAGTCTTGTTTTTGACATAATGATTATAGTTTGTAATAATAATAACCTTAGGTAATAAGAATTCTTTAGGCGAGAGATTAAATGTACAATGTGGCAATTCTGTAAATTCTAATGAAATTATAATATTATTTTTTACAGATCTACCGAGGAAGCAGCCAACAAATTTGAAACTTGGTACAATTAATTTAGCCTTATTGCTAGATTTAATGTTGTGAATATTACTATTCTTAACAAAAGTGTCAGAGTAATATAAACGCACATAAAATTATCCAAAATATATTGTGTCATAACAGTTACTTTATTAATATCCTTACAACCCTAGGCTAAAAATTGTACATAGAGCTAATTCATATTTTATGTAAAATAATCATAGATTCAATATTATAGCTGAATCCTACAACTTTAGACCATAGAATATTAAAGTCGCTAAAAAAAAATTGCTGTTTCTCCATCAGTTACGACCCATACTTTTGCTTTTGTAACAGCATAATTTGGGGTGCTAAAGCTCCCTTACAAGAACTCAAGTAGGCCTCAGGTGGGAGATGTATAAAATTTGTTTTGATAGGATGTCCGTGGCGCGCCTAATCTGGGGCCTAAGATATTTTTTTTTCTTTTACACTTACATAGAAATAAAACTTCCGATACTTGTTTTTTATTTATTTAACACATACAATAAAATTACGGGAAATAATTCATACTGTATAACAATAGGTACGTAATGTATGACAAGTTTATACATGGGCACTACTTATTCCTTATCGGAAATTTCTTCGAGTAGGCCCAAAATGTGGACAAGTCAGTGAGGCAAACTTAGTGCATACCTTTATAAAGATATACATCAAATACATTTTTTTATAATGATGAAGTAATTTAAATAAAATTAATCATAAAGTAATTTGTGGTAAAAACTACATTAAAATTTATCTAATAGAAAAAAATAACTTAGTGCCTGAATAAACCAAGAGAATAAAGTTTTTCTCAAATATTATTAATTTCTATGAATAAATTTACAAACACAACATCAGCCTAGAGAACCTGAAGTAAGCAGTTTTAGTTATCATTAATGAAATATTATTATAATTATATATTAAACCATAATAACTTATTCATCATGATCATATTGCACGGTTTCGAGAATTAGTTTCCAAAACCTAATAATTGAATATTAAAATGCACTTGTATGTTGGGCGTTATAATTTGTGCTATGTAATAATTATATTATTTATTACATATTGAGAGACACGATGAAGAAATTATCTGTTCCTGCTACAACGAATTCCTAAGTGACACACCTTTCGTTATGAAGTCAGCGCTAAGTCTAGAGGCTTAAACGCGTACAGTGAATAAAATAACTTATTATTTTATCAGACTTCGTTTATCTGTTTGTCCTGTCAGCAAATGCGATTGCGTGGCTTTATAAATATAGCCATCGTTAAACTTGTAATTTGGATCATTGTATGTAATTTGTTTTATCAAGACAAAAACTTATAATATTACTTAAATCGTACTAAGAAAATAGTAAGCATTATGTTTTTAACTTATATTTAGTTAACGTTATATGTATTATTCATCTCTTTAAAATTAAGTCATGTCATTAAGGTAAAATACATGGGTAATACACACATTTATGAAGACGTAACCCAGCCATAAGTTGCTTATAAGTATGAATAATTACAAATTCTTAGTGATACGGTAATGCATGCACGATATTTGCATCTAATTGTTATAAATCAATTTGTTGCTTAAATTTCTTATCACAGACAATACTTGGGTATGTTGTTGATAGTAATACCACTGGTTTGTTATCAACTGTTTCAAATGAAAGGCTTACGTTACTTAAGCTAAATCTTTAACTAGTTAAATCGAATAGATCGATTGTTTGTTTTTTACAAAGTCAAAAAAAAAATATGTATTACTTATCTACAAAATTAGTCATTGATGGATAAAATTTAAAACAAACGATAACCATTAGGAACAGTTGAAAAATCTTTTAATTAATTTTATACATATATGGGTATGAAACATTTATGGGTTGGGCATAACAATACCCAAGATCTAGCCGTAAATATGAATGCCGAGGCCATGTTTGAGTTACGAGTCAACATTATTACCATCAAAATTATTACTTACAATTTCTACAATAATCAAATAAAAATAGTCAACTCAGAGTAAAGATATTATAAATACAAAAAATATTTATTTTTGTAACCAATAGAAATTATTAAAAAAGACAAAAATTTGTTTCTCTACTCAATACTTGTCTATGTCTTAGCGTCCCCCATGTTGTCTAATGTGTATAATACCGTTGAAACATTTGAGCCGACTGAGTATTCTATTAAAGGCTATGAGCTCAGCTGTCGTGGAATACATTAGCGATGCGTGAACTTTATGCAAAGCTTCGAGCACCGCGGTAAGTTAGGGCTAGTACGACTTGGACATTTTATAAATTATTATTATTACATCTTTACATATACTTCTACTCATGAATGATATAAGAGAAAAACTATTATTAGGGACCTTTATTAACGCAATACAACCCAAAACAACAGTAGTTAGAATTTTTGTCGATATTTCACTAATATATTGCAAAAAACTTAATACTCAAAGTTTGTTTAATTTTAATCCATCTATAAATAAAATAGTTATAGATTAATATATGTATTTCTAATTTATAGAAAGAGAAAAACCTAGTCCTAAAACAATGCACGTGTAATTTTTAAACATGTAAGCCGTCATTTTTCAGAAGCGAAGCGAGGGCGGTTTGCTAACAATAATATCTCCAGTCAATACCTTGCTCTACACAACTCCACCGAACACCAAAGCACGTAAAATATTTCAAAGAGCAAGGAGGCTAGCCAAACAAGTGAAGATTCGCTTTGCCAAATTAAAAATAATTAAACAATTTTCATGTAAGCATTTTGGATGAAAAAGATATAATTGTTCCAATTTTGAGTTCTAATTTTTACACACAATGAAAAGGAAGGGTTGGGATTATGGAAATCTCACACGTACACAGGTTTCCTCGTGATATTTTGTTTCATCGATCAACATGATAATAATGTCGAAGACAAAGTAATATTAATGATTTGTACGAGCAAATGTCTAAGAATTTATAAAAAAAGTGAAGTAATAAAAGCTTCTAGTTTAAGGTTAGTATTACCTTAATATTCCAGGTAGATAATTTGATTTTTTAAAGATGTATTTAGTACTACGTTATCTGTGTAAATTTTATAGAAACGTAATAATGGTTATGATACTCATGGTAATACATGCTAACCCTAGATTAAATGCCTCAAAGAATGTAATTTATAAACGCTATCCAATGTTCAATTAAACGTAACGTCGTGTCCACATTACGACCCTTTTATTAAACAATGATTTTACGACAACAATAATAGGAGGCATTTAAATGTTTCCACATAATTTTGTAGTAACTACATAGTTACACGAAGACTTAAAATTTTAGGTACAACTTCAAAGTTGCGTGTCTAACTACCTGAAGGTATGTAACAGATGTTTTCCTCTAGAACGCCCTAATTGACGATTTAGGAAAGTACAAAGAACCAAGCTGCCAAAAAGGATAGATTTCGTGAACTTATATAAAACAGTCTCTCTCCCTTAATGGTGACTTTGAGACAGGTAAATTTAAGGATTGGGCGCCTTCTGCTTATATTCTTCAAGTATTATATTTCTGCCTATAAATGAAAGTGATTTGTTAAATATACAACGCTCGAAGAACTTACGGAAGAATAAAAATTGACGACATAGTTAATAGAATGAAATAGTTAAGACGCACAAACAGAGCGTTCAAATGACGATCTTATCGCTAAAACAAACTCTTCAAGACAACCTTCCCAACAAGACAACAGTAGCAATAGTACCGAAGTGTTTGGCACCTAGGTGTGATGTTACACACGAATACAATTATTACGTCTATTTCAGCATGTACACCCGGAAACACTTTGAACCACTTGAAGGTCGATAATATTTGCGTAATTCGACAAAATAACATAATGTCGGGTTGGCGAGTTGATCAACATACTGAAATAAATCACTTTCTATGTCAATTGTGATCGCACAGCAAAGTCAATAACAACGTCACAAATTACGCACCACATATTCGTGACGTCGAAACCTGCGGTTACGACTTTGTTGATGGTCGTAACTATTTAAATAGCATATTATCGATATCGATGAATTTCGAAATTATACTTCTTTGATCACGGTGGGACAATTTGTGCGGAAATAAAATCTAAAACGGTTACGTCTAAGCTTCACGCTTTATTATTAAGGTTTAATATACCTGTGATTGATTATCTTGGCAGTGGAGGTGATTGTAATGATATTAAATATTTTTTTTTAATTTTTTATTTTTTACAGCCTAAACTAAATAAATAAATAGCGAAATAAAAAACTATGATTGAAAGAAGTAGACATAAAGTACGTGAGATCAAATACCCAGTATTTATTGTATTTTATTTCACGTAAATTTTACACGTATAATTAATAAGATGTGTGATAAACTATAGTTTCTAGTATTATTCTATGTGTTATTATAGTTACAATTAATTTTTAAATATGACTTGGCATTTATTCAACCTGAGTTTATTATTTTCCCTTTTTATTTGAAAATGAAGTTAAGAAATCTTTAATTTTTTTACATTAATATTAACTAAATACTTGTACATTTTAAAGACATTATTAAATTACAATTTTATTTACATTACAATTTACACTATAAAATACAATTTACACTATTTAATTCAGAATATAAATTTGAAATCCGTACAGTCCTCTTTTGGTTCTGCATCTGTGTGGTATCTGTTTTCAAAGACAGTATTTTCCAAACATTGCTAAAATCTAAAAATGTATTTTTGTGCACGCTATCGACATTATTATTTGTTGTACAGAAATCACTATCAGCATAATGTTAGAAACGAATCATCGTATCAATTGCGAAGCATTACATCATCGAAGGATTGAGTCACGGTCACAAGCTGCCGCCACGGAGCTTAGTCCTTCCGATGCCGTGGGCAGGATTTCTTCAGTCATCACGGATATAGCGTAAGTCACTACTGACCGCAATATTGTAAACAATCATTTTGTTAGCGCACGTTCACGAAGACAAATAATGTTCAATTCTGAAACGCGCCGGTCTATAGTAGATGCATCTTGTAATATCATCTTCCATAATATTGCATATGACTGTTCATCTTGTATTCATTTCGTTTAGTTTAGAGAGTTCATTAGAAGCTATTTCGCTAATTTAGGTTCTTTTCCATGTATCTAGTTCATATAAAATTTAAGCATTCGTTTGATTTAAGTGTCTGTATTTTATTAAAAAGAAAATTGTCTTTGTGTTTTTTTAATATTTTTTGTCGTGGTGTTTTCAATATTTGATGTTTTCAAATTATTTATCATCTTAATTATGGGATATTGTTTTAACGTTCTGACTAATTTATCATTTTTAGATAATATTGACGTCTGCAAGTGGATAAACAATAAGTTTGAAGACCATTACATTCGAACAAGGTCTCCAGTATGAGTGACTGGAGAAGGCAATAGCTTGGATAAAAAATTGTAAATAATAAAATCTTTATAAATAACACAATATATGTTGCGCAAAAATATTAGGTTTGAAAATTGAATAATTTATTACAAATATCGAAGAGTCTTGAAAAGCTCCGTTTACACACGAGTTTCAGGGTTTAATAACATGTTTGAAAAATTGTTTTTAAATTAAACTGCTAGCACAAATACGGATATGATACAGAAGATTGTCAACGCATAAACAATTTTATGACTATTTGGCAATCGCTAAGTGTCATACTGGATAAAAACGATGTAGGTATTTAAAATTTTGTTATGCGTATTGGGTATAAAAACATGTCGTTTAGTAAATGGCTACCGGTGGATATTTAGGGTCGTCTTCTTATTAACTTTAAATGCCAAGGCTTTGTCACTTTAAAAGCCTTCCATATAATGGCTTGTTACCGACAAGTTCAAGAACAACGTCGATCAATAATAAATAATACAATGAAGTTTCAATAATCTCGGATATAGTTCCCGTAATATATGTATTACTAAAATTCCCATGGTATTAGTTTTCGTATAAAGTTTTCGTTTTCGTTCTTAGAAAACTAGATAACTAATTAGTTATTAATTGACTAATTGATTTAAAAAGACTACGATAGCAGAAGTAAGCATAGTACAGTTTAAAATATAAAAAGTATTCATTTTAAAGTGAATAAAAAGGTGCTGAAAAAGACTAAAAGTTAAAAGGTCACACACACAATGATGTTTAATGTTTGTAATAGATATTTAATGGTACAGAATATTATTTATAAATACAATAAAACAGTAACAATGAAAAAATCTGTATATGGAATGTTACAAAAAAAGTTGTTGCTACATGCCTGTTGTCGGATTGTTTGTTACTCAATAAGTCTAAAACTAAAGTTGATAGTATCAGGCATTACTTTGCGGAAATTCACTGTTATTAATTTAGTATTAATTTACTTTGCAACAATCCGCAAGGACAATGTATGATGGTATATACTTCTATACATGCATAGAACCTCCCTCCCTCCCACAAAGGAAGAAATGCATTTATGATAAATACAAGTATATACCAACACACATACCGTCACCGACACTTGTTTCGCTCCGAAACAGAGCATCATCAGGGTAGCAGACTTTACGAGTGTTAACCGCAAAGTGAGAAAGTGATCTAAAACTAAAGGAGCGATTTGAACAAAATATTTTATAGTGGTAACTTATCATCAGGATCGTAATAAAAATACTTTTTACGTCGGGAGAACCTCTTAAGGTGTTACCACACTGCTGCGTTAAAATTTTTAAACTTTATTGGCCCTTCGGTCTCTTTGCCCACATCATATTTAAAAAGAACCAAATCAGAGCCATTCCATGTGCAATAAAAAATGAATAATCAAAATCAGCTCATAAAAAATGGAGTTATTGTTGTTCATACATAAAAAATACACACGAATTTGGAACTTCCATCTTTTTCAAGACTGTTACAAACAATATCTCCCTACAGCGGTGTTGTGTGGCCGTCAATAATGGATTTATATGTTTTTACATAATAAAGCCTACAATTGAATTGATATTCATAATTAATAATTGAATAAACAAAAATTTGGGAAAAAATAATATTCTTAAAGAAAATAATGTCGCACACACATTTTTGGCAGTGTCAAAAAATATATTAGGTGCTTTAAGAAAATAAGAAATACACTGTATAATAAAATCGTTTTTGAACTGAAAACTTAGGTAAATAGGAGAAAAGTATCGATACCTATTCTCTTTAAAACTTGTTTATCTGTTATGCACATTATAGATTTCAATTAATTAACAAAATCAAAGCCATGTTTTATTATTTTAATGATTGAACAAATTATGCAACGAACATAGATTAAAAAAAAATTAGGGAAAATGTTCACAGTTATGGTGGCCGGGTAAAAATTAATAATCGTTCCCAGAGGGTTCGGAAACAGTAGACAATTTTGAGAACCGTATTTTTTGCACGGAAAGTTTCATGGTTTAGGCATACAGGAGATTCGCTATGTAAAATAATGGGACAGCATTACTTACACAGTACCTCGATATTGATGCGGAAATTTGTGTGATGACACAGAACCGACTCATTGACACATTCAATGATCACTTTCATTGACATAATAAATAATAATCAAGCCGAATCTGTTTATGAAAGATGTTTTTCATGTAAACATGATTGCATATGTTGAGTGCTAGGCGTGCATTTACAGTTTTTACTGCTTCAACTGAGTTATGGTAAATTCATATTTATAATTTAAATGTTGTAAAACTTTAAAAACAACACACGGATGAAGTCACTGCCTACAACTTGTATGCTGTATATGTATATGATTATTATTCAAGTATCTAGAAATGAAATCGAGATATCTATGACGTTATAGGTGGTTTTAAATAACAAATAATAATTCTTATGAAAAAACATAGAGAATAACATTTAGGTACATTTGTAAAAGGTAAATTGATTACGTCGTGACTCGTTATGCAGGAAAAATAACTATGTGTGTTTGTTCTAAGACTGAGAAGTTAAAATCGGAATACATAAGGATAAATTTAATGTGCACTAAAGTAATTTGAAATTAGCATCAAGTTTTATTATCTATTCCACAGGAACAGATCGACTTCCCGACATAGACTGTCTATGCTACATCTTGATCGGCCGACCAGGAATCATTCTAATTTGTATAGTAGTTTATGCGTGATGCCATAACAGACAGTTTTTTTTACACAACATTTTAATTTTCTCATTTCGTGAGAAAATTGGTAGTGACCCTGCCTGTTCAACGAATGGCAATCAGCGCAGATATTTACGTGATAGATAAATGTTTGTTCTCGGATCATGGGTGTTTTGATGTCATATTTTGGTACATCCATGCCACCTGTAACGCAAAGAATTCTAGGACGGGGATGTGAGTGTGTGAACGTTTATTGATTTATTTATATCGACGGGATAATTTTATGACGGTGACGATGATGATGGTGAATTTATAATCATTCTTTATTAGAAGATTATAACAATTTCAGCCAAAATTGTGTTGAGCGACATATAACAGGTGTACTTACTACTTCTAGGTATTTTATTAGAAATCTATACAAGATGATCATCATTACACTGTAAAAGTACCTGAAGATCAAGTTAAAAATTTTCTACTTCATGTCATCAAACTTTTCAATATGTCATGTATATATTAAGCTAAGTGTAATGGGTGGAGCCGAGAGTAGCTTTACGGCTCGGTCGAATATATCAAGGATCGATACTTCATAACCCTTTGAAATATCGAGATAGTAAGTGTAAAAGGCGATGTACAAAGTAAGTTAAAGGGTGCACACATAAAGCTTGTAACTTCATAACCCTTTACATATGTAGATAAAATATATTAAATGTTGTAAGTTAAAGAACTCAAACCCATAGCGATGCCTGAAAATTTTAACAAAATCTGACTAGTAGGCTTAGAGCCAAATTGGGACAAGAAAAGCTTATAAAGAGACAGTACTGAAACACCTGAGAATAGCAAGCATATTTCACTAAATTATTGATCTTGAGTTTCAAGTTACGAACAGGCTCCAAGTTTATTTATTTATATGACTGTGGTCATTAATAGAGTAAAAAATAAGGATGTCAGTAATAACTTATTTCCGTAGGTATATAAGTTGCTATTAATTAACTATCTATATTGATATTGTAAGTTATGAGACATCAGACAACACTTGCTATAAATTGATGATTGCGAACGTTTTTTTATTGACCATTATTATAATTATTGAGATTAGCATTAAATTACTGTAATTTAAAAATACTTGCCAATTCAATTGTGCTGAGTAAATGGCTAAATATACAATTACATATAAATATATGTATATAAATTTATATACATTCCCACGGATAACGGTATAGTATGTTCAGTGGTATGTTTATTTTGAATCTATTTAGAATTTATATGCCTGTTTCGTTTTAAAACAATACTAACTCACCAGGGTATGGATCTCTGAAAAAAAAAACTCTATCTGCTATAGCTAAAACTATCTCTAATGGGGTTTTTCGCCAAATATATCGAATATATAGTTTAATAAAGAATCCCTAGAGGAACGCCTAGACACTGGTCGGATCCCATGGCATGCGTTAATGACGTCATTGCGTCGATGCAACGAGAACGTTAAAATTTATATTTCGTATATCCTCGAGATCTCTTCGAACGGATTTTATTTGCAATGAACGTATGTAAAGTTTATTGGTTTTATTGGTATTAGTATTGGCGTAATTGTCCGACAGGTAATCAAGGTTTAAATTTCATACAATTTCAATATTTCAATTCAAGGTTTGGTGCTTATTTCGAGTTTATACATTTCTACTGCGGACTGAATGACAATGTTATGTACCGGTTGAATGCCATACCACGACATTTAATACAGTATGGCTGTTTTTTCTCTTTTACTTTAACAATTTATCTGCATGCTGCGAAAATATGGCAGGAAAAATAACCGCCAAAGCTAGAGTGAAACTTCACTGTAAAAGGTATTGAGACTGTAAAGAATTAAAAATTATCAATAAAATATTTAGACCGAGTTCAAAAAGAAGAAGTACAATATTAGAGTAAAATCGAACGTCTATTTAAAGAAATATGTATATTTTATGCGCTACATATATTTCAAGTCAGTACCAAGCTGAATAGATAGTTGGTAGATACGATCAGTTTATTCCTGCCATATCGCATTATTTTATAAGTACTATATTCCGTTATTAATTAACCTGTTTTAATCCATGTGTGTGTGTGTGTTGTGTTTTACGCTTGGCACTAATAATAAAATAATTTTAATTTCAATTTAGTTGACAAAGGCGACGTAGATTGTGCTTATATTTTTGCAATGACCTGTATTCTAGGGCAAAACTAAAGAGGGTTTGGTTTGAAGATTTGGCCAAAAGAGTTAGAAAATGGGCCTGTGCCTAGTATGCAGATGTTCTTAAGAGGACAAAGGTTTTTTATTTGCGAACTATACTGATAAGTAATGCTATATAATTCTATCCACACATTATATTTCTCCCAACATTTTAAAAATCGTTTATTTTCTATTCATTTAGATATACATATAATGAGATGAGGTATGTATAGGCTGATTTTTATTTATATCTATTCATATAATAAAATTCAAACTTATCGCTTTTTGTACATTAAGGATATATGAGAAAAATTACTATTAGGAGCCTTTATTGACGCAATAGAACCCAAAACAATAGTTGTTATAATTTTTGTTTATTTGTCTGTGAGTTTGTTCGAATTAATCTCAGAAACAGCTTATCCGATTTCATTACAGATTTCACTAATGTATTGCAGTAAGCGTCACTTAATATTTAATTTGTTTCATTTCAATCCGTCCGTAACTAATATAGATATGAATTAATAAATGTGTAATTAACAGAACGTGAAAAACACAGCCTTAAAACAATGCAGTTTAGTAGTATTAAATAATTTTGATAAATAAAAAATATAACGGATTTCACGGAGGGCACCTCATATTGCTCGATTTTCACTTTCAATTTAGTCTATATTATTATATATAATTTTTTTTTAATTATTTACTAAATATTTAAATGACCGGTGGGCCGTTTGCTCGTTTGTCGGCTATTTATATAAAAATACGATATATTATGTTTTCTTTCAACAAAAAGATGTAGATATACTTGATTGTAGATTGATCACACCACGATTTTAAGGTAATACCATTTCATGTTCATTGCTATTTTCATACCTCAGTAAAATGATAAGTTGTAAAAACGGAACGTCTAGAAAATATGCTAATTTTAATTAAACTTAACGTTGGATGGGGTGATGATAGTTTCAAACAGTTAGATGCTGTTGAGGTACTCGTTATAAATCTACGGATTATGTATTCAGAAAAAAAAACGAGGTCAAGTTGCTAGTTTATTAACAGAACTAATAGCTAAAGAATTAGCGCCTCTGTCTTAATCTATGAAGGTCTTTTAAAGAGGTTAATTTAATTTGCTACAGTGATATTCCTATTAGGTCTAGTCGATTAATTGCTTGTTTATATAATTTAAGAACCACGATTCAATTTAGAAAATCCTATGTAAAGTAGATACAGCAAAATTTATCGCCAACGTTCACAGAATTCAAAGAATACCTGTAATATTGTACAACTTTGCAATGTAATAAAATATTTTTTGATTATAATGTAAGTTACAAGTTTTATGTACATTTTGTATGTTTTTTTAAATCCATTTACTAGTAATTTGTGTACGTCCATGCCACCCGAAACATGGCGAATTTTAGTGCTAATGAGGGAGTGTATGTTTTGAGTGTTTATATATCAGCCGTAGGTTACGGGTTAGCGGCAATACACTGATTGAGGTTTATAATTCAAGTGGGACAAACACGTGTTGATCAAAAGTTTAAGGTAATTTGCAAACAATCAAATGTCACTAGTTAACGGCTTCCGATCGAGTAATTTTTTTGGTGCTCTCAAATATCAAGGCTCTTATTAATATGATTAGAACTTAGTTTAGGCCAGATTTCATATATATATATATATATATATATATAATTAAAGTATATATAATTAAATGAAAGTTTTCCTCTCTCTCGCTCTATAGAGAATCTCTATCTTCCAATTCGCAGTTTGTGAACTAGGTAATTTTGTGAAATATTTGTTAGATTTCTTTATATTATTCTCAATAATGTAATCTGCTGTAGCATTGAAGTAATTGATAGATAATTTCTAATATAGAAGCGTACGCAGGAATATAGCCCTAAGCCACTGCGGTTCAAACTACTAGATTATCGCTTCTTCAAATAATAGCATTAAAGAAAACATCTAAAATTTGATCTAATTTTCACCTTCGGGCAGCATCGACTACAAATTTAAAAAATCAATTATTAAAACCATTTGTAATGATCACGGTTGCCTGCGGTCGTTAGTCAAAAGGTGTCGTGTACTAATTTATATTTCCAAAACCCGAAATAAATAATCTTAATGCCTTCCCATTATCACACACTGCACGTGTAGCGATAATTTCAGTGAGAAGTTCAAGCCGTCCTCTTGAACATGTTCGCATTCCCAGCTACTAAACTTTTAACGATCTTTTACAAGCGAAACATTTCATATTTCATGCGACGCCCAGGAGATTACACAAGATGATTGCTAGTAACTGCGCGGAAATTCTGGGATCTCACAAATAGTCTCAGATGATTTTGGAGTGACATCATTTTAATTGTTATTGTTATTATAAAGCCATACTCCTCAATTTTGAAATTAACTACACTAAAAATGTCTTACAATATTTATGATGTATTAAAAAAAAAACTAAAATTAAATTGTGAGAATATTGAAAATGATCATACTGTAATACGTTGTGATCGAGGTAATATACCTCGTACATGACTGATGTTCCTGTTAACCTATTCTTCTTTAACATATGATTTTAAACTTATATAATCACGGACATTATAAATTTAAATTGTAACCTGTACTCGCGATTTTTACGTTTTTACCGATATTTCGGCCGGTACCGGTAAGACTGCGGTGGCAGGAGAATCTCGTCAAGAGTTTTACTAATTTTAAAATAAATTTGAAATCTGAAACTTTTTTGATATTAAATCAATATTAAAATTTTACAATAACGCCTGTTATGTTTGGTCGTATTATGGAGTATTATAAACTGTCTTAGCTGTAGGTGAAACAAGTGCCAAGGTGGAAAGCTCCCTTCGGTTTTAGTTGTCGTAAGACAAAGGACATCAATTTTACTTCTGACATGTGAACTATACGACACGTAGAGACTTGTTGGAGGCGCTTTGTAGCGGTAGGCAAGTATTCCGTGTTGGCAAACTGTGATTCGTATCGTTTTGTATAAAGGTTATTAAAGGAAAGTAGCAAATTTGATATATAGTCGACAAGATGTTACCTAAAATTTAGTAACTCGGTAGTGGTCCACTGACGGCAACGATCTCTCCTCGTTTTTGAAAATCCATTGAGTTATCCATATGCAGCTGCAATATGACTTATGGAGAGTTGAAAAGTCAACCGAAGTGTCACTCGTTGTACTTAGCGTGCTCTCTGAAGTAAGGAAGTGGTTAAAATTTTTTGCCATTAGTAATAACCAATGTTCTAAACAAATTATAATTATACGTACATACCGCACGTGTCTATAATTGTACTTAAAACATTAGTATTTTGCTACCACTGGAGACTACAGTATGTGCATTACAATGAAAGTTTATTTGGTGAAATTAGCGAACCTATTACTATACACTTAAAAAGAATATGTTATATTCATTTAAAAAAAAATATTTTGAATCTTCAACTTGAGCCGAACCGGCTACAGCTCTACCTATTTAGAAGCGTCTTTTTGTTGATCTATACTATAGTACCTTTTACAGGTAAAAGGTACTATAGTAAGTAAGCTGTGATTTTTACGTGAAATTATTATTATTAATATTATTATTTATGAAATTTAAAGCCTGAACTTGGTTATTCAATTACGAGTAAGAAAGTCGTCATGGATGGTCATACACATCTTGGAATTTACCATTATCATACCATTTAAAAAAATAATTTCTGCATTTTATTCATTATAGTAATATATTTTTCATAATATAACTCTCTTGAAGTTTCAATACCTAATTGTGTTCCTGAAAATCGTATCATCACTATTCTAATGTCCTACATACTGATGTGGTAGATAAATTAACTACAGCCGCATGCGATCTCTTTGTCCCGTCAATATGTCAAGCGTGGGGCGTTTCTTGTTGACATAACGCCGCACTTTTACACATTTGATTCTTTTCGGAGTCTCTGTTATAAATTACTGTAGTGTGTGGTTGATCTACTCGTAGTAATTCTTTGATGGCGTCATTTCTACATTCTTTTTTTCTACCAAATTCAGTTTCTTAAGAAATATCTGCAAACAAAACTACAATAACATTTTTAATTATAACAAATTAGCATTAGCCTCTCGCTGTCCAGATGTGTTTCAATGGAAAAAATGCCCATTTTAAAGTTAATCTCCTGAGACGACAGTACAAATTCAAGGTCAAATTTGAGTGCAGTATTTTCAATTTCAGTGCAGTTTTTATGTAACATTTGAAGCTGAACGAATCTAATGGAAATAATAATTGGCTAATACCACTGATATAATATGTGTTAGTACTGGCATTATCGTACCGATTTAATACATTGTATCTACTCAAAACATTGCATGAATATGTAGTTATTTTGATGAGTAGTACCAGTAACATGTGAGGCGTTTGAAGTAAAGTACCTCCACAAGACTACTCAAGAGTTTTTTAGCAATATTTCGACCTAACTGTCATGGTCACGTTGTTACTCTCGCCTAATAAAAATCGTAAGTACCAATTATAGTGAAATGTATATGTCTATGATGATATAAGTTTAAAATGTAACAAACCGGTGCGGGCCACAATTCGGCGTCTCGCCGTGACCATGATGCATGTAATTGGGTCCAAATACTCGTATGTACTATACAAAACAAAGTAATCGTGAGTACCCGTTACAGTTCAAATAACGTCATCTTTTCAACTTTTTGCACCAATACTGCTTTTATGTATAAGACATGGACATTATAATCTATTTTGGACATACGATTATTTAGAAGAAAATGTATGAAAGTTTCATTTTAAATTTCTCTCGGTATTTTAACAAGCTATATTGAAATATCATTAAAAATGGATTTGCGTCGGAATTTATATTACAAATGCAGTCAAACACTGGACGTAATTTGACATTCGTCAGATGGCGTTTCCAAATAAAGGACTTTTAAACGTAGCCATGTAACACTGTTACCATAAAGTTTACTTTAAGAGATGAGAAAGAAGAAAAAGAAGTCCTATGGCTGTTACGGACTGAGCATAATAAATAATTAAAATTAGAAAAGAAAATACTTTATTTGCTTTATCAAAGGAAATAAAGCCAATTTTATCTTTAGTCATCCTAATTCCGTTTTGTGAGTGTTATCAAACACTGTAGGTTATCCATTTATGACAAAATAATAAACGTTTAAATATCAAATGACCTAATTAAAAAAGACATGATTACATTATTATCTCTTGGAATTATTGAGAGTTTCTTTCTGAATCTTCGTGTTACGTTCACTTAAAATATCATTCACTATTCGTTAAAGGCGCAATTTTGTGCTCCATTTAAATTAACCCATCTATCTTTAAACCTTTGCCTACGTTAAAAGCAAATATCACAATCAGTTAGAAAGAGATGATAGAGTATTGCGTTCTTCTGAAAACTTTGAAATGGATTTTCCATTCCTCAATTCTTTGTTCTCTATAAACAGTTTTAGTGGCAACACTGCTATGGAACGCTCTGCCCATAAATGTCAGAAAAGTTCTGTCTAAGAACTTCTTCAAGAGACTAATTCGTGAACACCATCTCAAGTGTGCTTATTGAATAGATTTTTCCTACTTGTAGTCCATATTTTAATGTATGTAATTATGTATATTAATTATGTATATTTCTTTATTTTATTGTTATATATTTAAGATGTATATTTCCATATATAATATATGAGGGGTTATGGGGTATATATTAGGCTAAAGTTTTTCCAATTTTTATTGAATGATTATTATCGTTGCCACCTACCACAAATTTGTCACCTACACCACACGTTACCTGGGAGAGAGTGCCTTTGGATATAAATCCACCTTTGGTAATTGCCCAGTTTTAAGTGTAGACAATAACTTGTAAAAAATAAATTCACATACTTTCAACTGAAACATCAAAGCACCATGACAATAACTAAATTGTTCAAACGGACCAAGTGTTAATGTGAATGGCGACTTAGGTTACTAATATTGCTACATTTTGTTTCATAAATCTATTCCATTAGTCCACCCTGAAGCACGGTGGGCTGTACTAATCAGCGAGGATTAAGCTTGTCAAGTGGGTCTGTTATCTAATAAGATATCGCAATAACGAGAGATGACATTTCCGTCGTAGTGGACGCGAGCTTGTTTGCCCTCGAGCACTAAATGATTGCATGTAATAAATCTTTAACATATTAATGCAATATTAAATATTCTGTTCTGATTAATGCGTGCATTTATTTTGATCGTTCATGCCCATAACTTTTTGTTTAGATGATACATTCAATTCACTGCATAGAAACTTTTACTTTCCGAATTTTCACATAATAGGATTGTGATATATATACTGCGAAAGTATTGGAATTACGAGTATACTGCAAAGGTATACCTATTTAGTATGTGCTGAAGATATAAAAATATTAGGTATTTTATGCGAAAAACAAAGTTTAAAATTCGTTAATAGGTGTTAATGAAACCATTTAAAGATGGAAGGAAAGATTATATTTATGAGAAAAAATAGTCAGTAAATGATGAATTTATTAAAATGCGTAACCTAAAGAGATTACGAGTAAATCTGGAGAACCTAGCATTATAAGATAGAGAAATTGATGTTATGAAACAATTAACAGCAAGCTAGTTTTATTAAAGTGATTTATTAATATGAAAATGGATGTTAGTTATCATCAAAAGCAGATTAATACAATGCACTACCTATATATTTTCATTGAAACTAAAATATTTTCTCATTAATATTTTTCTCAAGTACTCAAATACAGACTGTGTACTTATAACTTATTATAATAACAATTTCTCTATATATTTCTTTGCCCAGAACAGTTGTCTGATTTATAATTTAAAAATTTATAAATCTACTTATTAAAAGGTGTTTCAGTTGTACATTTCTTAGTAATTAAGTATTGAAGAAGACTAGAAATTACTATATAATTGTAAATAAATATAATGCGTCATAAATAGATACATATTCATTATTTGGAATATAGACGTCAAATTTAAAACTTTTTATTAAACTCTTACGTATCTACCTAAAAAAGCATTGTGGGTACTTATGTAACGTAATAAAATGTTTTATCTTTTTTAGATCACACAATAGGAGCGGCTGTGCGCAAAAAATGAGAAGACATCACTAATAGCTGACTCAAGGATGAAATAAGACTTATAATCTCAATAAGAAGTAGTGTTAGTCATAAATAAACTGCCCGCGAACTATAATGTAAAATACTATTTATGAATACAATATCCTTCCGGGTGCGCAAGATCATCACTATTTGAACAATATTAGTTTTATAAATTAAGTTTTTTGTTAATACAATGTTTATTCGCTGACGCTCCGATAAATCAAAAACATATAAATAGATTTATTGTTTAAAGCTGATTTTTTGTTTATTGTAAATCATTAAAAAGATCGAAACCTAAGGTTTAATATTAGTAAGTTTAATCTTGAATTATCATTAGATATCAAAGATACAGGACATTACAACCCAGAGTTTGTAGCAAATCTTGCACGTGGCACGGTTCACATTTTGAAGCAAAACGCTTCATTTACAATTGTTGATTTTGAGCTATGTCAAAACCTGAAATTCAGTAACAAAATTGCTTTTCAACAAATTGTAAAACATTTAAAAATATTTGTGTCCTTTGAAAAGAAAAATTTAAGAGAGAGTTTTAGGTTAATAACAAAATTGTATTTACGACGGACAAAGTAAGTGCAATTCCTACAGTTAAAAGGTAGGGATTCTCTCAGTGATCCAACATCAAATATTCGAAGAAGTCCTTTCATTTTTTAATTAGTGAAAAGAGATCACCCGACCAATAATTATGTAGAATATGTCTACAAATGTGAAGTTTCCCATACTTATGTATGTGGCACAAATAAAAAGAAAAAAAAATTTTGGAAGATATAGTAATTATCTGATATTTAATTATATCTTGATCAATATGCGTACAAAAATAATAATACGACTTCGGAGCGGGGTACTTTACTCACAAACGCGTGATTATAAGGCACGATGGCCAAGTGAAGACTCACACTTTTTAGAATGTTATTGAGAACTCCAAGATACACAGATGTTCACACGACGTTTTTCTCAACGGAAGCAAATGATAATGAACATCAAATACACGCAAATTTGAAAAAGGGAGCGTACAGTTTTCGTTCAAGCCACTACTAATAAATGAACCAGTAGGTACTGTTGTCATTATACATTAATCCTATGACTACGCGGCCCACTTCTTGAAGTTCACACACATTCTAAATTTTGTATTATCTCGGTTCGTATTTTTTGTATTGATTTGAAATTTTGTATTGATTCGGAATTTTATAACATTAAAGTTAAGTAACTTTGATTGGGAATTTGTAAGAAGCAATGAATTGTACTCTTATCTATAGTAAAGCAAAATCACAATTCAACAGACCGGAGCATTGCACTTTAAGATGAAGGAACTGGAAGCTTTTTAATTTACAGTTGCATTGCGAATAATATGTCCTGAAACAATTGAACTCTTTGTTATATTACCTTACGTTAGGTGTTTTCCAAAATAATAGTGGATTTTATGTCATATATACGTTATAAGCAGCATTTTTAGGATTTAATAGCTTATAAGTATTTACACAAAAAGGTACGCATAGTAATTAAGATTTAAGCAATTTAAGGCTTAGAAATAGGATACAAATTGTATAACTTGTAAGCAGACTGTAAAAGAAACAGCAAAAACCTTTAACTCACGCGCTCGCTCTAACTCTACGTAGAGTCGTTTTTATGAATAGATATTGTATATGAACATTTTCAATCGAGTGCATATAAAATCTGTCCCAAAATTATATTAATTGTGTAATCAATTATTTTTACTTATGTCTTATCAATTATTTCGTCTATGTCGATTTCATATCAGTTACATATTATCAAAAACTTTCAGTTAATCGCAAATTGAACTGTCTTATGGCATGTAATCCGTCAATGAAATCTTCACCAATGAGTCGGCTATATGGCGTGATGGAGCAGGAGTGTGATTGGTGGAATATGACGTGATATCTATTTCTGGCTTGAGCGAGAATGCGCGCGCCGAGTATGTTGCGTGTGTGTGAATCAATATGAGTAGCATTGCGCATGTGTGCGTGTTGTTGAGCCGCGCTCCGTCTGTTTACCGCCGCGTACTGTGGCCGGCGAGCGGTCCGCGTTCACGTGTATATCGTGCGAAATCGAGTTTTCCGACGGCGGTCGCTTGCATTACCGTCTTATGGTGTTTTTCTTGCTGTTTATTGGTGCTAATTCGTGCCGGGCGTAGATAAAACATTGCAAGATCCGTATAGATCGAGCGTGCCTATTTTCGGTGCGGCTCATAAAAATTATCGGTGCTTTCGGCGGATGCGATGAATAAATTTTGCAAATCGAGTCTGTGTGTCGAAAAGAAGGTTCGTGATAGCTATGTTTTGATCGCGCGGCGTGCTGTGGCACTTGTGGCGGTGCCGGGTGGAGCGGATGCGATTAGGTTCGCACTTGTTGTTCTTGTGTTGGTGAGACTTCGAGAACTCGAGGAATCAGTGGCCTGTGGCAACAACAAGAGCCTGGTGGAGCGCCTCCGCGCAGTGCCGGGCACGTGCTAAGGTAGGGCCTCGCGACCTTGGCTCATAGTCGTAGCTCATACGGTATGGCTTAATCATAAAACGCTTCAACGCTTTTAATATTGAATTCCTTATGTAAGAATTTATGTCAACAATAGTAGATGTTCAGTGCAATTACACCTGGCCAGTACATTTATTAAGCAGCTCTTCAGAAACTTAATTAATTGTTTTGCATCCAATTTCCTGTCTTGATTCCTCTCATTGGAAAAATACATTTAGCGATAGCATTCAACAATAGCGAGTGTGTATTAGTATTAATATAGCATTCGTTTTTTAATAATTCTTACAAAATTAATTCCGTAATTGTTACAATGGAATAGCAACGGGGCTGTAAAACATGAATGCTAAAATATGAATAATAAAAATAAACAAGAAAAAGGCATAGAATATTTAGTGGATATTTAACCTAAATAATTAAGATAAAACTGATATTAATAATACTTTTACATACTTATCTTCATTTACTACTTATTTCTTCAGTAAAAATTTCGCGATTATTATTGCAATATCTAGTAATCTGTAATTTTACATATTATACAGTATAAAGTTGGACTAAAATGTCAAGTAGGTATGAAAACGTCATAAGTTATTTGCTTTATATGTATATAGACACATTAAAAGACTCCAAAAGGTTTACCGCATTGAGAATTGGTCTAATATAAACTGTTAATAACCTTTTAATAATATAATAACTACTAATTTCTACATTCCGTAAAATTTTAATAACGCAATATACATACTATCTTGATAATTATTGGATTTTCGAGAAGATAATTATAATTTGTTACTTTTTACGATTGCTATAATTCTAGATTTATTGCCTTTCTTTTATATTTTGGACTCCATCATTACTGAACGCATCAAATAATCTTATATTTTGCTATATACATTTAATTACTTATAGAGTTTTGGTCAGGAATCACATAAATCACAATTACAAATTCTGAACAGCGAAATTCCATAATAATGGTGTGCACGACGGCGCTCGTCAATACGCTGAACAATAGGGACATTACCATGGGTTTATTCTTTGAAATAATAATTTTATAAATTTGTCACAATTTCGAGGCAATGAATTTATGCCAAATTTTCGTCACATACAATACACTGTGTAGTCTTACATAACGTTAGATCCATTACAAAAACAATGTCTCTATCTGTCTGTTTGAATGCGATAATCTCAGAAATGTATACACAGTTTTGCATATGATTATACCTTTGGATAAATAAATCATGAAAAGGTTTATACATACGTATAGGGCAAAAATGACCGGTTTATTATTATTATTATTTTGGATGCGGATACCATATGGAACGTTAGAGATCCTATTATAAGAAAGGCAACGAGGTTTTAACCATTTTTAGTACTATTATAAAATTCTAAATAAGGTTTTTCTGTACATATAAGATAATGAAAAAAAAAGAAAAGAGTGTGTCAACTTCAACGCATGACAGGAATTTATTACGTCCTAAGTAGAGCATTATATATACACATATTATATTACATATATTATATATACGTACACATACATACAATATTATACAGCGTATTTACGGGTTCTATACAAGTATATACATATTTAGTTTAATGTAAAAAGTGCGCAAAAAAGCGTAACGCATTTTAGTTAAATGTTTTATCGTGTATTTATTTAATTTCATATTTGCCCCATTTCATTGTTGCAGGCATTGATTTAGATAATTTGATTTAGAAACATTAGAATCTTAGAAAGATTAAATTACATAACGTTAGAAAGATTACAATATTTTAATTAGAAACGTTAATGTATTACAGAAACAGTCAAATCTTTATTTACTACCCTCTGTAATAACTTTTATTTTCTATTCTGCGAAAATACACACAAATTCTATATTTAAAATGTTTTGGTCTTTATCGATATTGTTATGGATATTTACGGTCTTTATCGATATTGTTATCGATACAAATACAAATTGAAAGTAGGTAAGATACAAAATTGAAAGTGGCTATGTTTTGTATCATGCCTACTTTCAATTTTGTTTAGTAGAGATTTAGACCCGTTGTAGTATACTTCTTCAAAATCAGTGCTGAGTACTACTCATTTGGGTAGATACCAAAGTACTCTTACTCTCTGCGTAACAAATACAATAATTATACATTCACTAAATGTATAATGTAGAACGGTAAATTTTCGTTTTTAAACGTTATCACGGTAATTCCACAGCCACATTTCTGTAAATACATCCAGTACTCGAAAATCAATTTATACTTGGCTCACGAGATATACTTATACCTTGCAGACTGTCAATAATAGAGGCCTATTAAAAGGAGACCAGAGTTCAACTTTGGATCATGTATAGTTTTTCAAGATTATTATGATATTCTAGACAATATGTTACGCAACTTATGCACGCTCCATAATCCTCGCAAACAGAAACTACTCTGTAAAATCGAATCATTACCTATTCCTCTGAGTAGATCAGATTAATCTATTCCTTTTCCTATTTGAAAGTAGTTTGATATAACCAGCACGTCAAAACGATTTCATCTGATTGCATGGATACAAAGTTCACTTGACCTGGACTACATATAATTCCGTTGACAGAGGCCTTGTCTAATGATCGAAATGTCCCGGGTTTAATCCCGGTCGATGCATATATTTACGTAATTTTGTATCGGGTTTCGGTTGTTTGTGTTACCTTCACTTACATAAAAGTGTTTATGCCATTAATCGTAGTATAGAGTTTTGGGTGTATGAGCGTTTATTCATTTCATCTGCCAAAAAGTTGTTCACTTTATTTTGACTAGTAAGCGGGTAAAAGCACTTCGTTTGATTCAAATTAAAGGGACAATAAAAATAATTAAAGCAGCTGGTTGCTTTGCCAGCTGTCGTTAAGAGTAGTGTGCCTAATGTATGAGAAGTACTTGAATATAAGATGCTGTGTGAAGAAATCTAATAAAAGGGACGTGGACACACTTGCTTGCTGTTAATTTATTTGTTGTGCTGTCTTTGTTTTTGTGTCATTTTTGTTCCTTATTTTTGTTTATATTAATAATGTCTTTATTCAGGTTTTATGACCCATACAGAATCACTTATCACAATTATAATAATTAAAAGTTAGAAAAAAAACTAAATTAATCTCAATCGAATTAACTTTCTGAATTAAATTTAACGATTAACATGAAATCGAATTAACAATTATTACAAAAAATACTATTTTTCAGTATTTCATATAATACTTACAGTATTTCTATTTTATTAACGGATCTCGACAACCTTCGATCTTCGTTCTTCATTCGATCTTCGGGTTGTTCGTGTAGTAGTTGAAATAAGAATGCCGAGGCCCAAACGACATTCATAAAATAGACATTCTGTACATTTTAATGCACACAAGGATACAACTAGATAAGGCGGCATTAACAATACACAGGCTTATCGTTAAGAGAAATTTCTTTCAGATAACCTAAAATAGAGCAATCAAAAATATGGAATTAAAGTATTGGCACATAATGGCACATAATGATAATGTTTACCCAATGCTCCTAAATCTTTTACGTATCTATAAATAAAAACCGCTTGAAAATCCGTGTAGTAGTTTTTAAGATTAACGCGAATAAGCAGTCACATTATTTTATACTAGCTAGATTTTTTCATGAATGCAGCATTATTTAAATTCCAATTTAGTAAAATTAAAATCAAGATTGCGTGCATATTAAGCACTTAAACTTTTTCAACTTTTAAAGTACATACTTACACCTTATTAGGCATATGCAGCAAAATTCATTGACAGCTTGGAGTAGGTCAAGAATAAGCTGACACTTCAATATTATGTAATAGCATAAATTATACATTTTATATAAACACACCTACATTGGGCTCGATTGTTAAAAAGAATGGAATTCGATAAGAGTTTTGAAAATCAATAGTCTGGTCCTACTACCCTTAAATTAACAGAAAGTTTGTCTTCTTTAAATATTTATATAAAAATGTTATGTACAAACATATAGGTAGAGCCACTTGATGGTAAGCAGTCACCGCCGTCAGTGGGTATCTGCAACAAGGACGTGATCGATCCGTTGCGGGGCAAGAAGTAAACTATAATACCGTTTCTTACTTAGTTCTTGCGTAGTTGCTTATTTTGAATGTAGGGGAGATTGACTTGAAATCATAAATGGTATGAACCTTCTCGACTCTACTGAGTAACTTTCAATGTCAAATCCCTGCAAAGGAACGAAAGGCTCTCAATTGAATGTTTCTATAGTTTCCTCTTCAAAACATTCTCAAGGGAATCATGTTGTGACTTCATATCTTAACAGACCTTTTAGTCGTCAATGACATCTTTAATTTATATTTATACTTTTATTACCGTGAGGTCGATTTCAGAAATAAAGGAATTTCTGGAATAGGCGACCACGTTAGCAGTTACTTACCCTGCATGATATTATTTAAGTGATAATATTCTGCCTGCAATTATTTTAGGAAGAGCGTATTACATTACAGTGTATTAGTGTTTATTGGTTATTTATCAAATATCCTACCTCCTATTTTGGGAAATATTCGACCATATTTTTGTTTAATAAAAGGAAAATTGCCGTTTTTATTCGATTATTAAGAAAGGGCTGGAAATCTTTTTAAATTTAAGATCGTATAGTAGTGTTATTACGCATTATTATTATATATAATATATAATAAAGTAAGATGGTCAAGTGTTTCCTAAAGTGGAATGTAGATGGAGATTGCACTTTACTGCGTTGTATTCAATCAATTTTGAAGATCCGTCTTTACTGAACCGATTGACTCGAATCTTTCGTGTCGTTCAATCGATTTTTTGGTTCAATTTCGGAAAGGGCACAGTTATGTACGTTTTTTTATACTAATACCTAAAGTAAATAAAAATTTTAAATGGGTAATACGTGCCTTAGCGTAATACGTGTCTTAAACTAGCAAATTACGAAATCCACGTGTTTCTTTTGAGTTTTTCTTATGAATATTACATATGTTATTCAACTTTATTACATATCGGAGTTAGCGATACAGTTCAGCATCATTGATTGGAACCAAAAAGTACCTGTAAGCGCGCCAGCATTGGTGGATCGATCTGTCAATCAATCATTTCACATTCGTTACAGTTCGTTCACAATTGTATTGAACGAATTAATAATTTTCGCCACAGCGAGCCGTTCGTCTCACAATTCTCACGATCTTGGTTTTTCGATTCGTTCGATCGCGAACGATAAATACATATTAGACAGTGACATACTAAATGTCACAAATGACAGTAAGAGGTTTTGATAAACCATTTTTATCCGGGACCATACCAGAGACCAGTGCGGATGGTTCGTGTTGCATTCGATATAAATCCTGAATATTATGGTAGTTTATGTTTGTAACGGGAAGTTATTAGCGTCTTACGTTTATATTGCCACACCATTTAGGATTATTTTTTTCTGGATGCTTTAGAACTACCAGATAATGTAAATTTAGTCCGAGTGCGAGCAGGACAGCATTATCGATTCATGGGAGTGCGAGAGTGATGAGACAAAGAGTTTATGAGACAATGGAATAAAAAATAAGATGTACAACATAAAAACACGCGTAACACGTAATACATAATTATCAAGTATTACAAATTGTATTTGAATGGGCCCCGAAACCTACGCTCTGCCAAAGTTTTTTATAGCCTGCCGCGGACAACGCGCTCGAAAATAATAATTGTTTTAACAGTGCACCTTGTGATCTCGATTCCAGCTCTTTAATCAATAGTATCTTTTATCAATTGTCACTACAACGCTTTCAGATGACTTAAAATATTAATCAGCAACAAGTTCCATCCATATACATCGGTATGTACATATTTATGGCTTAGAATAACACCACGTCGACCCAAAACGAAATAACAAAGACGTTTTGTTACGTTCATAATACTAAAATATGAGTTACTGGTCGGAGGCACGTATATTAAAAGTTATTGCAAATAAACAATACAGTCGCTATGCTGAATACCACAATTTACTTAACGTTAAGAGTATACACATCCGTGATAAGAAGCGTGGCCAGCACACATGAATCAGGCAAGGTCTCCACACATGTGAATGGATGTTAATTAGTACATGTTTGTTTATAACGTCCATACACGCAACTCGCACACAAGTTCACAAGTGTACTTGTCCGTAGCGTGGTCTGTAGAGGATTTAAATACCGATTAAAGGAACGGCTTTGACTATACAGAAATTACAACGCACTAATTTGACTGAATATAAAAACGAAAGTAATATTTGACTAAAAATTGCTTCAAACGTCTACCAATAAGTTGGTGTGTGTGTCAGAGATTCGATTGTCGAAAGTAAAAGATACCGTAGCGGAAGAGGATAGAGCTAACTTTACATTAGCACACCCAATTTAGTGGGTGTTCGCTGTCAGTGTGATCGTGAGAATAATATGTACAAACTTTGTTATTTTTTTATCGAAACTACAACACTTAATCACTTCCTACAGCTCAAAGGGCGGAAGTCATGCGTTTACAGAAATAATAAATTAACGCTTGGTGTTTCAATACAATTCTTTGGCTTAGTATATGATGACCTTGACAGAAGGTCAATTAAGTCGACGATGGGAGGGATTGCGGCACGCTCATCATAACATTAACAAATCAATTGTTTACTTTTTAGCGTGTGTTCGGTAATTCTCGAGTGGACGCTCAGCAGGCGGGTACTCAAGTAGGCGTGGAAGGACGAGAGCTGTCGATAACGGCTATAAATTAATTTGCTCGTTGCTCAATCGCACTTACAGTCCTTTATTACACGAATTTCCGAAACTCAATATAACTGGTTTATGATACTCTTCTAGCTCTTCACTTTGTTGCGTAATTCAAATGAAAGAGAAAATTGATTCACGTTGAATCGTAGTTGTGAAGAGTGGATGGATTAATTACGATGTAACATGTGTATTGTACTTTTGAAATGACTTGCATAACTAACAAAAATCAATAAAATTTTTCTAAAACAGTTATTAAATTACGTGAGAAAAAAAAATATGAACGATAATTTACTGTAATACAAATTGATTGTACTGAATGATTCACATCGCATTGTAATCTGTATCAACATATGCCAGCGTATGTTAGGTTTGTTGCAATGATATGAATATTCTACATTAAGAAGTCAACTTTACAATAAAAAACTAAATGTAAATTCGAACTGACTGCAGTCTACTACGTTAATTGGTAAATTCCGGCTGGATGGACAAAACAATGGAAAATTTTGGGGCTATTACATAACTGTTTTAACTATAGCAGAAGAGTTTCGGTATACACATGTTAAGATTTCCTCATTTTATATCTTTTAATATGAAATTAAATTTATGACGATTTATGAAACAATGAACAACAAAAACATGTTTATAATAGATTTAGCAATAACGAGTTAGCACGAATGATGACCGAGCATTGGTAGAAGGGTTACGGAAAGCCATCCAACATAAACTGATGATCTGAAGGAGACTATTCTCATCCCCTGGAAGTAGAAGTATTAAAACCAGTCTGAATGAATTAGTGGACGCACTATCCAGCAATGGACCATCAAAATCTCCAAATAAGATGGACATACAGGATCTGTTTTACAATGTTTTCGATCGAAATCGCCTAAACAGAATAAGTACAATCGTTTTCTTTTCTCCATAAACACAATATTTAATCTACTACGATATAAAGTACCTAATTATTTTCGATATACAATGGAGGTTTAACTACTTAATGTTTATCACATCCCAGAGCTGTTAACTTTATTTATTGCTTGGCATAATTATCCCATAATCTCAACTAAGCCTGTAGTTAAGATTATTTTTATCTCGGAAAATTTGCATTTGCAAATGGCCGAACGGAGCGTCTTTGCCTGACCCGTTTGTGAGATCTCAAATATTAGCTTTGCGGCAACGGCAAACAGTTTTATCCAAGTCCGTTTACACCGCTCTATATGGACAGTCTGTTTTAATACCCACTAGATGTAACCTCTGGCGTCGCTCATTGTTCAAGTTTTGTTTTATGTATGACTAAATTTTATGTATAAGAAATTGCTAAGTACATCTTTTGTCTTTCTGAATTTTTAATTCTAATACATTCATGTTTTGCTTAGACGTTATTTTTTTTGCCATTATGTATTTTTTTATATCTTTATACCTATAAAATCTCCGTAAGTGCCGATGAAATATTCAGTCATGTCGTATTTTGTATCATTGTGTTTACACGCATAGTTCTTAATACTGCCTTCCTCGATATCTGCTTTGCCCAAACGTTTTCGCATTCAGCCCGCCTATTAGTGTGTATAACAAAGAATAAATAAACAAATAATGCTAAAAAAATTAAGTTTACGATGAGTTTACGTGAGTTTTTCTATTCTAACAAATGAATTTTGGGTAATTTGGTTACAGTATACGAGAAACATTTAACTTGATATTTAATCTTATGATCTACTGTAATTTTTAAATAAATAAAAAGAAAAACGGGTTCAACAGAGATTGTTTTGCAATATATTTAATAACTATTATATGAATAGAATAGAATATGTAAAATTTTATACAGTACATCTTATCGGATACTATCATAAAACTATGAGCTCTACACCTCTTAACCATCGTATTAATGAAACAAAATATATTGTCTGGAAATAACATCAAACGGGTCATTTTTCAAAATACACAGATTACCGATATACGCAGTAAATCGTGTTATACCGCTGGTAACAATTATGCAGTCGTTAATACAAGTATATGAGATATAGAGATGGCGTGGGCGGGACACCGATTTAGCCTTTAGCATCTATTTTGGTAATAGCAATATTTAACAGTGTTGAGAACTTTCTTCTAGGTTTTTGTACAAAAATGAAAATTGGGCTAGTCTAAAAAGTATCAAATATTGTTTTCTTAATGAGCAAAGGGTATTTTGTATTTTAGTTTCGCTTCGTTTATGGATATTATATGTATAATGTTATAAATAGCACATCACGATTAATTATAATTTGTATACTTACCAGATACTCTTATCATCATCTTTCTCTTCCCATTATATCCGACATAATATATACATATAGTTGATACATAATTTTTCATATGTACATATTCTTTTTTTCTTTAACTGAACAGTCACTTCCTTTATGTGATCTGAAAACAATCCATTCGTTTTCATCAGCCTGCTTGTAGTCCTCTAGGTTCATTTTTAATGTTCTTCACAAAAATTCAAATAAAATTGTAATTGAAAACTCTCCGTATAAAAAATTGTAACACTATGAGATGCTGACAAAAAAGAAAACGCATGTATAGGATACATTATAAATACATTATGAAGTAACTTTTCACAAATACTAATGCATGATTGATGAGCAAAACATGTTTCAAGCCGCGTGTTGGATGGAGTTTTTATACAGATTTTAATATATTTTGCACGTGCGAGGTCGAGCGATGCATCTCAGATCTGTATCTAAGTATATAGATATAAATATTTAATGTATGTGATAATAATAATAATAATAAAGTTGTGTATTGCTTTAAATAGTAGTTTTCGTTATTACTCACGAACGCTCGACTCACTTACATAGAAAATGAGAAGGAAAATTGACATCAAAACTAAATGGTCATGGGTAAAAAAGTCTCTATTAAAAATTAATTTGTAGTTGAAATACGAGTCTTATTAATAATCCCAATAATTATAATTTTTGTGTCCGCTTCTTAGTCTATCTACAAATTATAATTTGCAACTTGTAGTCGACTTGCGATAGACTGTTACAAATCCCGATATCGCCTTATACTTTAAATGAACTGGACTTTTATATTTTAACATTATAACAACTTCAAAAATATATAATTTCAAATATTACCCACTTTTCTCACTTCCCTGATTTATACTATCAACACAATACTTACGTAACAGTGAGTTACAATACTGATAACCATCAGACAACTCGTATCGACAGAAACTCATTCACTTGTGTAGAACCCGCGGTATTGGTATAAGTGAATAAATTTCCTCTTTCTAGAGTTCTAGGAACACCAGCAGATATAGCGGAATTGCCAGTGACCCAGTGTGTAATCAGGTTACAGCCAGGAATGCGGGGTTCTTATTGACGCCTCCATTGTGCGCCGCCATTAGCCTTGCGTGCTATTTAGGAGTTACGACCTAACAATATTTGCTTATTAGAATATAGTTATCTTTTTGATGTATTATTAGTATGTACCTAATGGGAATTCTAGATTACATAAAAGAATACTCTTGTTTCAATCGGATTTGCGTCTACTTTACCCTTTTGTGATTATTGTTCATTTTAGGGAAAATGAAGGTTTGTCTATAAAAGAAGCAGTGAAGGCTTAATAATTATACAGATTCATGGAATGGTATTTGTTAAAATTTCCTATATAACTCTAATGATATTCAATTTAAAATTATATTAAAAAAATAATAATTCCCGTACAACCACTGTTATGTATACATGTATTAAAAATTTTGGTGAAATTGCGGCGTAAGAATAGTTTTTGATGGCTGGGTAATAATTCATATTGTTATCTCTTTCATGGTATCTATCCAATGAAAATTTAATTCAAAACCAAAAATCTGCCCGACTTACTTGTTTTCTACATTCCTCCTATACAGAGGATGTAAGGAGATCTACGCATTCTTGAATCCATATTATTTAGTGGTGCGTGGTGGCTACACAATAGATGAAGCTATGGCAAAAGTTCTCACGTTGGTTGTTGCGCTCTGGTAGTACTCAAATCGCGACGGAACTCGTGCGTGAGGATAAAGTAATCATTTGCCTCACCAGGCACCGGCTTCCTTGTAGCATTATTAGCGTTTTAGCCGTATTTGGGCGGTTTAGAATGCTACCCCCAATCCCATGCTGGTAGAACAGGGTGTCGTAAGAGGCGACAGAAGCCAGCCTGCTTGGTGGTAGGGCATCACGTATAGATTATATTATCAGTATTGTTATTAAGTCATTAATATTATTACTGGTATTATTATCTCTCCGTGAAGCCTGCCTGGCTAGCTACCACCTTCCTGTTTGAGTCAGTCGTTAAACGACTCGTCGTGTTCCGGCTGGGAGCTTGAGAGCCAGTATCTTCTTTCTAACCTTCTTCTCATTTCCTGGGTGACAACGCATCGGTGATACCTTTGGTCTTGCTGATGTCCATGGGCGACAGTAATCACTTACCATCAGGTGGCTCGTCTGCTCGTTTGTCGGCTATTAACATAAAAATAAAGCATCCATCTTGAAATTTTTCTTAAGTGTTTCGGGTGCAATGAAAGAGAGCCAATAACTTTCGTATTTTTTGTTATTTATTATGATTTAATACGTGACCATAATATACAGTGATGGCACATGTCGATGTAGTCCTGGACGGCAAAGGTCACTTAACTCAATAAAAAGCCTTACCTTGAAAATTATAATTTCAATTTTCCCAACCACCAAAAGGTTGTAATAAAGAAATATATATAATAAAGAAAAGAAATAAAGGTTGTAATAATGTACTAAACGTTTCCTTATTGCTTTAACTATACTCTATGCTTTTAGTAAAAAGCTTTTAGCCCATAAACGAGTACTTACAGGTCAAATCAAGTTATTATTGGATTCTTAAATACCCACCTTGGGCCGCATAAACAGGGTTGCCAAATGAACTTGACAAATATGCAAGGAAAAATATTGTGACTAGCATGGGAACAAAAAAGGAAATATTATTTTAAAGAATTATTATTATTATCATTATTGTTGCTTACTTATAATAAATTAAATCCCCTTTGATATGAGATGCAATTTTTCAATTTTGTCATATTAGGTGTAACAATTTTGTTTATTCATATAATTAATGAATGAATTTATTAATGAATTTGTTCACTATCGAATTATTCATACACGTATAAATGTATTAAAATACCGAAAATGAAAGGGTTGAAATATCTAACAATATTGTTAAAAATTACACACCTGACAACCCTACTCATAAATTAAACTTCTTTTAGCTGCCTGTTACTGTCGACTGCACTGAAACCTTGTAACAATTAACCAGTTACATGCTTTTAAGTTGTTTACTTCTTGATACATATATATATCTCTGTTTGGAAGATCATTTACAAAATAAATATATGAATTTATTTATTTGTATCAATATTAAGATCACTTGACAATAATATACTTCTTGATGTACATCATGTTATTTTCTCGTAAGAACTTATTTACGCATATCATCGTTAATTTTAGCTTATTTAAACCTTTTGTTAAATATCGTTTCTCATACCCTGAATGACATTTAAGTGTAGCCACAATATTTTTTTCAGACAACAAATTCTTTATATACAGTATCAGACAATCTAGTTAAAATTACATTTCAAGCTTGAATTTTCATGTACATAACGTTTTATAACAAATAAACAAAGATAAAATATTTTGCTATTTGAATAGGTTTATTTAAAATGTAGTCAAAAGTTTAAAAATGTTCAAACAAAATTTTTAGTTATGAATAACAAACTAAAGAGTTAATTAATATTAATTAAGAAAAAAAAGTTGCGTTTATTTAGCCAAAATACTGTTGGCGATGTTCTGAAGCAAATTAGTTTTTATGTAACATTGTATGTAAATATAAAAATATGGTTTAGTGTTTTTTTCAACGGTATTAGAACAAATACCATATTTAAAAACATTGCGTTCTATGTTCGCACAATAGTTGCAGTACATTATATTTAATGAACATTATTAACCGGCATTCAATCAATTGTTATTTTTAACTTTTTTGGCCGCGTCTTTTTATAAATATTACCACAAACACTTTTATGACCAGCTTAAAATCTAAAACCTAAATATAATAACAAGTACAGTCGACCCCGGCATCCAATTTGGCACTCGCTAAAACCGAGCGCAAGCAAACAGTTTCGAAGGCCTGGAACTGGTGAATTAGTGCACAGAGTACGTAAGTGGGTCGGTCGATAGCGCGCTATTAATTGCTATAAAACAGCCTCCGCGTATCAGATCATTAAATCTTTAATTATCGCAATGTCCGTGGATCAAACGCGCCGCAATGCAGACGAGAATTTGCTTAGATTCCATGCCATATTGATACTACACAAATAATATGTCAACATATAACTATGTTAAAAAGCCCCTGTTCAAATTTATTAAAAATTGTATCTACGTGTGTGTAAACACAAAGGAATATAGCGGACTAATTTATTTTGGATTAAGAATATCTAACTTTTTTAAATGTTAAACCTAACTAATGATTTAGTATCATAAACCGAATTAAAATAAGTTATATTTTGAATTAGGGTTTGGTAAATACATGTTCTTAATAAACAAGTGCTACTTCTTACAAGTTTTACGTAGGTGCTAATACATTAAAACAACTGAAACAATACAAGAATCGTCACAGTGTTTAAATAGTCAATAAGGCTTACATAATCGTGTAGGTGGCTGATTGCTGAAGATTTAACGGTATAAAGATTTTTACATCACAGTGTAAATTGTTACACGACATTGAAATTGCATCTAATTTGTTAGGCTTAATTAGCTTTGTTTTGATTGACATGATGTTATAAATGCGCTTTCTTATTCGGCTATACGGATGAAATTACGTAATTAATTTTAAACTCATTTGATGAGGTACAGACATAGAATTGAGAACATAGTATGATTTCGAAGGACAATAGTATAATAATGCAAAAAATAACGAATCAGAATAATCTCACCAACTAGTTAAATATCGATGAAACATTTTACACAATCAAATTTAAGGTTTTAATCTGTCTATACTTAACTATGTATATGTTTTAGCTTCTTTGATAGGCGTAATATGTTAATTTTTTTTAATCGCAATCGATCGATCCCTCTTTATCGATAACAAAGCCTACCTAAATTAATAATTTCATAAAAATATTAAATGTTCAGATTTGACTTCGCTACAATTTTATTATTAGTGTATGTAGATAACATAGTTTCCACATATAGCATATAGACAACATAGTGTTTTACGATCTTCTTCGAATCATTTTATTTGCTTGTAGTGGTTTGTTACATTGGACCGGTGTATATAATTTTGTACCTACTCCTCGAAGACCTAAGTTCGTTACACATCAAAAGATAATCGTGCCGCTATCTTCAGACAACGGCAATGCCGACAAATTGTTATTGAGTCGAGTAACTGCGATACGCCGCGATAGCGATACTCCGGGTCAAAGAAGCCTCTTTATCGACTATACTCGCGTGTACAGAGGCTCGGGCGAGTTATTTACCTAATTAAATTTGAACTTCTTATACTTCGTAAGAGTGATGTGTCCTCATTTTTTTATATAAAAATTATAAGCAAGACTTATACAGTATTGCTAAGGGAGGATCATTCTCTAATAAACAAACATACATAGTTGTAATAGGATGTAGTTATATGAAATATTGAGATTTATAAATAGGGAATTAGTTATTCGTATGCGTATTGATAAAGAGTCATCTACCTTATTCTTGGATAGATACAAACTATTACCTCGATAATACAAATAGGCACATTGAGTAAATATGACCCCAATCGGTGAACTCGTTCAAAAAATAATACAATTCCCGATTAAGAGTTCAATTGCAATATGATAGATCTAGTAATAAGTACCTCCTTAGCTGGCGACGCGTCGGTGACGCTACTACGGATGGCTACTTATATTTAGGTGCTCAGTCTGATCATTTATTTCGAATTATCCCATAGTAGGATGATGTACTTTTGGTTGGTTAAGCGCACTAGCTAAGAAAAAGTCTGTTCACTCTTGATTTGAATTCATCCACTTTGTAATCGGACGCGCAACTCGACGCAGACAAGGTACTTTTGTAAATCAAGACCAAGTGTGGAAAAAATTAAAACTTATATAATTGCATATCTTCTATAAATATGATAAAATTGTAACTGATCGCTTTTTGTACAAGAACGATATATGAGAAAAACTATTATTAGGGACATTTGTTAACACAGTAGAACACAAAACAGTACCTGTTAGATTTTTTGTCTATTTGTCTGTGCGTTTGTTCGCGCTAATCTCAGAAACGGCTTATCCGTTTTCGTTACGGTTTTCACCAATGTATTGCGGTAAGCGTTACTTAATATTTATAGTTCGTTTCATTTAAATCCGTCCATAAATAAAAAAAATACAAATTAATACATGTATTTCTAATTAACATGTAAGTCTAAGGTAGTTTTTTTGAAACGAAGCGCAGGCATTCGTTTATCAATATTTCTATATTCCCACTTGTTGCCCGCCCTTCCTTGATGAAATTGTAGACGTGTGTTTGTGTACGCGTTATGGGATTGACAGACATTGTATTTTATGATAGTGAAGTATAAATAATTTAGGATTACGTATACAAATTACAATTTGGTAATATTTTGACTTTGACTGCAGTCCTACCTATTGGATGCTATCATAGCTATAAACCATCGTCTCGAGGAAATAAATTAATAAATATGAAATGAAAATTACCTGTAATCGTTAAGGCGAAAGTATCTTTTCAGAAAATAAACGTTCACTATCTTATACATTATTAATATTATAAAAATAAATAGTGCGAATTTTGTGAGTTTGTGTACATATATGCGGAAAGTAATCTCCGGAACCACGACACCTATCTGAAAAATTCTTTCACCATTTGAAATTTACATTATTTTGGATGGACATATATGAGGTGTGTGTATAATCATAAATTGTTGATCCCGAACGAAGTCGAGACGGGCCGCTCGTACATTATAAGAATTGACGCAGACTTGTACTGGTTTGGAATACATTTAATAAATTTGTTAAATGTTAACCACACCCTCACCTATAAAATCTAAGCAGAGCTACGACCTGTTGCCTCAACTGTACAAATGGCGCGTGAAAATGACGTTACTGGACCAAAATGTTTAGAAATTAATATTACCAAAAGACGCATCGACGGTTACATTATATAAAGACTTAAGAATTTCTCTTTATATTCTAAATCTAAGTATGTTACGGGCTTAAACTAGATAAGCATTTAATTGAGTTAGGATTTATGAACGCAGCTTACGAGCTTGACTCCACGGAATAGGCTGTTTGTCAATCAGCCGTCAAGTATTAGGGCCAGCGTCAATTAAATATGGACGATAAATCCTCCCAATGCTTTATTTGTGTGAATTATTCATATGAATCCTGTAAGACTGAACCTGCTAAATTATTTAAATGCTTTACAATATTAATGAATTTCTTCAAATTCTAAATAAGAAAAAAGGCACAAAACCTTGTCATTCGTGATCGTCTATTTTATCTTTGTAGTTGAAATCGTTCAGTTTTGTGTTTATGGTATAGACTTATTATACTCCATTTTTTACACAAGAATACATTACAATTCAAATTCAAATTCAAAATCATTTAATCATATAGGTATTTAGTAAATACACATTCACATAAGGTAACAGAAAACATCGTGTATTCCTCATCATGACAAGTTTCACACGTCAAAACCCTTTCAAAACATTTGGGTCTCTTGAATTTTTTATTCTTCTTTAATTGACGTACTCATTTATTTCATTCATATTATTCAAGTTATATATTTGTCCATATTTCGAATGATCTGTTAAGGAAAAAATATGAATTTTAAAATGAAATAAATGTAAAACAACTAATAGATAAGACAAGAATTAGATATACGTAGGGGGAATCCCCCTAGCGCCGGACAGCACCTAGTACCGGACACAATACCTCCAAGCGTGATAAAGCGTCCTGTATCATGCTTGTCTCTACAAATATGTTGGACTTCAAATATATTAATCCCACCCTAGGCCCCTGTGGTTTCAGTCTCAACCTGTGCATCCCACGGGTGAGACCTTAGACGTTTTGCACGGAAATTTATTGCATCGATTAACATTTACATTATAATAAAACATCAACAAGAGAGGATATATTGTCAATAATTTTCTCTGTGTATTCATTGGTATGTACAATTTTACTTTATACACTTTTGTAGTAGATATGTTAATAAACTTTATTTAAATAAAAATTTTACTACATTGCTATGTGCCCCTACTTCCGAACAATTAAAGATTCCGTACGAGTAGTACCGAACAAGATTATTTTGAAAATTTTATGTTATCAAGTTGTTTAAAATAATGAAGAGCAGAAGAAAGGACACTTGGAAATCAAAAAAATGTAAAATCAGCAGTCGATAATGTTACTATCTGGTCATAGGAGTTCGAACTTATGTTTGTTCAGTACTATGTGCCAAAAATCAATAATACCAAAAATTGACGTTCATGTCTTAGTGATTAATTGTTGTTTTATAAACATCCTTATTGATTTATTTTATTGTTTTATATAAATATGTATGTGAATATTTTAATTATCTTAGTGAAAGAATATTATTATTATTATTTGAAAACCTTAGTTGTCCGCTACTCGGGAGTCCCCCCTATATCAATTAACCTATCAATTTGTATGTGGTTATTAGCACTCACTTGTAGAGTAGTACTAATTTAAAGTTCGTTATCAGTAAAACTAGTCCTACGTATCTTTGGGTGTTCCATCACTTTAATTCCTCCTATTTTATTTATGTTTGTCGCAGTGGTAACGAATAAGGCGGGAGATAATAAGAGGAGCGTGGGGAAAACCCCATTGAAAAAAAAAACATTGATTACACATGACGCAGAAGAATAATAGTTGGCGTATGTCTCACCACGTACCTTGACTTCCCTTTCACGCTTTGCTGAAAAATGTATTTATTTATGTAACTAGTTAATCTGATTTTATTACTGAAAAATGTATTTATTTATGTAACTAGTTAATCTGATTAATGATATATTTAAGATTAAGATATTGTACCTCTATATACAGAATAATATAATACTCTTTTGGGTTAAATGTGATCAATAACTTAATAGTGAATGAGCCTACTCATTCCGTGCAGTTAAAATCCTTGATACATCTGAATGGAGTACACCTACTCTGTGCCAATATATCCATAAATGTAAGTCCACACATTATGTATGTAATTATCCGGTCGCATGTGCAAAGGTTCACGATTTAAGTTGGAATAATGCAGTTGCTAGCATTTAATTAAACTTATTATTGTAGAACAGGATATACATGTATGTAGATACGCAAATGTTGTCTTTTCTTGTAACTTGGAGGTAAGATTTGTGTTAGTCCCGTATGTCAAAATGATCAAGCTTTAATCTGGTATTTAAATAAGTATTCTGTAGTAATCGGAATCCAAAAATTATTTCTGTTACCCTGACTTCCGCGTTCAAAAAATTCATTAATTTTGAAATTCTGTTTTTTACGTCTATTTGGACATTTGTACAATGTTTTTTTTCTTTCCTCTTCTTTCTCTCAAATTCAAAATCATTTAATCATATAGGTATTCTGTAAATACACTTGTGAAAATATTTTTTTTACTTCTACCACCGTTTCGAAAAGGTGCTTTTACATTGAGGAGAAGGAACGGCGATACAAACTCCTCAGGACATCTTTTAAACAACACATGGTAATTACAAAAGTTTAAACCTGTGCGGAACTGGTTTCGACACTATTATTTCCAGGCATCTTTGTTATTAATATATTCATCTATACTGTAATATTCTTTGCCTATAAGCTGTATTTTAATTCGTTGCTTAAAATTTGTAATGGGCAACTCGCGTAACAACTTAGGAATCTTATTGTAAAAACGACTCCCAAGCCCCATAAAGGAACGCTGAACCATTTGAAGGCGATATGCAGATGTAACAAAATTATGCCTATTTCTGGTTTCATGATTGTGTGTATCACTTTTCTGCTTATACGTATTTAATTTATTTCTATTAGTCTTAAATATTACAAATGTATTATTAGCAAAGAGAACAATGTCCGCATGTTTGCTTATAAAATACGGCAAATCGTTAATATAAACCAGAAAAAGGGTCATTTTTATTAAAATGTTCAAGCATTAGATTTAGTAAAATCTTTTCAAAAACTTTACTAAGTGTTGGTAAAATAGAAATTGGTCTGTAATTATTACAATATGATTTATCATCGGATTTAAAGAGCGGAATGACTTTGCTATATTTCATTAGGAAAAGTACCTAAGTGAACACACATATTAAAGATTACAGTTAG
>PDGT01000003.1:8474803-8540386 GCA_003671415.1 Megathymus violae | reverse complement strand
GGGGGGGCTATGACATCTATTACATTACTTATAATTTTAACAGACATTCCCCACAGGTCACCAGTATTTTCAACATTTAGTGACCGAAAAGTTTTAACTACTTCTAATGCTGTAGTATGTTTAAATTAAAATAAAATACTACATTTAGTAACATATTTTCTTAATAGATTAAAAGCTTCTACCGGCGATTAAATTAGTGAGTTAGTCAACGTAACAGGTATATTTGGAAAGTAATTTTCAAAAGGGGTTGCTACCTCATTATCAGATGTGATTGTAATGTTATTTATCACCAACTAATATTTCAGGTCGCGTAATTTATTCATACCGGTCTCATTACTAATAAAATTCTAGGTAGTTTTAATTTTATTATTAGAATTTTGAATTTTTTCCTAAATATATATTGATTTTGCCTGAACGCAAACAGATTTTAAAATTTTTCAATGTCTTTACATGTTCAAGAAAAGATGGTGCCCTATTGAATTGTTTTTCACCATACAATTCATACAACTTACTTCTGCTTTTAAAAATACATGTTGTTGCCCTATCACTGAGTTTATATTTTTTACTCACATCTATATATTTAAATTTAAATATTTTATTATACTCTGAATCTATGGTATTCAATAGTGCTGTATATAGACCATCGGAATCACTCTGTTCCAAGGGTAGGGTTCCGCGCATTCTGGCACAGACTCCAGCTTTAAAGCGCAGTATCTTTTCTTTGGTTATAGACCTATATATGACTAACTGTTTATTTTTATAAAAGTCTGTACTTACGGAGATATGTTGTCCACAGTGGTCAGACCTCAGTTTGTTAATAACTTCCTTATTGATTATTTCACAGTTACAAAAAATTATCTATACATGTAGCTGACGTTTCAGATATCCTGGTTGGTTCAGTGAATAACGGATTTAAATCAAAACATCCGAACAGATCAAGTAGCCTAGTAGCCCTAGGGGTAGCTGATAAAATATCTATATTGAAGTCCCCACATATAATTAATTTGTTTTTTGACACACGCAATCACTTAAGTAAATCTTCCAACGTAACCTCAAAAAGGCTGAAATCATCAGAAGGGGGTCGATATATGGCGGACAGCGCATCAGTGATGCGTTTAATGTTCCTAATGTCCATGGCTGACGATGAACACTTACCAGGCGGTGGCTCGTCTGCTCTTACATTAAAAAAACTATTCGTTGAATGTGATTTCAAATATTATAACAATTAAATTTATGCCGTAAACTCCGTTTTTATTGTTAAAAATAAGGATAAAGGAGGAAAATCTTAATTTACTGAAAGGATGTCGGATTTTCTGAGGAGGGAAGTGTTCTATTTTAAATTTTTTATGTTATTTATATGTTAAATTAAATATGGGTTAACATAGATGGTTACGAGTGCCAGTAGTAAAACAAATTATAATATTTATAAACGAAAATACAGCAAAATGACAATCATGTACCTATGCCTGTGAAAAAAAAATGTATGTTCTTCATTAATTCTACATTATTTTTAGAATGTACCACAGAAGTTTTGTATACACATTTGTTAGTGACTACAGATATAGAACTAAAAATATATTGGGACATATAGGCATATGGGCCATCACTAGTTTGTACCAAGTAAGTATGTATATTGATAGGTGCATCTACTAAGGCGTACGCAACATGTGAAAATAACGAGACAAAACATTTATTACTCTTATATAAAACGCGGCTTCAATTGATAAAAACATCTGGTGTTTTCGAACGAAGTCATGAATGTTTTAACGATGTGACGGGAAGATATTAATTAGCTAAGAAAAAGTAAAGGGAAACCTTCACGACTGTACGGAAAACTGAATTATATAGAACAGAAATAACGTGGGCCTTGAGCTATTATTCAATTTTAATATGTATTGGGTGTTAAAGTGTGAACGTGCAGCACTACGATTCATGTGTGTGTTTATATCGAAAAACTTTAGGGTAATAAACATTTACTTCTAGTAATGAATTAAATATGACGTTATTATTTTCATTTTCAGGAATTAGATAGCCAAAAAGATTTTGAAAAGGATTTCATTAATTTTATAAACTTATTTTTTGCTATGGGTAGAGGAAGGAGCTTTCAAAAGATATCTGACCTTTCTTGTAAAAATATCCCGGGTTCAATGGGAGTCCTACCCATTAAAATCTACTTGGCCTCAAGCTTGCCAGACTGAGATTTCATACTATGGCGGTGGTGCGCCAATCATCATAATGATAAGGAGCATGAAATAAGGTAAAGGTGAGAGTGCCCAAGTACTCTTATGTTTCCCTTATTTCATTTTCAAGGAAGTATTGCAAACAGAACAATCAGACTATATGGGTAGTAGATATCAAACTTTCTGTAACCAATTTAGATTATATTATAATCGTGATTGGAACCGAAGGCTACAAAGGCCTTTGTTTCTTAATTGAAATATTAAAAATTGTCCTTGTACAATTAATATGAAGCTTAAAATTAATATGAAGAAAACAAGCATTTATCGACGTCGACAAATATAACAGGTGTAATTTTGTTGTAAGTGAAAATAACTGGCAAAATTTGTGTTCCTCGAGCACAAATTTACAAATAAATTAAAAGAAACCGGATCTGAACGATAAATAAATATTTATGCATATTTATTTACTATTTATGTACTCAATATTAATATTTCCTTCAAAATATTTCTAATAACATCACCCTATTGGTCTAATAGTCATAAAATTCTGCTCATTGCTCCAGACGAGATGGTTCAAATGTTGGCTCGCATCCAATTAGTTAAGGTGTGAAGTAACAAAATGTTAGGAAGTAAATAAATAATTATGTAATTCACAACGGAAAGAATATATGAATCAATTTCATACGCCCACCCGACATGAATTAAAATCAATTTCAGATTTATAATAAAAGGGTTAATTAAATACCCTCAAGACGCATCTTCGCAATAAATTTTGTCTCATCCTAGGTATATTATAATTACTACTATTTAAATCATTACAATGATACTGTAACAAAAAATAGCTTCAAATCTAAAGTCTTTTCTTGTAATTAATTTTTACGGCGTGCTCCATTGTGTGCTGATCCAGTGCCGATTTGTGGTGGGGTTAATGACCAAGTGTCGGCTGCTTTTATGTTGCTCGAAGGCCATCGACGGCGACTAGGCTTAATGACTTACTAACTGATTACAACCTGGACTGAAGGCTTTGCGTGCTCTGCCGTCCCCAAACTGATTTTGTTACTAGCGAAAAACAATAATTACAGTTAAACAAACCATCTTATTAAACATACATGTAACATTTTAGATTATAAAGCTTTTCATCAGGAATTTCTTCTACCTCAACATAAAGAAAAGTTACGACCATCAAATAAATAAGACGAAGAAACTATAAAATTTGATTCAAAACTGAAATTTACGGAAAATAATGTAAGAGCAATTTATTAATGGACAACGAGTTGAACATTTCCGGGTGTTTCATCGTGACCTCGTCTGTCAAAATTACTACTGTACACTCAGGTTTAAATTCACTGGTAAATCTATTAACAGTTGAATGTCAATTACTGAATTAAGCAATCAGGCTATAATCATTTCTACAGGCACATAAGTACCTAATTGCAAGGATATTAACGAATAAAACGTTATAATAATAGCTACTTGAGTACAGTGCTCTCTACAGAAGTTATAGAAAATTTAGTAGCAATATTAGATTGTTCTGAAAGTAATCAATTACAACTCGCATAAGAGGCTACTTCTAATTAGTTAAATCGATTATATAACAGGTAGATGTTGTATATTTGATTATATAACAGGTAGAAACTAATTTAAATTACGATTTATGAGATATTTATGTTTTGGTTGCTTTCAATATACACTGAATGTAAATTATAAAGTACCTAAATGGCATTATTGTCTGTCAAAAAATTAAATTTAGACTGCAAGGTGGCAATCTGCAGAATGCTTAGAGCAGCATTTTACTATTGAAAATGGTTATAATTCATCATAGAAACCCGTAGTTTATCATGAAAAATTACTGTTCCACAAAACCGATTCCCATGTCTTAAGAAAAATAAACCACGGGCGAGCTGCCAGTAATGGATCGAGGTCGGCATAAAAATCTCACGATTGCATATTTACTAGCATTTGATTACATTCCATTCAGTGATCAGCTAAACTTATGCAACAGTTTGTACACAGGAAAACTTTAAATATTTGCTAAATTAGTAGAAGTAGTAGAACGAAAAAATTAGGGGCAATAGTGTATCGTTGATACTTATTTACTGGAAAATGTGTCTATGGAATTAGATTATCGATTTATACAATATACTTATATTGTATATATTTTGATTTTATCATAAAAATAAATCATTATATCAAGAAATATTTTTTTTTGGATGAAAGGAAAAAAGTATTAATTTTGCTGTGGAACCGAATACTGCATCAAAACGTAAGTATCGTAATATGGTGAAGGTACAGCAGATAATGCATATATACCAATAGACATAAAATGGATGGTGTTGCAATATCCAGTTAATGGCGAAAAGAGACGTCTTCAGTGTGGATAACTGTGGATTCTTTCTATATATATTTGTATCATTAATATTTTCTTTGGTGTCTGATAATGACTACGTTACTTCTGAATAACTTGACCTTTTAAGGTAATTTTTACAAATATATCTGTCTTGATACAATGCTTCAAGGTATTCAAATGAAACGTTAAAAAAAAACTATATGTATAAATCGTAATTATTCATTTGAAATTTGTCGCATGACTAGGTCTGTAAGGTGTATTTTGTATTTAAAGTAACGAATATTAAACACTGATAGATACCTCCATGGCACTTCACACCACCGCCCCAGACACCTAGCACCAAGTCTCTGACAAACCGTGCATACGAACTGTGCGATAAGGATCATCTGGCGAAGGAGTTGCAACACCTGGATAAGGTCCTGCGCCGCAGTAGCCACGCACCTATAACCAGAAGACCTGAACGGAGATATGACACAATAAGCAGAGTTGAAAGGCAATCCGCATATTTCCCGTATGTGAAGGGTGTAACGGATAAGATAGGTAGGATCCTGGGTAGAAAGTATAATATAAAATGTATATTTATGCCTTATAATAAGCTTGGGGCCTATCTTCGCTCACCTAAAGACACGATTCCATGCGCATGTCCCGGGGTCTATAACGTTGATTGTAGCTGTGGGAGCTCTTATGTAGGACAAACAAAACGAGCTATATCCCAACATATAAAAGAACATATAAGCGCAGTCAAAAATAACAACCCCAAGAAATCCGCGGTAGCCGAACACATCCTCAATTCAGGTTCTAACCACTGGATCGAATTACATAACCCTCAAGTGATCTCCTGTGAGCGACATTACTTTCCACGTTTAGTAAGAGAGGCGATAGAGATCAAGAGCACCCGAGGAACTTCAACATAAAAGATGGTTTTAAGTTAGCACAAACGTGATCCAGTGGTTAGTTTATGTAAAACACATAAAGTGCAAAATTTAGTGCGTGAAGATACAGTAAGTGTCGTGTGTGTTGATACGGTAACTAAAAAAGAAAAACGAACTAGACAGAGGGTAGATAGATTAACCTATCACTATCTTGTCGACGGTTTCCCCTCGCCACCGCAGTTTCGCCGTGACCACGATCCACGTAAGTGGGTCGAAATATTGGCAACAAATAAAACACGTATCGTGAACACCCCCTACATAATAAAATGTATAAATTCCGCGATGACATTACTTTAAAATCATAAGAATATTTTGAATGGAATTTTACTTTCATTTGTTTTTTTGGTCATCGTGAAGCTCGATCCAACGCTGGTCGTTCGCACCGAAATTAGGATAATGACGCTTGGGGAAAATTACTTGTTACTGATGAATCCATATTGTCTTAAGTCAGATGTTGGAAAGGTCAAAGTATGGAGACGACACGGAGAAAGATACTCTCAGTGTAATATTGTTGGAAGAGAGAGAGAAAGTGTTTTTAGCCGTATTGGGGCGGCTTAGAATACTACCCCCAATCCCATGCTGGCAGAACATGGTGTCATAAGAGGCGACAGAAGCCAGCCTGCTTGGTGGTAGGGCTTCACGTATGGATTATATTATCAGTATTATTATTAATATTATCACTGGTATTATCTTTCTATGAAGCCTACCTGGCTAGCTACCACCCTCCTGCTTGAGTCAGCCGCCAAACGACTCGTTGTGTTCCGGCTGAAAGCTTGAGAGCCAGTACCTTCTTTCTATCCTTCTTCTCATTTTCTGGCCGACAACGCATCAGTGATATCTTTGGTCTTGCTGAAGTCCATGGACGATGGTGACCACTTGCCATCAGGTGGCTTGTGTGCTCGTTTGTCGGCTATTAACATAAAAAAAATCTAAATATGTCCATGAGAATATAAAAATACATGATCAATTCAGTATTTTCCATTTTTAAGTTCTTTGTAAACTATGCTACAACATTGTTTGTGAAGTCCTCGTCCAAATAATATTTTGTTTCCACCGAAACACGAAGTATTTAATCTATAATACATTCATCAAATTATAGAACATATGCATATAATTATGAGAGTTTATGAATATTGAGGGATTGGTTGTTTTAATAACAATGGAATTTATTTCTTATAACACTTAGCAACTCTCACTGTTCCTGACGAGTCACGCAAAACCATGAAGGTTACAACACGTAGTACTTTTTTCACATTGAATTATATATAAACATAGACACGTCAAAACAAACAAAGATTTGTCTAAATATATTAATTTTGAATATGGGACAACGCTGTAGCTCACTTTATAGGGCCTTGGTTGCTGAGTGAACGGTACCGGGTTTAATCTCCGGTCACATCAGACAATCAGGACATAGACATAACATAATTATGAAGAAGCGTATGTATATCATGTATTTGAATTCTTTTCACAAACATTACAAGAACAAAACCGCATATTGCATAACCCTCATAATACAGTTTGTTTTAAGGTAAACAAATATATGATGAGTGCATTATCATAACTTCTTACTTTTCTCTTCATCCGAAATAAACTAAGAGTTTTGAGTACAAGGTCAAATAATATCCATCTAACTGTCAACTACCATATAGGTAACTTTATTAGCTTTTATAAGTACTTCTTTAAATTGTGGGTATATTACATAAACTTTTAATATATCCCATACCTGTCCAGTGTCTGTATTCGTAGAGTAGAGATAGAAAATTAATGTTATTTCTACATTTCAGTAAATTCCTCGTATAATTTTCGGACCGACAAGTTAGTTTGCTAGATTGTAAAACTCTATGTCCTTCGATCTTTTATTGAGTGCTTTATATTTTATTGGCAATTTAACAGGGCCATATAAAATAGTTAGATTAAATTTTAATGTACTCTGCCTATATACTTTACTGCATTTTTAAATCCAAGTGAATTATTACCTTTTGCTAATTTAAAAAGATTTATTTTAAGCATTTTTAAACAATCCATTAGTAGTGAAACTGTTGTGTATAATTTCAACCAGCCGAGCAGAGCACATGGGCGTTTTGCCAGGCACGAAAAATAAGCATAATTTTAATAAATGTAGGTACAGGAGATATTATTATTTTTATTTATTATACTGGATTTATAATTTAAATCACTTACGTAAGTAGTGTTTTGATATACTCAAACCATATATACGTTTTCATAAACTTTAATTGACCCTACATTTCATATTAACTAATTTTGTCGTCAAAAGCAGAAAAACTTAGATCGAACTTTTTACTTGAAACTGAGAAATGTTTTGTCGCACTTTTTCAGGTTATTCTTGCTGGGATTTTTGTTGAAATAGCGATTGACAAAAATATGATGGTTTTTTATTACTATAATGGGAATAACAATATCGATTTAGCAAACTGAGTTGCGACACTTTTGTACATCATAACAATCTGGAAATCTCAATCCTCAAATGAACTTTAGATGGACACTTTGAATCACCCACCTTTTAGTGGATATATTTAAATTTACAAATCTTTCAAGATCTTTGATGAATACTGCATAAAGTAACGAGTTGTTGAATATTGAAAAACATTAGCTTGCCAATTACTGTAACAAATACAAGTCTTAACAAATGTTATCACCACGATGATCACTTTCGGTAGGTACATTACTTGTTTAAGGAAACAAACACTAATGTAATTTCTTAAAATAGTTACTCGTCTAAATATAACATATTCTAATTCAAATGTCTAAAAGGCACATATGTAACATTCCCATTAACTTAGGTTGTAGTCTAGCATTAACTTTAATAAGTACCGAATATATATAAAGTATTTCTGTACAATACAGAGTACTAATTAACCTTCTGGATGAAATCTTCAAAATGACGGTATAATCCGTGTCAAAACAGTATAGTGTAGTGCAAACTAAATGCAGAACACAAACAGGAAGAACAACTTTATTATATACTATTTATAAATATGAATATTCAAACCCAAAATACCTATAAAAAGTTCGAGTACCACTAAGAAATGCGTAACTAATAAGCGTATAAAACAGTTGTGCCAGTCTTCTATTTCAGAATCGGAGGATATTACAACATACAAATAGTTTCTTCCAGTGACATGCACATCTGAATGAGTTTGGTGTCTGAAGGCGCGAGAAAGGGGAACGCCCTGGCAACTCATTAGCTTTTACGCTGTAAGCGATAACGTTCGTCAACATATATACTTATATACACTGATTGTTTAGTTATCTATAAGTGCGATCGTATTACTTCTGCCAAGTGCATACAAAGTTTATATTAGTAAAGAATGTGCCGCGTCGACGATTGAAAGAATTTGCTTGTCACATCTTGCATATTATATAATAAGATAGTGATGCTCATGGGCCGCTTCATCAATATAATACTTTATGGTCACACTGTAACCACACTTTACATAGAAGCATTCTTTCGTATTAATATTAAGTATGGTTATATAAATGAAATCTTGAATGCTGATGTGCCTTTGATCCCAACTAACGCTGATGTAGACAATTCGTGATAGTTGCAAAATACCTATAAAGTCCGACTTACATATAAACGGTACTTCACGCCGGCGATGAGCATATATCCTGAAAGATCTTTCTATGTAATCTATACTAAAATTATAAAGAGAAGAGTGTGAATTTTGTGAGTTTATGTGTATGAGGAAAGTAATCTCCAAAACCACGGCACGTACATGAAAAATTCTTTTACCATTTCAAAGGTACATGGTTTCGGATGGACATAGGCTATATATTTTGTGTATTTATATGTGTAACTAGCTGTACTCTGCGCGCGTTGCTTCGCCACCAACGAAAATAAATTTGAAAGAAAGACATTACACAAATATTTAGTTCATTTTATTTATTTTGTTCATTTCGAAAAAATTGTGACATTCGTTCGCGGTTTTCATTTCAATTCAAATCAGCATGAACTGTCACGGCAATATATGAAATTCCTTGGAATGACAGTGGCGCCATCTGTCGAAAATTGGTCGTACCAACTCAGAAACCTTCGTGGGCTCATGCACAACAACTTTGCTAAAAATCATCACATGATCAAATGTATAGTTAACGATTTTATAAAGAACATACAGACAAACATTCATTTTTATATTTATAGATAATCAATTGTTTAACTCGAACGTAATAGGGGCGGGCCGCTAGTAAATAATAATGTAAAACATTTTCTAGATCTTTTCTGAATAAACCTAAAATCCTTTTTTAATGAAATGAAATAATAGATATTTATTCCAAGTTAGTTTTTACAAACATTTTTTAAAAGTCAAACTACGCCATCTCTTTAACAAATCCTTCCCGTGAGTGGTCCCGGAAGAAGAAGCGGCAAGAAACTCCCAAGGAGTGTTATTCCTTCTCACAGTTACAGAAAACTCTTACTACTACTTATGACTATATTGAATATTGATGTATATTAAAATAGAAGCGGTTCTAATATTGATTTCAACTTTATGGGCGAGAGCGTATTTGTTAGCAGGAAAGTTTTTATGGAGAGTAAGTTGATTTGGTATAATTAGCTTTTTCGTTATAACCAAATCTTATATTGTTTCGACCAATCGTTTTTTACTTGTCTATATTTAACTTAATTATTTCCTGATTAAATACAGTCACTGTTTGTTATGTTTAAATTAGTAAAATTTTGAAAAGGCTAAGCCTTATAACACGGGGTTTTCTAGTATAGACGAGTCCAGAAGACTTAAAAGAATCAGTTTATTAATAAAATCATCTAACGAACATACTACAGTTGGCATGCTTATATTGATTCAATATAAAATTAATATGTCGATATATCAACCTATTTACGCCATAGACAAAAATAGTCGTGGAAAATAATCAAACGCCGTTATGTTTTCGGTTGAGCATCACTGTTTGAGCGTTGGAAATATGCGTAGCGCGTGTTTGTTTTGAATTTATTTATCATGCTCTATTCTCTATTGGAACCCTTTGTTCTAGTCGTTTGTCATTGTGTACGGAAAACATCGCATTTGTTTTTTGTTGCCGTCTTGAAAGGGATTTTGTTATTATTTTGTTGCTGTCTTTTCTTTAACGTTGTTAGATATGAATGTTGAGCTGAGAGCATATACGTATACGCTTAGGTACCTGATTGCCAATGTTTAACCGAAATAGAACTATAGAATAGTTAGTTATATTTATCCCCTTCTCTGTTATCAAGGAAGGTTAGATTGAACCATACGCTTTCAACTCGATCCAATTTCCAACTCATTATTCGGTACTACCTAATTCAATTTCGAAGTAAATGAGTAATAAAATCAATATAAAATAAGTAATATTAAGTAAATGCGAATAAATTACTACCACAGTTAAATCTCAGTGCTTCTAAGGTTAGGTAAACAAGTTACATCTTATCGTCGTAATGAACTTTGTTAAAATCGCCATCTTACAAAAGAGTTATTTAAAAAAAAGTAAATCCAACTATTCATAAAAAGAAATTAAGCGAGCGTTTCGGAAAACAATGCAGCATAATTTGCAAACCGAGCGTTTGATATACGCAGATCACTTATCCTTCTAATATTCAGTACCATTTCAGTAACCTTGCGATAGATAGATAGATAGACATTCCAAATAGATCACGAAAACAAATCGAAACAGGAAAATAGAAGTCGATTAGTAGTCCTGTCAGAGCGAAGTGAAATGCAACTGCCATTTGTATTCCGCCAATGAGGGCGGCTTGCGAACCGAGGCCACGCCCACGCTAGATGCGCACTGACCCACGGCAAGGTAAGGTAAAGTTACGTACATTATGTACGAGGTACTTGTGCTGACGTAAACACTAGAAGACAATTTGCCGCGAATACCACGACAATAACTAATAAACGTAAAAGTTGCTCTAGGTCGTTTAGATAAATAAATATTTGTGCAGGAATCACTCGGTTCATTACATGTAAATACACTCAATTTCTGAATAATAAAATAAGTTATAGATGTTTATTTGTACATTTGCGTATACCTACAAGTATTCTACTAATAAATCAGAAATGTCAGAGGCTTCGTTTCCGTACACGTGAATATTTTTTTATCAAATTATCTTATTTCTATATTTAACTACGCTTCTACTATCTAGCGCTCGTTATTTGAATTGATTTTGGATTCTGCTCGTATTTTCATTCAAATATCTTATAAGACTAAACCTCTTCTTTTAGGTGGTTTTAAAATACCATACCTACGAATTTATATCAATGTACAGTTTAATTTCTCAAGAATGTTAAAAAAATCCAAAAAAATATTAAGCAATCAAAGACAAAGTATCTAGGAAATTCTACGAAAAACTTGTCTAGACTCTAGATAAACTTTTGGTCTTTCCCTAGTAAAGATTGTGTGAGTGACATGATATATAAACCCTCAAATAGCACACTTACTAAACCTCCTAAATAAGCAGGACTTGTTATACATCGAAAATAATGAATTTAGTTTTGTCAATTTAATTACAGAGCAAGATTTGCATTTCTGGTACCTGCGAGTATAGTAAACATTAGGTACATATTATTTTATCTAATCCTGCTTATTTCAATATCATCCGTTCAAACCAATATCAGGTTTATTTAACCGATACTATTCATTATCATAGTTGTACACTTCATCAGTGTATCTAATTACGAATAATTTTTACTGGTGTTTTGTATACTTCAACTATGCCATACTTGAGTAGGAAAAATTTTTTTTACACGCAAGGTCTTTAAACTAAACCACCTGCTAGATTGACCTTACCTTTTGACACCTAAATAGTAACCATGAGTTATTTATGTTTACATATGCTGTATCACAATCTAAAGTCATTAATTTACTGTCAAATTTGATTTAATTACCGTTTTTAGAGATGTTTGTATCGTGAGATAGTCACTAACTTATTATATTCCATTAATCAATATCAAGCAGAGCCGAATATTTCGTGTTGACCTTCAAGTATTCGATTGCTCTTAGATGAACCACAATTTGAATAGCGAAGGCGTGTTTATCTTTACTTAGATGTGTTTTTGTTGCCAATTATTGTTTTTATATAGATTCGTACTTTATCTACGGCCTGAGAACGTTTATTTGCCTTCATTTCAGAATGATACACTAATTTAAAACATCAATTCTACCTTTTCGTTCGGAAAATAACGTAAAATCTAAATGCATTATACAAAATCTACTTCAATAAATTTGTAAACGTGATTTAGTAATGGATTTGCATTAAACCGAATTTGTGCTCAGAATGATTACGGATTTCTGAATTGTTTTCCACGTGTGCGCCAAAGTTCGCTAATGCTTTTTTTTACAATATAAGGCCAACAATTAGTCCACCACTTTGAGTTAATGAATAGTTGCATTTAAGGAACTCTTGTTGAAAAAGTTGTATTACAATCGTTCCTCGAGTAGTTTAAAATATGTCATACTTGGATTTGACTTATATATTATGTCATACTTAGATTTACATATACTTTAGATTTTACTTATATCGTAGACATTTTGAAAAGCGGAAGTTTTGCAAATTCCACTCCTACAAGGAAAAAAATGAATGGTGAATTGATTTAAATAAAAAATCTTCAACTAACGTTGATATTCTACAATCCAACAAGAATTTTATCCTTTTTATCTTTTACGAGATTATCATTTTATTTATAAGGAAAAAATTTCACTCCCAAAAAAAAAAGAATAATCACAGAATTCAGCCCACTAATTTTTGAAATATTGGTGAGCATACATACATACATATGTACATACATACAATAAAATACCAATTAAACACGTCCACCTTTTTGAAGATTGTTACAAAGGTAAATATTGGTAATAGAGATTTAAGGCATAGGTAAGGTAGGATTTAAGACATAGGTCTAGGACTGCCACCCGGGCGTCCAGGATATCATCCGTAAATGGATTCCCCTGCGACAAAAAAAAAAAGGTGGCTAAATGGTAAAGTCGGCATCTTATAATAATACAATTATGGTAAATTTTATTAACACATCATAACCTAACGTGAAAATTACATAAACGCCTATTTTTCTATTTGCCAAGATCTTTAGATTACAGAAGTAAACAGTTCAAATGCTGTAGAAATCTTCATAAAATGTAATTCTATCTTTGACAGTCCTGCGTGGGCTCACCGAGGATCATTGGGCAAAGTGTGTTGCGACTTTGCATTAAAATTTTATTACCCTTGGCAGATACGCCGTAGCTTCTTACGATTTACAATGGAACTGAGTTTACGACCGTTCAGAGCAACGCCTATGGATGAATGCAGTGTTTATATATAAGTTTTACAAGCGGTCGTCGTCGTTCAGAGGCTAGTTATAACGACTCATGAAGTCGACATAACTCGAACATCGAACTCGACAAAGTCGAAGACATTACTGCTTTTGTGCATTAGAGAACACTGTGCATGTTGCCGTGTTTCATGAGGAGGACAAAGTGAAGGGACTTCCAGATTCATCCCGAGACTAACCCGTTAAATCAGATACCTCAGTCTTCTTAAATGCGCCAATTAAATGGTGACCGGGATTTTAGTCAACAAAATATCAGTACTTAGTATGTATATCGAGCATTAGCTTTGTCATTATTCATAATTACAAAGAGATTCGATTCTACCTATGCTATGTTGACTCGATTACCTGAATACTGTTTAGAACGCCTTATGAATTAGATTAAGGCGGTTTCAATGGGCGTACGTAACTACATACTCGCAGTATGCAAGAAACTTGTAGTATGTAGTGAGTAATAAATTCATGCGGCATCATAGTGTCTCGCTGTAACGGGCTCGTAACTCGTAAAGCTTAACCTGGAACATAATATTATATGGAGATTATACATAATTAACGTGAATTTTGGTCATTTGAAGGAAGCACATGGGCGTGTAATTCATCAACTATTAAGTGCTGACCATGGACGACAATCGTATTTGAATCCGTTAAGACGTCCATGGCGTTATGGATTGCATTCACTGTATAACATGCTGCTTCTCCTGAAAACTTAAACATTTAAATATTTGAGAGTAGAATTAGCAATGTGGTAGTTTTTATGATCCGACGGACTGAGATAGTTAATACTTAAACTATTCAATGTGGGAGTATATAGCTTCGTTTCCATCATACAATTGTAATTAATGTCTTTGTCGAGGTCGAAATACAATAAATAATCAAGTTTCTAACAGGTAATCAATATTCAGCACATAAGGAACTGATCAGTTAATTGGATTGTACTTACGAACAAATAGTTAAGAAACTAATACCTTGGCTTTGACTATAATCTTAATAGATAACAATACATGTAAACCGCACATGATTATTACTCTAACTTAGAACATGTGTTAGTATTTTATTGATTATTTTACATCACACAGCGTTAACATTGACTTGAAGTGTTTAGTGGAAGGGCCTGGGATTCTTAGTTTGAGACGAGGAATCTTCGTTTGGGGATATACTTATAGATATGATTATATACCATATAGTTTGATATTGATGAAGTTTCGAACGTTAGCTATAATAACTATGAATAGAACGAATATCAATTGAAATTTTGGAACATCTAAAAATATTTATCTTAGAAATCGAGATCGACGCATTTTGTGATTCAATTCTAAAAGAATAATCGATATTATTAATATTAGTAAAAATATACATAGATATCTTTCAGAATAAGAGGTTTTAAGTTACAAAAAGTCACTTTTTTTGTATCATGACTGTTGAATTTTGAATGCAAACACCTTTTTGAATATTTAGATTCTTCCAGCGATAAATATTCAGAGACTACAAACGTTTCTAGTCTAAAGGTTTGTCAAATTTAAGTAAATGACCGAGCTTGGACATATTGGGGCGACCTAGAATACTCCCCCCAATCCCATGCTGGTAGAAAACGGTGTCGTAAGAGTCGACAGAAGCCAGCCTGCTTGGTGGTGGGGCTTCGCATAAGGATTATTTTATCGGTATTATTATTAAGTCATTAATATTATTAGTGGTATTATTATCTTTGCGTGAAGCCTGCCTGGCTAGCTACCACCCTCCTGCTCGAGTCAGCCGCCAAACGACTCGTGGTGTTCCGGCTGGGGGTTAGAGAGCCAGAACATTCTTTCTTACCTTCTTTTAATTTCCTGGCCGACAACGCATCAGTGATACCTTTGGTCTTGCTGAAGTCCATGGACGACGGTGCCCACTTAACATTGTAGTGTTATAATAAAAGATCTAGATATTTTTAAAAGATATAATGTATTTAAGAATTCCTGGCGGTTACAATGACTAAAATACAGTAGTTACAAGATTAAGAAACTAAAAAGAAGGTCACTTGTAAGTAAGAAGGTAGGCCCGTCGCTTCTCTGGTGGGCAGCGCACGAAGACCTCGGCGACTGGAGCGTGCGTTAATACGCACGAGACGCGTAGATTGTCTGGTGTTCAGCACACGGCGACCAGGTGTGCGTTAGGGCGCATGAAGTATGTAGATCCCGGAGTCGGAGAGTAATTAACTATTTCCGGCTAGAAGCGCGAGACTGTCTCGTTCCGTAATTGTGACTACACCCGCGACACTGTTCCGATAGACTTTTAGCATGAGACTCCTTCAAGTAACCACTGTTGTGACCCACACGCGAGAGACTGTCAGCGTCGAGGTCCAACAGTTGCGACTCACACGCGAGAGACTGAGAGAGCCTGTTCATGTCGTCACAGCTCGCCTTTTATATATCGAACCTTCTGGAATGATCTTCTTATTATGTTCTATTTACGAATTTAAAATTACTATTCAACCTAATAAATAATATTACCAAAAAGGATAGAAATTATACAATTTAAAAATAAAAGTAATCATGATGACAATAATTTAGGACCTTTGTCAAATATTTGACAACAATAACAAAACATTAAAACTAATAAAATATATAAAGAAATTACAGAATAAATGGATAAAAGATACAGGAAATTATAAAAGAAGTTAACCAAAGGAGTACTATAAGAGTTACAAACTATGCGAGTGCCAAAATACTAGATATAAAAACATGTAAGTATTGTAAATACTACAACATCAGGTGGCTCGTCTGCTCGTTTGTCGGCTTTTAACATACAAAAAAAGAGCGAAGCAACTAAGGCCGCGGTCGGAGTTTAATGGGAGACCGCAATGGGCAAAATGTCTTTGATCGCTTCCGGGGACGTTAAACTGTAGGTCCCAGTTGTTATCGGAAGATTTCTTATTATTTATTTTCTCTTGTTAAACACGCTAAGAATAAAACTTATGGAGCGTCTGCATTTTTTTATTACAATTAAGAAACTAATTATTATATTAATTAATTGATTATTGATATTAATTAATTGATTATTGATATTAATTAATTGATTATTGATATTAATTAATTGATTATTGATATTAATTAATTGATATTATTACGCAAACCAATTACAAGCATGTATGGAAATCTATTTTAAACAAAAACTTGAAGCAGTTATATTTTTGAGGCCTTCGGGCATCATAAGACTTAGATTAGTAGCCAATACTTGGATTGGCTACTGATTTCGCCAACGATTGTATTATCGCTGTGTGCTAGAGTACGCTCGAGGCCACCACAATTACGACGAGATATCCGTACCCAGTACCAGTACCAGTGATGGGCTGCTAATGAGTTAAAACCAGAATGCTTAGAACCACTTTCAATTTATAAAAGGTAAGATGGTTCTCATTTAACAAAAGGTGCTGAGAATCTGCTAGAGTTGCAGAGTACGGGACTCCATCCATCCTTTAGTCCAAGACAATCTTCCCTACTCGTATTCCACGCATTTGATGTTACTGAAATTTATGGGCGACGGTGACCACTTACCATCAAGCAGCTCGTCTGCTCGTTTGTTGACTAGTAACATAAAAAAAAATTCCTCTAAATTAATAATAACGCCTACAAGATAATCTATTCAAGTAACAACGTTGATAATATTACTCTCATGAGTTTCGAAGGAAAACAGTAAATTGACATTGGGGCAACAGGCACGCTCGTGTGTGGGCGCTCGGATCTGGATGAAGCGCGATGTGGGTCACTGTGTTAACGCCGCACATTTCGTGACCGCAATTATGACGGCCGCGACGCGTTGATTGGTAGCTTTATAATTGATAATTAAAATAAAACGTACCCACTAGTAAATGTTTAAAACGAAACAGCGAAAAAAAAAGGTTACGATACTTATCCACAGTGAATATAAAGAAAGTAAACTCGTAATTTTCTTTGAGAGTATCATAGTAGGTACGGATTTAATAAAATGAGGATAATAAATCTTTGTCTAATTGGTTGTTGGTCGTTTCGAATCGTTTCGAAGAATTACAATTTCACTTTCTATTATTAATTTACTTACAAGTGTTTTGTTTTCGATCGATAGCATGTACTTCTTTCGATAATGTTCTTCTACAAAACATGAATAAACACATAACCATAATTGTCCATTAAGTTGACTGCGAAGTATACATTTAACCTGATTTCTATGGCGTCTCGGAAGTCTGGAAAATATAGGTCGCCATTGCCACGCAACATCTCAGTACCTACTCGTATGTGTCGAAACGGGCGTCCGACGAGGGGTAAACATTGCTAGTTAAATAATCATAAATCATACGTTTATAGCAATATTTACTTTACCCAAATACGAAAATATCGTTAGACGACAGATCTATTCTTTCAGCGTGTAAAACCATTTATATGTAATGGAATTGTTAAATCGATACTTGTAATCCAGAACCTGATGTTTCGCTTAAAAAATCCGCTGCCACCTCCACAAATTATATTTGTTGTTAGTTAAGCCTATATTTTTGGTTGAATAGTTGTTTTATACTAATGCGACTGAGTAATTCTATTATTATGTAAAGCTATTTTGTAAAATTATATTTATTATAGTGTAAATATTTAGATTAATCTAAGACGAAACATACTACAATCACCTCAAAGGGCGTTTATCTCGAACATGGTACAAACATCTTGCTCTGTGGCTCTCATTTCAAACAAAATATGAGGCACCGACGTGATTCAGAATTCTTCTATAACAATCAAGACTTCATCTTCCTTCATAATCGATTTTTTATATATTATAACTACTAGTCATTCCAATATATATTTAATGAAGGTCAGTATGATTTTTAATAAGTAAAAGCCAGTCCCGGCGTCGTACGGGTTAAAAAAAAAACATATGTTGGGGATGGATGGGATTTCTGGCATCACGGCCAGACATCTCTGCGGGCGGATAATTACCTTATGGGAACATTTCTATTAGAATTCATTATCAACGACGATTACAAATGAAACATTTAACAGTTTCAGGCACTAGTCTTCAGAATGGTTGAAAATCAGTCCTGCGATAAGGCCTGCCACGCACGGCACGAGTTGCCGAGTGTTGAGTTGTAGCGATGGTGCTGCCACACTCGGGTCACGTGCTACGTTCCATTTGACAACTGTGTTCATGACTGTGTCCGACATATACTCGATAGCCTATTTTTATAAGAATAATGTACCTTCAAACGTAGAAAGGTAAGAGTTTTTCAAATAGGTGGTTCCTAAGATTGGCTTCCACATATACACATATTCACAAAATTCTCACTGTCTTTTCATAATACTGGTAGTATCATATTCATCTGTGTATATCTACCCTATCCATCTAGTAGCTATCCTACCGACTAGAAATATTATAGTTTTATATTAATAATCAATATTCAAGCATAGGGACGGTAAGTGGTCACTGCCGGCCATTTATATATGTAACACTTTGCTGACTGAGAATGCTGTGGTAACCTGCTTTTTTGTTAACTATCCAGTCATACTTACCATACTAATATTTGTAATAGACCAACCGTGGTAAAACAGTAATTTAGAATTATAGGATTTACTAAAATTTATTGTTATTTCACTTTAATTTCATTTATTTAAAGCTTACATTGGACAAGTAAGGATCCATATATAGGTTTGTCTTGGATAATACGACAACTATAAGGCGTGCAGTTACTTTAAAAAAATCGACGTACATATATATATATATATAACATAGTTATTATCTATCAATTGGATCACCGACAGCTTCACCATAACGAGTTATTAACGAAATAAACGGATATAGAGTAAACGAAATAGACTTAAACGGTATATCTAAATACTTAAATTTATAAATCCAGTTTAAGAATGTTTCTAGCGGTCTCGAGCCCACACATAGAACTGCATGCACGATTAGCCAATTCCTCTGCATAAAAAACGAACGCGTTGCTTTTATACGACCGATTTTGCTTGTTTGGTCGTAAACAAGTTTACGTTTTGGAGATAAGGGACGGTCCAACCGGTTTCACGCCCACGATGCTTCTTTCGGTCAAAGATGGCATTTTGCGAAAGTTCATGATGTTATTTTCTTTTATTTCTATTGCTACAAGTGTGTGTACGATAATGACAGTACAGTATCAAAGTTATGGCTATTTTCGTTGTGTGACCTCAGATTTATATTATTCGCCGCAGTGCTATTAATGAAACTAGTTTTGTGGTTGTTATTATATTGTATGTATGAATCGGTGTTAATACTTATCTGCTGTTTGTTTTTCTTTGAATTTGCACTTCTGGTTAAAAACTACTGACTGTGTAATCACGTAGGCACTTTTTTAAGCATGGTTTTAAGTAAATAAGTTTAATAAATAGTATTGAAATACATATAACTAAACTAAACTTTATTTGTAAAGTTTTAAGTTTTTTTTATGTTATTTCATTTAATTAATTAATCGGTTTCTCAATACTAATGTGTAACGAGGCGTAGTGACAAAAAAATATCGCAGAGACGAGCAGTAATAAACAGCTTTTTGATGAACGTGGGCACGTCTTGATATATTGGTTTTATATTAGCTATGATTGAAGTCAAACGATTCTCAAATATTACAATGGGCTATAGTAGTTGCGGGTGTAAGTTTCAACGCAGACATACTAATTGAAACTAAAAAGTTTGTGCCGTAATCGTATTTTCCTCAATCATATTCACTTATGATGAGCTTGTGAATTGTCAGAAATGGAAATATTTGAGAAGGGTCATCGAGGTCGAACTCAACGTAGCTCATTGATCTATGCTTCGAAATAATTTTCTTTTGGTGCGAATACTACGGTGACAAACTTTGTCGACACTAAATATTTGATTGTGCTTTCTTATTGTAAATATTTTTATTTTTATTTTGTAGTTGTCGCTGTTGCAAAAGTTGAATAAAACTTTTTTCATTTAAATAACAGTTTATGATAGTCCTCATTTCTTTAGTCTTATGTAAATATTCACACTGATTTGTAGGCACCTTATACCAAGTTTGTTTAAATACGCTGTCTATATCGAACTTTATTGTTTAATTAGTTAATTAAATATAAAACATATTCAAACTCACTTCAGCCTGATAGGGTTAGAGCTATTTCGATGGATTACACTCATGGGTTTCTATCCATCCTTGAAACTAAGTCAGCTTATGTGTTCGTAGTTGGACTCCGTTGAAAATAACAAGAGACAACGACGCGTGGTCGTTTTAAAACTTGGCACGTTCATAATTTATGGGCTAATATATATAAAAGGAATAAACCAAAGATGTGTTTCTCTGCAATTAAAAAATATATTTGTTTTATAACTTTATACTATCAATTGTACATTTTACATTTAATAAAAACCTATACTGAAATAACTAAATTATAAAACTCACCTGTAATCAAAAAAACAACATTTAAAATTTATTCTCTTTTAATTACATATATTACACAATACTCACTCAATAAAATCATTTCTATTCGACACCATTGATGTCATTGTTCTTTTTTTCCGTGTTCGGATCGGGACCTCAAATAATTCAAAAAATTAAAAAGAAAATACATTTTCTTTACATATATATTTCTGATAGTTTATATTTCGGAAAAATTATTCATTTACAAAGAAAGACGGAAGAAAACACATTTATTTAGCGATAATAACGTAAACAAATTAAAAAATACACTATAAATTTCGATTTTCGACGACCACAGGTTTTATGCAGAATAAGAAATATAAGTTAGTATGGAAGTCATTTTTAAACATTAGTATATAACGTTTTATATGTTTATTATAATAAACAAATGCATCTCATTTAAACGGCATTAAAATATAATCATTATAACAATCTTCGGAACTTCCTCCAATATACAAATCATGCCAATTCACCTACGCACGTGAAATTTGATACAAAATACGATTCAGACAAACCCTTACATGCTGATAGAAGGCCGTTATAAGACAGTATTATGCAGTATTAAATTTGGCTGTTGTATATTGTACAACTTTTGTGAGGGAAATTTTTTTGAAATTGCACGCAGGCGTCTCATAATTAGTGAAATTCTATTTTATTACAAGCATGTGATAAAATTTGTATAAATCCGAATGATTTTACAAGGGTTTATTTGCTTAACACACTTTATTGTAGAATTGAAGACAGAAGTCTGACAGTACAATGCCAAGCATCGTATTGTACAAAAGGCGATTATCGCTACGTAGTGATTTCTTCCAGGTTCCCTTTAATTCATCCATCTATTCAATTCATGCATCGCAGTTACGAAACACTAAAAATAATAACATGTATAACGACTTAAATAAAGATGGCTTAATGAAAAGCAGCATGCAAAAAATAAAACAAAAATTGAACAACCTTGTCGCGCGCACGACCGCTTCATGAGTTTTAGTTGTGCGAACAACAAAACTGTACAATTTACCTTAACGACTCGTAAATACTAGTGTTGTTAGAAACATTTTTCTATAAGAAAATATATTTAAAAAATATATAAAGAGTACTCTGAATGCCGAAATCAGACCTCTTCATATAACACTCGATGGTGTGGGAATGATTGGCAATAGGTTTGTTTAAATACGAATTATTTTAAAAGTAGCTTGTTAACAATTTGACTATATTATCATCCATCTTATCATAGTTACAACATATCGTCTCGAATATACTTTATTGTATGAATATGAAATTGATAGGTTAAATAGTTCAGAAATATACGTAGGCATATTAGATTAAAATAGGCATTTTTATAATAAATATTGTATGAAATCAAGTTGCAAGGATAGTTATTACAGATACTTAGAAAACTCTATTTTGCAATGTCAATATATCACCATATCTTCTACGATTCGTAAATCGTGGATGCCTATCTTTTTTATATTTTCAAGGTAAAATACCACTTTCCCATGATTCCGAGGAAACGTAATTTTAACAGTTTCTGAAATTCTCAGAGAAGACCTTTCTAACCTTTTTTTACGTAACATAAGCATAGTATATTATAGCATTAGTTTGACAACAATCCCACAAGATGGTAAGTGGTGATTAAGAATGTCGAACGAACTTAAAAAAGTCTATTTACAAAGATCTAATTCCAAAAAAAGACTCTTCCCGCAACAGAACTCTTGTTTCTGAAATCAGTAACGGGATAGATACAGTTGGCTAGTTGATTGTATTTTTATTTATGTTTGTACGTGAATATCATACATTCCCCTAACAAATTATTACATAGTAATCAGTTTAGTTTTTCAAGCGGGAAAATACTATTAAATTCAAATTCAAATTCAAAATCATTTAATCATATAGGTATTTAGTAAATACGCTTATGCAGGTCATTTATTGCTTCTACTACCGTTTCGAAAAGGTGCTTTAACAATGAGGAGAAGAAACGGCGAAAGAAACTCCTCAGCACATCTTTTAAACAACATATGGTAATTACAAAAGTTTAAACCTGTGCGGAACTGGTTTCGACACTAATTTAGTCCAGGCATCCTTGTCATTCATGTACTCATCTATACTATAATATCCCTTGCCTATAAGTTGTGTTTTAATGCGACGCTTAATAGATCCATAGGGCAACTCGCGTAACGATTTAGGAATCTTATTGTAAAATCGAACTCCAAGCCCCATAAAGGAACGCTGAACCTTTTGAAGACGAAATGCAGATGTAACCAAATTATGCCTATTTCTTGTTTGATGATTGTGTATCACTTTTCTGCTTATACGTATTTAAATTTTTTTTAATAAATACTAAATTACTATATATATACTGACTGGCTACTGTGAGTACACCTATTTCTTTAAATTTTTCTCTTATTGACTCACGCGGCTTTAATCTGTATATAGCTCTAATTGCTCTTTTCTGTAATATAAATATTGAATCAATGTCTGCTGATTTACCCCACATTAGGATACCGTAAGACATAAGACTATGAAAGTAGGCAAAATTAACAAGTCTAGCTGTCTCTACATCAGTAATCAGTCTTATCTTCCTAATAGCGTAGACAGACCTACTAAGTTTACTTGCGAGAATCGATATATGGGCGCCCCACTGAAGCTTACTATCTAAGGTGATACCTAAAAAAACTGTGGATTCCTCCATAGGCAGTGATTCGTTATTTAATTTAAGGAATTTGCCTACCTTCTGCACATTTGGTAGTGCAAACTCTATACATTTCGTTTTATTGGCATTTAGAACTAAGTTGTTTATTGTAAACCAATGCGATACATGGGACAAAGCACTGTTTACATCGTCAAAATTTAATTTATTTCTTTCAGTCTTAAATATTAAAGATGTGTCATCAGCAAAGAGTACAATGTCCGCATGTTTGCTAATGAAATACGGCAAATCGTTAATATAAATCAGAAAAAGGAACGGACCTAGAATAGAGCCCTGTGGAACACCCATAACAATAGGCGATCCCGATGATTTGGTATCATTTACACTAACACATTGAACCCTACCCTTCAAATAGGACGCAATCAAATTGAGAGCATTGTACTTGACGCCATAGTGACTAAGTTTAAGAAGTAACGATTCGTGCTCAACACAATCAAACGCTTTGGACAGATCGCAAAAAACACCTATAGCATTCTGATTCTGATTCTGATTAATGAAGGCGTAGCATTTCTTAAACATATTTTTTATACTTGGGAGTGCAATCAGGATGCTATTAGTTTATTATGTGACCTCTCAAAAGCATTCGATTTCGTTGACCATAATATATTGATAAATAAACATAGCTATTATAGTGTCTCAATACAATCAGTTAGCCTTATAAAATCCTATTTTTCTGAGCGTATTCAAAAAGCAGTTATCGATAGAATAGAGTCCCTGAGAGCACACATTACTATGGGAGTGCTCAAGAATCAATGTCAGGACCACTACTATTTTCAAAATATATTAATGATCTTCCTTATTTCACAAAGGGCTTGTGTAAAACTGTATTGTTTGCTGATGACTACTCCTTAGTCTTTAAAGTAGATAGAAGAAAATAATATGTTCACGATGTAAACAATACTGTTTCGCAAATTTTTCAATGTTTTACATATAATAGCCTAATGTTAAAATCTAGCCAACCAAATGTAAGATAAGTTCTTACAAGTAAAATTATATTGATATAAATAAGTAATTCAAGCATATTTCTTAGCATTAGTATATAATGACGATTACGATGGAGTCCTCATATTGAAACTTTGTCATTTAGCTGCTTATCTTGTTAAGAAAGTGAGGCGCTTAACTGACGTAGAAACAGAAACATTATCTTATTTTAGCTACTTTCACATTGTGATGTCTTATAGTCTGTTGTTGTGAGGCTCAGCTACTGATATTGACACTTAATTTACAGTATTAACTTAACTTTTGTATTACAGAAAAGAGCAGTATGCACTATTTACATTTTAGATAATACTATGAACGAAAAAAATATTACTATATATATATTATTATATTCACAATAATAATACTAGGGATAAGGTTAAACTGATTGTACAAAATTTCAGACTCATCAAAACTGTTGACTCTTTCATGGGTACTTGTGTCAATATTTATACTAAAATTCCGTTATAATTGACGGAATTGCCATATTGTAAATTAAATATCTTCATACTAGATAATTACTTTAAAGATAAGACTGCTTCGATATGATTTTAATATATAGCCATAAGTAAGCAGTAAGTGCTTTCTGTAACTGTGAGTAGGAAAAAACTTCTTAGGAGTTTCTTGCCGGTCCTTCATCGGGACCACTCACGGTAGGAATTTGTTAAAGCAATGGTGTACTTTGACTTTCGAAAAATGTTTGTAAATCAACTTGTAATAAATATTATGTCATTCATTCATTAAATATTTTTAGTACGTTACTTATTAGTGAGGAACATCACTATTGCTCTGTACGAGTATCACATATTATTATAATGGAGCTCTGTAATTAGCGTAGTGCTTTGTGAGTCTCCAGGTATTATCATTTTATTGCTTTCCTGTCGTAAAAAGACGAGGTCACCGAACAACGTGCAATTCTTTGCGTTCAATAGTTCTATTGCAGATTCTTTTATGAACTGAATAGCTTCGTGTACTAAAGAGTTAGTCAGATATATGTATATTACTAAGTATTGTTATTTTTCTACTCAGTATTAAACTGATACTGGGCTGTAATTGTTAAGTATTGTAATATTTAATAATGAAATCAATACATGAAAAATCGAAAAATATTCTTGTATTTTTCAGCCCGTCATCCAAGTGAATCTTTGGTAAGTTTTATACATAGGCTTGGAAAAATTATTTGATGGGTACAAAGTATCCGTAAAGGTTAGTCACATATTTTATTGTCATTTTAATTGTAAAAGTAATAGCGGAGACGTATATGTATATATTGTAGATGATATGAAATATTGGCACCACAATAAATGACTTTAAAGGCCATTCAATACTATTCTTCATTATTTGAAAACTACTATAAATTTACAAATTTTTAAAACAAACCTGATACGATTTTAATGTGTAATTATATTACTATATGTGTGTGTAACTGTATGTGTAATTACCAATGTTCCGAACAATACTAGCTCGTAGATCTTAAAAAAGATTACATGTTAAAACTACATAAATATACAGGAAGTATTGTAGGTGAACATAAAACGAAAACATGAGGATGCTAGTGTAATTAAGTAATAAATTACAATTAAGTTAAATGAGAAGCAGGTGTAGGTGTGGAATAGTAATATTTACATGCAATTGGGGTTACGTTTCGAATAAACGCGAAAAGGAAAATATCATATTTAAAAAAAAACTCATTTGGTCAAATATCTGCTGTGCCTACTTGAATTTGTTACATACTCAAATAGAAGTAGCTCTAATATATTATAAAACGATTTGTACTATTTTTCTCAAACGGTGATTACGATAATCGTTCTTAATAATGAGACGTGTATGGAATTATACACTTAAATGTATTCTTGTCAAATCTAATACATCAATCGTGACTGCACACATCGCTTGCTCATAAATGTTAATTGTGATAACTCGGAATATCGGTGAAGGTTGTATAAAATAAAATATTTTATAAACAGTTTTAATGTCGAAGGGGAATCGTAGAATTCGATTAATTGCGAAACATCCACAACATCGAATCATTTAAAATAAAAGATGGTTCGTAGCACAGTTCGTAGGGACACTACGTGCGGAGCGAAATGTCGCGAATTAACAAAGCAAATGATATTTAAAAGTGTTATCCGAAGCATCAGAACTCACAGGACAGGGTTTTGTGCGTAAAGTGGGTGTACTTGTAATGTAAAAATACAATGTTTAATTTTTTTATTATAAAATATATAAATATAACGGTATCACTACGCACTGCAATACGCTCTAGGGTTACATATATCTCTACACTCGTGGTACGTGATTTTTATCATTATGACATTTGTTAAATTAAGGATATTACTATCGAGGTTTAGCTGGAACCACGTATAGACTTTGTATCGCAACTCATATAATATAATTCAAAATATAATTGTATAACATAAAGTAATAAATAATGCAGCTGTTTATTAAAATTTACCAATATGTGTATCAAACACATCGCCATATGCCGAACTGTGTTTAAAAATGATTTCGATAATCAACGAATGTGTTTCATTTATAATTAACAATGACTTATTACATAAGAAAATTATAAAAACTCAATAAATACACGTTTATTGTCGGCAAGTACTGTCGTTTGGTAAGTCGATTTATGAGGTATTGACCTACTTTAGGTGTTCATGAATAACATGGATTATGGAAATCGTGCTATGTTTCATCAGCGCTCGCTATTGTTGGCAATAGTACCATCGATATTACAAAATATGTAAATATAAGATTCATGAGGTCGAACGTCAGTCTCCTGGACAAGGGGCCCATGTACAAATCCCGCAAGCTTCTCTAATTTTTAAACGAATGTATATGTATATTACATATGACTTGTGGCTTCTTTGATGGTGTAAGACATCGTGACAGTAGGTGACATAGTAAAAGTCAGTCAAGAACTCTGTTCTTATATAACCCTAACAAACTGCCCTCGCTTCGCTTCAAAATAAACTACGGCTTACGTTTAAACATAGAACCGGCATTGATTTAGGTCTGGAGTTTTCTCGTTCTATGAATTAAAAATATATTAACTTTTAACTTTTTTATTTATGGGCGCATTACAATAAAACGAACTTTAAATGTTAAGTGACATAGAAGTTAAGCCGTTTCTGAGATTAGTGCGAACAAACGAGCAGACAAGCAGGCCATTTTTTTTAACAAATATTGTTTTAGGTTTTATTGTGTCAATAAAGGCTACTAGTAATAGTTTTTCTCATTCAGTTAGAATTTTATTATGTGTATACATTACTTTTTGGAAGGTATATCTTTGAAGGTGTCTGTTTTTTTTTTAAGGGAATAGCCGACAAACGAGCAGACAAGCCATCTCATACCCGATAAGCGATCACCGTCGCCCAAAGACATGTATCCAAAGGCGTCACTAATGAGTAGTCGGCCGAGAAAGAAGAAGACATAAAGAAAGTCTGTCAAATAAGTTTGTCATTAGGTGCACATACTAATATATTTTTAATTATATAGTTAAGATTATATTCTATTGCATTAGTATATCTAGTTTACGCAATTTTGAAGGTTACATTTAAGTTTAAGTTTACGCAGTAACAAGTAAGACGCAGTTGTTCATTGGACAGACATAGGCAATTACGATGTCCAATTAATTAATGTTGCAATTAAAAATAGGTACATACATTTAGCTAAATCATAATTCATCGGAATTCAAATATGGGTTATTTAAAATTACATTTAATTAAAGATGTGAGTGTATAAACATTTTTCAACGTTTATTCTACCAGATATAGATCTGGTTATAAGAAATTTGAGGGAATCGTATGTTTCCCTCAAATTTGTTGTTGTGTCTCTTACGGCACCAGTTGTGTACGAAGGTAACATATTAAAATAATTCCTTGGATGTAGCTAGCAGAATTCAAATTTTCTTTCGTTTCTTTTAATTTGTAGTTGTTTTATGTCATTCGTAATATTAGTTAAACTAATCTGAACTTAAAAGCCCAGACTAGGCATGTTTGAATTACAAATTTTTTCGCCTACGAGCGAGCAGACGCGAAAACCGAGCACAATGCGTTGCCAAACTTCCTTTGTTCCTTTTGCGATACATATACGTATATTACAGCTGGCGCCGAATTGTGTACCTATATGAAGTTAAAGTATTATGAAGCCGGATCTCCGAGTATTGAACCAGTCAGAAGAGTCATTTCAGCTATAAAATTCACCTTTTGACTTTGACTTCCACTGAGGAGAGTACGAAGGAAAGTCTCACGATGTTATTTTATCATTATGCTAATAAGTTTTAAAATAATTAATAATAAAATGTTTATCATCTATGGTTACCATTGTTCTAACAAAGAAATATAATAAATGAATATAATGAAAGAATATACCCACATGATGAAGTTAAAAATGTACTTTACAATGAGGCCAAATTTTAACACATACAAGCGAAAAAGTTACAGCGAATTAAGGAGCCAGTGAATTAAGAATAAAAATGTGTTATAATATCAAAAAGAGGTGCGCGTCTGTTTCAGAAAACGATACGTCGCGTCGTCGCGGTTGTTTAGTCTTTGGCATGGGTTGTGCTTGTGTGAGTTCGGAACACACCCATCACTGACGCCGAAATTACGGCCGCTAGTTTTTGTCCGCTGCCAAGTGTCAAGGACACGAGCTTCTGTTACTATGTTCAGATGTTTGAGTACATTTAACTTTTTCTGACATTCGCTGCTCTTTGGTTTTTTAAATTTTACAATATGAAACACTACTACGTATGAGTGGCTGTTACAACGGTCTTATCTATAGTTAATTTAATAGAAGGTATAGAATGATAATAATAAGATAATTAAGCACAGTGATCAAGTTTATTTAACACTATTTCGTGTTCTTCAAATGTCATAGCTATAATGAAAAGGGAAAAATGTTATCCTCTAAAACTGAGTGTCAAGGTTAAATGCAGTTGCCAGTTGTCTCGCAGAAAATTATTTTTAGGTATTTTAGGTGTAACTAATAGATAGGCAGATTGAATGTGGAATCAAATAAGAAACTAATTTTAAAGTAAGTATAAAAATAAAAGACGCATAACTTACTTTTTTTATATTTCTTTTGCCTGTGCCTTTGACGGACAGGTTGGTAATTTTATACTGGTTTTTTACGGGTTTTAAAATAAAGAAAAATATTGTAAATAAAAATATTTATAATAAGTAATAAAATATACAAAATAATTTTTGTTAAAAAAATAATGAATTAGAGATTATGATCAAAATCATGAAGAACTTCTTACTGCTGTTAAATATTATTATTTTTCAACAAATTAATAAAAATAGATTACTTATGCATTTAAATAAATTCTTATAATTTATATGCTCATTCAATTTAAACTGATTTGCTAAAAGTTACAGTGGAACCCAGAAATATTAAATTATTTTTTATGGTAGCGGTATTGACCTTAATAGGATTATATTTATACGCATGAAATCGTAGTTATGACCATTAAGACTTAACTACAACCATAAATAATTTAAAATAACAAATTTAATTTCCAAATATATTAATGTTTTACGTCCTTGTCATTACTTATTTTTTTTATTATATAATCGTTGGTGCGGTTATTAGTTGTCGTGTAATTTCTGAACGTCTCCATCGTTTGATAACATATTGACACAATATTTATGATTGCAGACGATTTTTTCATTACTATGAAATAAACCGAGGGGTTCTAGTTGGTTCTGTATGTCAAATTATTAATATATTTTAATTATTCATAAATAAATATGTACGAACCTTATTGCTTAATTACTATGGCGGATCTCATTCTGATTTCATAACGAGCCGGAGGAATTAGTTAAATTATCGAATATTGGATTTGTTTTTGTTTCATTAACATTAAAAAAAGTAGTTACTGCATAATTGACTGAAACGTTTAAAATCAAAAATTCTTATCTCTTTACAGTTATCAATATCGTTAAAATACTGTATATTTTTAATTAAATTCAGTTTAAAAATATTCAAAATTATTATTGTTATAATCTATGAACTGTCTATGTCGTTTGTATTTAATCGTATTTATGGTAAACACGAACTTTATTTTACGTATTTTACAGCAATCATGTAAAAATTCGAGATTAAAGATTTTATAACTGTTTATTACTTAATAGATATAAGATTTATTTACACAGTAAAATATATTTAACAAAATATGAAATTAAATTTATTTTAAATTATTATCACTGAAAATATTATCTTCGTCAGTGACATTGAAAAATTAATTAACTTAACAATTTATTATTGGTGTATTGGTGTCACATTAATTATACATAATGGTTTACATTATGCGATCACACATTATCTTTGAATTTGAATTCTATAGTCAACAATTTATGAAACAAACGTTTGTGATCTGTGACACCAGCGGTGAAATATTTTATCTCCCATCTATTAACATTGACGATTACCTAGAACGGTTGAACATGTTTAAGGTATTAGTACACATATATTTTGTGTAACTCAAGAAAATATAGTTAACAAAAAACAAAATAACCGCTTAGTGTGACTCATAGAGAGCCGTATCCTAAAGTTCCCGTTAGAATACCATTTGATTATTTACGTGCTTTACTACTTTTGAGGACTATAATGGAATACTTAATTGTGGTATCTTTGAATCCATAGGACGTATCACTATAATGCAGGGTTGCGGGATAACGGGAAGTTAATATAATATACCAATTAAAAATATAAAAAAGAACAAAACTTCAGTAAAGTACTGGAAACTTCGATATGTAACCGGTTCAGTAAAAGGTTATCCAAAAAAGTTGGTATCATATGAAATCGCTAAGTTAACCTTCAATTTAGACTTCGCCCAGTGTTAGTTATCCGAAAGCTAATGTCATGGAATATACCTACACAAATGACAGTTTCCTAAACATGTCCTTACTCGGTGTCTTTTAAAAGCCGGTAAAAGCTTTCGGGTAATGAGAAGGTGGGCTTTAAAAATCTGTAACACTAAAGAAGAAAGTTAAGAGGGGTAAATCCATTTGTCAACTGGCTTTCCAAGGAATTTATGGTTGTTTTTTAATGTATAATAATAATGAGGCAGCTTAAAAAAGTTATCAGCTGTTATTGGAACCGTCGGTAATCGTAATCGTAATAAACTGGCGGTACTGAGTCCAGCGACATCCAACTGACGAAATCGCGGTATCGCTGCGTCCGTAGTTCAACAGGGTGGTTGACTTCAACTCATATATGTAACTTTACACTGATGATTGTGAAGTTTACAACTAATAGTAAATTTATGCTGATAGATGTGATCATGCCTTTAGGGCGTCGTGCGCGCTTTGACAGTGTTATTAATGATCGAGCATGATTCGCGGCGTGTGGAATTGACATTGTCTGTACTTAGTCCTATTACCTATTTACGAGTGGATATTCTAGTTTACAATACTCGAGTATACCACATAATATAATAAATAATCATGCAATTGAGTGTTGTCAGAGACTTAGGGTTATTGATCTTGTATAGCTTCGATTAGATAGTTAGAAATAATTAGTGGTTTTATAACGATGTAATTTACAACTTTAGTGTGTCACAATTTTATTTCAATATTTTAAATGAACATTTTGCCGACCGAAATTAAAAGCGAATTTATGTCGGTACAATGCCAGTATGATAAGACATATAGATTTTTTTTTTTTTTTTTCTTAAAATATATTTCAAACTCAAAAAAAATTACGTATTTTAGTTGCAGCGCTGAAAAGCTAGCTGGTAAGTTAGATTAAGTTTTTTCTTGGCTGGCAATGTGTCGCTGACCTTCACACCGGCGACGTATATATAAACACCAGTCTTTACTATCATGTCAGGTCAGCTGCCAGCTGTTAATTAAACAAATAAGTAGGCAGTAATACATACTCTATGTAATTCGAATTATCTACATGATTTTTATTAAGCTCTAGTACTATACGATCTATCACTCATTGTACAAATTTGGTCGCCTAAATAATGTTATTTCCGTTGGCTAATAGCACGGTATTGTTATGTCAGCGCGATGCTAATAGGCGATAGAAAATAAATGTCCTTCGCTCGCCACGCTACAATGATAATAAGCTTGTGTTAGAGCGAGGATTTACCTATTTAGTCTTTAGGCACGTTCCAAGACAGACTTTTCGTTTATAAGGATAAATTCAGAGTTACTTGTACACAATCTCCAATCAAGTGTATGATTGATATTTCAACGTTTACAAAATAAATCGTTTGAAACAATATGATTACAAGATACATAGTTTCGAATAACAAAATTATTTATTAATATGAACACTACACTGTTGCAGCAAATACGACATAAAATTTAGCATCGAATTTCTAAAAGAGGATATCCCGAAAATAAATCTGTAGGTAAAAGTGTTTTAATGACCTTGGGTGTTATTGAGATAAATAAGTCCGTTACCAATGTAACTTAATAAACAGACCTCTAGAAAGTTAAATTGGAAATAAGATTAAACGCCTGGAAAAATGAACGAGAACCGTTGTTTCCCTATGTTTTACAAAGCCGTTTATGACTCAGTAAGGACATCTATATGACTATCTTTTCGATAAGATCTTTCATTTTTCTAGTTTCTAAATTCTCAGTCCTGATGCTAAATATATTCAATTTTAATAAAGCGAAGCGACATCGGGTTGCTGACACAAGAATAACATGTTATTCCATAATTATATCAGATACATTCCTTGTAGGTGTATAGTTTTTAGAAGTACTCAGTTGACCTTGAAATATTAAATTAATCTTATCTTTGCGTCAATTTCGTGTCTGAATAATGAAACCATTAACTTTACGATCTTGTAAACTCTTTGTTTACCGACTTGTTGATTAATGATTGTTATTACGTAACAAGTACCGCGTAAGCTGATTAGATTTAAGATTATTGATATCGCAAAAAGATTTGATGCCCTACTATGATTTTGAACTCATAGGCTCTCATAGCAATGGTCGCGATTTCAACTAAAAACTAAAAGTTTGTATTCCTAGCGTATTTCATGTCAATAGGGGACAAACGTGATGTGCTGCCTGGTAGTTGGTCACTGTCGCTCATGCACATTCACACTATAACATAACAACAAGGCGTTAACTGACTCCTAGTTTACAACATTTGAGACAAGCAAAACGTTGAATCTTGAAAAAGTGTTGTGGATCGCCGGGTATCTTTATCTGTTGTAAGAACATGTAGTTAATGTTTACTTTAAAAACATAGTGACCTTATAAACATAATTAACCATAGCAGTAATTTATCACTTTGATAATACAAGATAACGAGTCGGCTTTTTCTCTGTTCTTTTCCGCCCGTTCTTTTAACGTTTAACTCGTAATAAAACCCGTATGTATCTACTATTAAAAAAAATTAATATCCTCCAACATTAACTGCAGAACTTATTCAAAGGCAGTCATAAAAGTAATGCAATTAAGCAGACGCAATATACCGTAATGGCTCGTCGGGTGCGGCCCAAACTGGGTAACCCATTTCTTGCTAGCTAACACGACGTACCCTTTTAGTAGAACGATTCATATAGTAGAATGATTAATATTTTGTCGAATAGTATTGTTAGTTAGAAAAGTAACTTAGTATTTTTATAACGTAAATTGCGTATCAACATTTAATGGGGTATACAAGTAGAACTAAATTTAATTATGTAACTAAAATATAAACAATAATTTAATACAAATTTCTACTTGAATTCGGGTACATTCGAAGAGGACTAGCATTTGTAATAAAATTCGTGAAAATATACCATGTGTGGAGGAAAGGAGTGATAGAAGTGTAAATATCAGGATTAGAAGTATTCCGAGAAATAATTCTGTTCGCGCGGCATAAGAAATAATCGAAGTGCTATTAGGGAGGTAGTAAATAACGCTGCTTTTCAGCGGTAAATTCACTAAAAAGATATTAAGTTAAGTGAAAGTTCTCTACATGGCTCAGATTTTCACGTTATAACATTAAAACTTGTAATTTAACAACTGATTTTTCAAATGATTCTGTGTTATTTAATTATTGGTCATTGCTCCACAGTTCGGAGACTTACCCCTTTATCTTGATCTGCAAAAACTGAGGTTTTGTTTGGTAACATCGCGAATTAAATTTAGATTGCCCCTTGCCTTAAATACTACTTACTAATTCAGTATTTCTGTAAATGTTAACAATAGTACAATTAAATGGATTTGAATTATGCTTATTTTATTTCAAACCACAAGACTGCCAGTGAAACTGGGTAACCTATTTCTGTAATTAAACAATGACACAACAGAATGTCTTTTTCGTGTTAATTCGTTTTCGAACCGTACCTCACGAACCCTGCGCAATACAGGAAAGTCGTTAGGGCTACCACTGAATTATTTGAATATAGCAAACAAATAGAATGAAAAAAATATTTGTAGTTAATTAAAACTTAAAATATTTCCCTTTTTAAAATACTATGAAAAATAAACTGCACAAATACACAATATACATAGAACGGCGTTTAGATGGGATATTTTAAAATTAATTAAAAGTTTCAGCCAATCATAACAAAATCCATAGTTATATAAATTTACTATACGGTATTAGGTATTTACAAGTTATGGATGTAATCGATTAATTATTAGTCAGACGGGGCAAATGTTGATACGTGGCCCACACTCACTATGTGCGTCTCCAACACCAAAGAAATCACAGATCCGTTGCTGGCCAAGGACTCTGTAAAACTGATGGTGATTTTTAATGTGAATTTTAAATTTTCCCTTTGATGATAACCCTATATATGCATATCCATTACGACTGCGGCATCCTTAGCGCCCCCGTCTCTATTAAAGCGGAGTGCACGAACAAGGGAATAAGTACTTAGATAGTTATGGGTCGAGAAACCCATTACGAAGTTACTCAGTATATTATATAAAGAACTTTTCACACGGTCCGTTCTTTACTGTCAGGTTAAAACTTTAATTTAATTACTATCAAATTTAGATAAGGAACAATTTTTTAAACAACTAAGCCTACAGATTAGAATATATATGTCCTAACATATAATCTCATTAAATTCAAAATACCTTGAATTTCTAAACAAAACAGAAAATGTTTGTGAATTCATTTACAGTACAGAACCTTATCCCATACTGATTTGATTACTAACATAATTCCCAATTAAAATTTATTTTTAGAATTAAATTTTTTCATGTTTCTAACGTCTTTAAATCTATTAAAATATATTTAAAATACAGTTACTGGTACTTTGTTACTCATTTGTAATTTTCATAAAGGTTACGACATGTGCATAAACGACCTAAGTACATATACATTGTTGGAAAGTAAGGAAAATTGATTGAGTTTCGAGAAATTGCTCCTCATGGATTTATGCCATACATAGCTATAGTATAGAATACAAAATATTGAAGCACTAATTTATAACCCACGCTGCACCGACCGGATACATTTATTTTTCATTTCCCTTTTTGGGGTGCACATGGACGTCCTACTCGCTGCTCAGCATTTTGCATTTTATTCGCTGTTAGTTATGTTATTGCAACCCACGCTTTAAACACATGTTTATAAGTGTTTTATGTCGCAAACTGCAACCTGTGTGTTCAGCACATAACATATTTTTAACGTTTTATTTATGTATCTGTCCTTGCAAGACGAGTGTATAGAAGCGCGGAGCGAGAATATTTTGAAGGACCATTAGACGCGAGTACGCTCGCGCCAAACTTATTGCTAAGTCGAGTTTTTGCGGTCATGTCGTCGTACTAATGTAAAATGTACATGTAATGTTGTGGAAACGTCAAATCTTTGGCAACTTCTGTGAGACTTGTTTGTACAGATGTGTTTCATTTGCTCATCAAACAGCCAGTCGGCTACTGATGGATCAGTGAATTACTATTGCGTAAACGTTTGTGAATGTCCTCACTACTTATGTGTCTGTACAAGTTTTTGCTGTAACGGCAGAAAATCTATATATGTTTAACATTAAATTAATAGTGGTGTCCTTAATACTGTGATAGAGGACAGATGAAATAAGAATAACTTCATATATAAAACTAGCGGGCCCCTCCGACTTCGTTCGGGTTGAATAATTAATTATACGTACATGATTATTCAAAAACTTGTTTTTTTTCCTTGATTAGACATCAACAAGTTTACTGAATTTTCAAACAGGTCAAATTGATGTCAATGAGATATAAAACGAATATTTATAATGAAATTTTCCTAAAAAATGGAATATACAGACAGAGAGGCACTACAGATGTATATAGTAGAAAAGATGATTTGAGCGTTTCTTACGATCGTCAATGTTTATATTTCTGTTAAGATGGAATAATTGACATTGTCTTAAGTTTTTGACTTGAATCCCACAATTATAAACCGAAATTATTGATGTTTAAATGTGTCTTAAAAGATATGGACACACAAATTATAATGTCATAAACACCCGCGACTCACGAATAGACAATTGTCTATCAACCCCGGCCGGGATCAAACCCGAGTCCCTTCGTTCGGCAAACAGAGTCTCTACCAATTGAGCCCTTGTGGCTCAGTTCCCTGTGCAGTCCAATGTCTGTCAGGTCAGCTAGTATATGGAAATGAATTTACCTACATAGTATTTAACCAGGAAAATTTCTAACGCTAGAGACCTATCTATCTTTTATGTTATCGTCCTAATTACGATAAAATAGGTCTGTTTTAATATTTCTTCAGTTTTATCCTTGAAATTGACTCACCAATTAAGGACCAAGCAGCTATATTTTTGTCGTCGTACAGTTTCCTCACACTCGAACAGAATAATCAAAACCGTCTCCACAACTAGGTTACTCTGACTGCGTGCTTTATTGTGTTTACGTGCAACAGATATGAGATGTACAGATAGCTAAGTTATATAGGCTGGGTCAAGGTGGAATGCAGCTTTCGAGCTAGCTATATATGGAATGTGAATACTTCGCTCCCGTTTTAATGCGATTACGAATCATGTTTTTGGTCACGGCGTGTTCCAATTATGCGGTATACACCCTAATTTTTGCATAATGTAGTCATATAACATCGATATCGTGGTGCATTGTGATTGCTTAATCTGAGTCGTCCTTGTCTGGCCGCGTTAAGCCGTAGCTACGCCGCGACGACGCGCGAACAATGGCCAAGAAGACACGTTACACGGAAGAACGTTAAAATACGTCGTAAAAAGAGCGCGTAGTTTTAATTTTATGGCGTACATTCAATTGGGCACTGTAAAAAGCGTTTTATTGGAGTCACATCCTGGCCGCGAGGCCGCTCGGATAGCTCTAATTAAAAACAAGCCGTGCACTTGCGAAAGCCGGTACGCCCGAATTGTGACATTGCGAAATCCGTTGCCCTTTACATGACTGTTGTTAGTATGTGAAACATACCGTCAGAATTCAGAAAACATAAATGTTATTTATTTTGACAAGCGTTTTATTTCATATTCGTCCATTTCATCACAAAGAAACGACTCGAAACATTATTTATTAAGCTCTTAACATAACTTTCACCTTTGTCGTTTCTCCTGTTCCGCGAATATAAATAATTTTGTGTGAATTTAAATATATTAATTATGTTACCTTCATAAATTGCTGAACTGATCAAGTATCTTAATCTGTCCAGCGGTTTTCGTGAGGTGATCGACCATAACACACAGGAGTTCCAAAAATATGTTTTGGAGTCAAAGTCGATAATAAATTTACATTACAATTTTCAACAGGTACTGACGTACAAATCAGCGGCTCCTTAATTTTATTATTAGTACCTTTAGATTAAGCTTTTAACTTCACATTACTTCCATATCGCTTATTTATTGATCGTTTCTATCTTTTCAGATCTCAAAACCGTTACCAACGTTACCTACCCGTGAAGACTTCTCGGTCGAAGACTTAAGTGCCATTCAGAACCAGTTTACCACAAGCAGTGATATTTAGCCTTAGCTTACGTAGCGATAGTGTTATCGTGATACTTTAAGATTTAGGATTAAGGTGCTGAGTTTTGAGTGTAAATAGTAACCAAAAAGAAGCGAAACTGGCTCCGTACAAGGATATCATGAACTCGTCGAGCATGAGCTCAGCTGTGCCGACAATTAAGTGCGAGGATACTTCTCCGTCGCCGACTGCGGCGCTCGGAACGGACGGAGACGGTGCCTACAATTTGAGTGTAAACGTCAATCTTAGCTCCGCCATGATGAATTACCTGGCAGTGGAAGGTGGTGATCCCGCTACTCTTCACACCCCTGAAATCGTCAACGACCTTATCACCATGACTAATCCCCTGGACCAATACAATTACAATGAAAAAACTTCCAGTCTCAAGGTGGGTTCATTTTTTCTATGTCAATAATAACCGAAAGACGTGCTATCAATGCCATCTAGTGTTAAGTGGACACGCTTGCTCGTGAACATCCATAGTAACAAAGACAGCAATAACAGTAGCAATAGCCAAAAGGAAATCGGGGAATGTGCTTTAAAAAAACTCGGTTGATTCTAGAAAAGAAGTTTATTCCAGCAGGTAAAAATCTCAACCACCCGACACAAGGACCGTAGAGATTAAACTGAGTGGTACTGTATCCAGCGAACTAACACATGAGGAAAAGACATTTACCTTGTGCGATGGCCTCGTGCATAGCAGAATGCGATACGAGCAGTTGCAGAATGCTTGGAATTGTGGATGGATGGAGTTTCTTACACCTTAAATGTCAAAAGATCTAACAAAGTTACTTATTATGAGTAATCATAATAAGTCAGACTAATAAAAGTAGCCTAGAAGTTTTAAAATTGGTCTCTCGTTGGGGAAAGTTTAGTTCAAATCTTGCAGGCAAGTCTAAAATGTCAAAGTGCTGTGTGTCTTTGAAATTAAAACTGTTTTGGTAAAGGAAAATTCCCTGAGGAAACCTGCTTATTTAAGAGTTTTTCGTAATGTGCACAAAGGTCTTGAAGATTATCGATTCGTACTTGACAAGCGTGGTATACTATATTCTTAATCCATGTTACAAGAGCAGACCTGATTATTAATATCGATCAAGTAATTTTTAAAATATAACTGTTAGAAATTATAAATATCATAACATACCTATCTACCTGCTCCGAATTAACAAATAACTAAGCATGTGTAGAATGTACGCCAAGTTCATCTTTCAAGTAAACGATAATGCAAATAAGAACCTTGAACACAATAGAATATTTAAGTAGACTTTGGTAGCATACCCATTACACGTACGCAGTAAACTTCGATATTAATTTTCGTAGGTATTTCTTAGGTATAAAAATGTTATTGAATTGATTTACAAATCGGTAATGATTATGTATGGACAAAAGAATATGCATAATTAACTTTCAGTTACATTCTGTTATTTTTATTTAGTTTTTTTTGGTTTAGTTGCAAAGCCCTTCGCAATGAGAATCTTTTTGTCATTTACGAAAAAAAAATATTTGATGATTTCCTGTCCTGTAATCCTAATACGCCGAGTTTTAATATTAATTTAGTTCTATAATTTCTGGGTCATACCATAATAGGCAGATAGAAAATAATCGTATAAACAAATTTTAAGTTCTAAATCAACAATTTTTTTTTAAATATACATACCATATTTCTACGGATTTGGTTTGGTTCGTTTTGTTATTAGCGTTAATAACTTTATAGCACCAATAAATATATAAAAGCATTTGAGTGATTTTAGACATTCATATACGACTTCTACACCCAAAGTGCCATTATATACATTTAAATTTATGAGCACGTCATAGGTGAGCAGTGAAGCTTCCTTTCCTAGCCTTGGGCTTTCACAGATTACTAATCGATCAAAATGCAAGAAGGGTACTCGAGGTAAGCAGGTCTGTTGCATGCGAAGCGCTTTTTCGAATGCAAAACAAGCGTATTTAGTTGACTTGATGCCAACAGTCATTTAGGTGCCACGTAAGATGTTCACGCGGGCAACCATCAATCCCCTTATAAACATTGGACAACTCTTGGCGCAATACAATATGAGGTCGTGCACCTTAAACAGAGTATTACAGTATTTATTTACTCCATAATGCAAGCAGACTTCTCGGCGCCTAGTTACATACGGTCCTCTATCACATTATCAGATCTGTACATGTTCATCGTTTAGATAGGTAGATAATATTTGCACTGTAGATTATCTTGTATCGCCCTCGCGTCAAATGAATGAGGTTCATTGGGGTACTTCATACCGCTCTGGGGAATTTAGAGCGTGAAATGACAATTGGACAAAGGAATAATTATCTCATGTGACAGTTTAATGGTGCTAGCCGACGTTAAAAAGTAGTTAGTTTACTAAATCGGGTATAGAATGGTAACTTTACGTCATTTTTGTTTTTTATATAATAACTTGTAATTTTTTTTGTAATCATGGATAAACTTAAGAAAATGAAATGAAAATTAAATAATTAGCGTTACCCCGAACATAGCTGTACGCATTAATTAATTGTTTAGCGATTATCCTAACCCCGTAGTCGTTCAAAGAAATTAAATACACATGAAATAATATCATAATTCTTTTGATTGTACCACTAGGAGTAAAACATATAAACAGAAAAGTACTTTATTAATCTTAAGCATTATCATTATAACTATACATACACACAACCCATGGAAGGAGTTTTCATATCTTGGGTAATATAATCTATAAATTCGTGAAAGATTCAAGAAAAAACAAAACATTTACACATACACACCCTCGCACTAGAAGTTGCAGGCAATTTGGACACACAGTTACACTAGGAACAGCTAAGACTAGAGGCCACATATTTATCAGTCATATCTATCAAACCTGAGAACCTTCGTTCCAGCAGGCACGACCACTGCCAACTAGATAACGGTGTCGTCATATCGGTGCATTGAAAACAAAATCGTTTTAAGAACAAATTTGATTGACGTCATTGAAAATAAAATCTAACCACTAGGCGCTAATGTAAACATTGACCAAACTCATTTCCCTTATCGTTTCAGAGCGGAAGCGGCAACGACTCCAACTCTTCTATGTCCAACTCGTCAGCCACGTCACCAGCCTCGACCACTCCATCCAGCATACAAAAGGTAATTAATTCTACACATTCACATGCAAGCCGTACATCTGCGTATAAATTTCCATAAATTTATAACACTGTTTATAATTATCATCAGATAAACTCGCCGCGGTCTCCTACATACGTAATGAAATGTATCGATTGTTATATATTGATTGCTAGTGCCTTATTTTTACCTAGCACTTAGTTGTATTTTAAGCTATGAATTCATTCAAATAAAAATAATAAATAAAATTTTGGAACAAGCTGTTACTATAGGCTATATATTGTAGGTACATATTATCAAATAATAATTAAAAAGGTAAGTAAACCTATATTTACATATATGTGTAAAGGAACAAAATTTTTATTGATATGTAGGTGATGATAGTGTTACATCTTTGTGTACAAATGTACATTGTTATAACACTGACAATATAGCCAACCTCAGAACTTGTCATATTTGAGGTTGGTCTTCGATATTGCTTCTCCAGCAGGCCTTACGGACTTGCAATGACGTGAATTATCTCTTATGTCTTTTACCAAACCATCGATCCCAGGTGTTGTCATCAGATAGCAATCGTTAAGTTATGCAGGGGCTTTCGGATTCTTTGGTTAGCCACTAATCCCGCCAGTGACCCTTAGAGGAACTACGTATTCCGAATTCCTCAATTACGAGGAGAGACCCTGCAGAGGGCTTTTAACGGGTTGAAGCCGTCATTTGAATTGTTAATTTTAAGCACGGTCTACATAAAAAGTTACTAATCCTATCTTGATCAGATAATGTATGGCACGAACTGAATTTATTAACAGTAACAAACGCCTCTTTTGAGTACTATGTCAATTCGTATTAGTAGACAGATGTTTTTGTTAAATGTCCACCCCTATTGTGAGCACCGAGTATTTGGTAGTCACCTGGTATACAAACATGCCTTTTTATTTATTTATATTTTGAAATAAATAATAAAAACCATTTTTTAACAAATCCAGGCAGTTATGTAATCTATAGTACAACTGTATAGACATGTGACATACTTCGTTAGACACACTTCATATAGTTCTTTACATACATAGTACACGCTAGACATAGTACTTCGTGCAATATATTCGAACTTCTGTATCATGGAGTAAGCTACGTTAATAAGTTCTGTGGGAAAACAAATAAATTCTCTTCAACAATAACAAAACCTTGACCAAACATAATTTTACTTGCAAATATGAATAATTTTTAATTTGTCGTACAAATATCGTAAATAACCTCTTACGAAACTAAATTCTGTCATTTTTGCATTGTATGGTTTTAACATTTACGAATACACACTTTTTAACGTGACGTAACTAAGTAAAAGTTTAATGTGATTATCGCGTTTACAGCAAGTTTTTCTGGTGACACGCAAATAGCCGCAATAATGGAAATCTCGTGTAAACTTTTATGTTCACGAATTTGCCGAAAAGTACCATGTTTACTTTGAATATTTAAAAATGTAAAAACAAAAACTCAACGAACAGAAAATTTCTCAGAGAAAACGCTGTTAATTCATTTTATTGTTTTCCAAACCGATTCCCCACATTATTCTCTGTAAGATTTATCGCCGATTAACTATGTAAATGACTTTAAAGAATTATTGTTTTGACCTCCTATTGGATTCAATTCTATTGCTTGTGAATGGCCTTTTTGTCTCCAAGAGTTTGAACAATGGGCGGACGTTTTAGATGTGAGAAAAACAATCTTCTTAGGTATTATAATTCCAATGATGTTAAATTACAATTGCATGTGTCCACATGTTCGACTAGATGTAACTGTTTATATGAGTACTATTGAAACGTAACATTGAAAATCATCTCATCAAGGTAAAGTAGGTGAATCATTAGTTAGAACAAATAATTTATGGTTTCATATCTTCCTTATATGTAGCTACATCCTGTATGCGAAATAATGTTTGAATTTGAAGTATTTGAAATAAAGGTAGTTAAATTAATAAATTTTGTCGTATAAATACATACATTTTTCGAGTTAATACTTGACGCTCCTTAAAATAATGTAATATTATAATATTAAACATTTTTGTTTAATGGTTTATTCAGTGTGTGGTAATTTAACGTTACTTATTATATTAGCAAATAAGGACTTTGGTCATAAGACAAAGGAGTGGTATAAATGTGACATATAGTCAATTAAGACATAAAGTATTGTTTATTGTTATGTTACGCTTTTATTGTTAATGTAGCAATTTTATTCTGATAAGATATAAAGGTAATTATTTACCCATAGTAGATAAATTAACAATATTTTCAATTTATTTTCAGACATGCTCGGAGCTAATAAAGGCTGGGCTGAAGCTGACGATTGAGTCAAAGCGGAAGATGTCGGGGAGCGACACAGACGCGTGTGTCAAACGGATGAAGAGAGAGGAGAGCGATGAAGACTATGACAGCAGTCATACACAAACCACTAAGGGTGAAGGGGTTAGTCTCCTAGTAGTCCTAGTAGTCTAGTAGGGTTCGCACTACTATTGTTTGATATCGTTCACTTTTTGCTATTATTTCATTACCTACATTACCTTCGTATTAATCCTTATCCAAATAAATAATTTCATATTCAAAACTGTTTCAATATCTATAAATAACTTTTTGAATTACTCAAATCGGACATTCCGTTCAGAAGATTTCACGAATTTAGGAAAATAAACACCGCCGCCGCCCCCGCGCAATCACCAGTGTGGCCCCCCGTAAAGCAGCCGTAGCGTAGGCCGGCGGACAAGGCGACGAGGGAGCGGGCACGAGATGCGGGGCGGGTACATCTATGAAATAGGTGGTCGCGTGGTCGGCTTCTTACGAAGCGGACATATGCAACATTGAATATGTCCTTTATTAAGATAAAATTATAAATTTTATAATAGTGTTATATAATTTTATTCCTGTATTCATGAATATTATTTAAAGATTGATTAAAATATGCATTTTATCTTAAGTTCTTAAAACCTATAAAAACCAAGTTTACTGCTGCATTAATTATGATCACTTTGTATAGAACAAAGTGTCGATACTTAAATAATTTTAAAATAAAAGTGTGCAACAGTGGGTAAACCATTTGAAATAAGTATGAACATTTATTTTGAGTTTCTAGAACTATTTTTGTGTTACCAATTCCTAGTGTTAGATCGCAAGTCCAATAATAAGGCTATTGTCAAAGCTATAAGTGCGACACCAATGGGGACTCTACCAGGAACAGATTGACCGGGAAGATTGCGAATCGTATCTAAACTAGCTTTTGTGGCGACTGTCCAGCATTATAATTCAACGGCTTTATTGAAGTTTTATAGCTTACAAAGAAGGCTAGCATTGCAAATGCGGCGGCGGTCGTGACTGAACTTCCTGATTGAAAGTAAGAGACATGTCGATGAGAAATTATGATCATTGACGGCTACCTGTAGAGTATTCGTGCTCGCGAGCACGGGAAATAGCAATGTTTGTAGTCACCATGGCACATGTCGTCATTCAAATCAAATTATAATAGACAATTGATATTTTTGTACCTTTCCTACCTTTAAGTTTGCTATATTGTTAAGATTAGGTAAAAAAATTAAGTAACATAATTAACAATCGATCTTACTACTGGAAGTAATTAGCAATTATTTTACTAGTGCTATAGTCCCAAATACACGCTAATAATTTAATCTATTTATCTTTATCATTTTATCCACTTATTTACAAAGTATTTAGACTTAAATATTACAAAATAAATACCGTCATATAAAGAAGTAATCGACCCTCTAATGATTCCTGAATGATTCATAAATATTTATATTATAAATTGGATACTTTAGTTGACACCAGAGGATGAAGAGCGAAGACGGCGTAGAAGAGAACGGAACAAAATAGCAGCGACAAAGTGCAGAATGAAGAAACGAGAACGCACCGTCAACCTGGTGACGGAGAGCGAAGTGTTGGAGACTCAGAACATCGACCTCAAGGCACAGTTACAGGTTCGTAACATTAAAATCAATTGGTATATATTCACTAATTTGTACTAGGATTTCTGGTGTGATGGACTTTATGTCAAGGCAAATATTTACAACCTTAACAGACAGAGGACCGACATTTATTATCATCTTAGTGTCGGCCTTTGCTAGGGATTGAATCCGTGACCGCGTGAAGTTAATATGTATTTATTGTCAACCGGGTATCGAAATCGTCTATCGTTGTAGATCGTATTATGTGTAACTTGTAAATTTGCAAGTACATAATGACTAATGCAGCTCTTATACATTTGCAACGAATTTATGAAATAGTCGAATTATATTTCAAAAAGCATATACTGGTAGTACTCTATACGTTTGCGATGGAAAGTCTAGTTAGACTGTGGCTTCAAATAACAGAAGTAAATTATTTCATTCTAGTACAGTTTTAAGTAAGTTGGTGCCTTATAAAATTATTTTTTATTTCAGGACTTGGAGGTGCAGAGGCGACAGTTGCACGACATGCTGTCCCTCCACGCGGCTACTTGCGTTAAAAACAACAACTCCAATACTCGGGCATCGCCTTCCACTCCATACAACATTACCAGAATTTACGACTCGTCGCCATCATTCCAACTGCCGTTCGACGCGCACTCGCCTTACATCCGTCCGGAGTCCGCGGACGTGCTTGCTTCCAGCTACACTTGTTCTACACCTCTGAACGGAGACTCCTCCGTAGACACTATACCCTCACTCGACACCGCGTACATGACACAATCTGTCATCGACGTCGAATACAGTAGACCAGACAGCGTTCTAAGCCTTCCAGCCGGCGCCGAGTCGAGCTACATCACAACGGATGGCTACCTTCCCAAAGCCACGAACATTCTCAGTCCGATCGACGCGGACGCTGAATATTACGACAGCGAAGTCAACTACAACCTGACCACCACTCAACAGTGCCATACGTACCCAGGCACCATCCCAGACGCTCAAACAAAACTCAGTACTAGCCTCAACGATGGCTGCCTCGTTTAACAGTGTAACATGTATGTATCTCACTTACGGCGGGTCCAAAATTTATTTTTGACATGTATACGTATATTTGTAGGCGTTGATGTTACAAAATTCGAAATAGCGTCACCTTGGCAATTCAGTGTAATTTATAGTGCACTGTATACTCGTTGGCGTAGACACAAACAAATGTGCCACAAAATTGTTTAAGCCCTACATAAAATTGTACTATTAAAATCTTCAATAAAACATTTTTAAACCCCTTTCCCTTCATAATGACGTTTTGATTGTATATCAGTAGCCGATAATTTTTAATTAATATTATCCGATGATAATGAGCTATGTCATCGTGGTGACTTAATTTTTATGTTACATAAACTTTTAAACATTTCGATACCACATTATTAGATACATGTATCAAAATGCACTTATATGTTAAATTGTTTGTTTGAATTACTTATAGTGACGAAAAATTAAAGGGATTTATTTCGAAACGATGATATGTCTACTGTGTAGAACAACAACGTAGAATTAGTGTGATGCCCGCTGCCCGCAGCAACACGTTACTTACATGGGCAGTATCTAAGTTATAAGTACTGGAGTATAATTTCACATGAAATACAGTTAGAATACGGCGTTGTCACACGATAAACTGTATTTTTTTTTATTCAAGTGTTGTGAGATAATAATTTTGAATTACCGTATAATCTTGTAACATTCAGTAAAACTGTGTGACAGTTGATTAGATAGGCAGATAGATCTAAGGATATGTTTCAATTTACTTAGTTGTTTAAACCTAACATTTAAAATTACCACATTCGTTTTATTTTGTAAGTTCTATAATTTTGCTTTGATCTATACAAAATATTTATCTTTTTTTTTAGATCTGATTAATTTATGGTGCAATAAGGTGTCCACGAGTGATTGTGAGTGATTATTTGCAACATCTGTAAGTCTCGTGAAATTAGATGTTGTTACTGTACCAGCTTATGGCAGTTATTAGAGCATCACAAGATTTTCTTTCAGTACAATATAATATGAAATACCTCTTGTTGAAATTCCGAAAGTATATATTATGTTACAGACGTATCCACAGATTATAATGGAGAAATTGTTCCATATTTTATGTGTGTTATTTATATAAGATAATTTAGAATTAGGGTGCTTTAACTCAGATTTAGCGGTGATATCGTGTATTATTTTGTTTTTATGAATAAAAAACTTACCTTACATAGGATTTCGTCATATAGTTGTGGTACAACAATAGGTATCTAGAATAGAAAACAATATTATCGTGTATAGTATAATATATCGAGACTTGACACATAGTGTCATCAAAATGATTAAATAATAAAACAAACAAAAAACTGATTATTGTATGGTTAAATATCACTTATATGAGATATATAAGCTACAAGGAAGTTACGTCACTACAAAGTATCTATTAAAAGATACACAATTTTAAACTGTTGTCGTGTCGGCTTCGTTGCTAAATATTGGAATTAGCTTCCTTGTAGTTTCGATAAAAGTAAGGAAAACAGACTTTTCAAATGCAGTGCCTTTACCTACCAGTGAACCTAGTCTTTTGACTGCCTTTGTAGTATAACGGCATATGTGTGCAGTCAGTCGCGCAAGCATTTATTTTTATATTGTTATTGTGATAAATGGTAGAGTACTTGCAAAATAATATTTTACAGAGCACTATTCTTAACGTTTTCCAAAAATAACTCGTCTTCTTGTTAAAATTAGATAGTAGGTACCTAAGTAATTCTAATGTAGTGTTTTAAAGGCAGTTTTTAATTTTTATATATTTAACGTTTATATGCATTATTGTTAGATCGAACGGAACGTACCATCGCAGTAATCTTAGAAAGAAGATTATCTCTGGATGGTATTGGTTTATGGCTTGGAAGTGACGGCTGAGCTCAGCAAAATCTGAGCTTTTATATTGTTGTTTTCCTCGTTTATCAACAGACGGATGTACCTGTGGTAAGTATCGCTATTAAGATGCATTAAATATGTAAATTAAAACCAGTCTTGTCAAAATAAAAATAAATCCTAACATAATTAACTCTTTCGTTTATGATTTTGAACGATGATCCTAATTAATCGACTTGCAAAGGCCGATTCTTTAGGTCTCTGAGCGCATCTTTGTCAATCTCATATAAAAGTGTTCGTGTAATAACACCCCGCAAGTGTATTTCGTAAACAGAAATGTGACAGTACAGTAGACGTTTTACTTTGTGCACTAAATGCAATACACACCGTGTAATCTTATGTCGATTATACACATAATTCAACATCCATGTGTGTATTATATATGTTACCAGTAAATTACTATCTTTCTCTTCAAAATTCTATTCTATTCTATTCTATTCTTCTCCAAATGGTAATTAGCAATCGGATATATCATAATGAACGAATTAATTAAAAAAAAAGTCTAAATTGCTTCTTAATTTTTTTTCCACTTTGTCATTAGGGTGGGTTATAATCGGCTAGGGCGCAAAGTAAAAAATACGTCTAACTGATAGTACATACTTGACTAATCGGGCGACAACGTTATATTTGTAGCAGACTTTTGTAATAATATGTTACTAGCAAGATAATGTTATCATAATTTATATTTCTTACATGTACGTCTTTTTAATAAAACTGTTGTTTATGTCTAATTATTGTATGCTTACTATTAACGCTTTTAAGTTTTAATTAAAATGTATATTGCTCTGTCTCGTAAGCACAATGAAATTTATCTTTCAGAGCAGTGCGATAGAATGCTGATCAACTATAGGGAATAAATATTGCTACTTTAAAAAAATACTGATGATTTTTATATTTCTTTCTTGTCACAAAGTGAGAATAGGTAGGGAACGAGCGAGGTAATTTACTTTAAAAAAGTATTGAGCGAATTTTTTAATTTTAAAACGCTCGTATTGTATTTTTGAAAAGCCTTAATTTTTTGTGTTATGTGCAAAACGAATAACCAATTTCATGTTATAAATAATTACAACAAAAAAAATATGTTACTCATGAGCTTTTAAATTAGAACTTTTATTTGGTGAAGTAAATTTTAATAATTCTTAAGTCGTTGCTGCAAATTATGTGACATTAGATTTAATAAGTGTTAAACATCACTTGTACCTGCTTCTTGAATATAAATATTTTGACGATCGAAGCAAAATTACTGTGCTTATTTACTGAAAATAAATCATTATATTGCATAACAAATTTCTTTTATTTTCATCAATATGAGAATTTACATACATTTGATGAGCCCATGTTTTCTGTATGTGCGACTATACCATCCACAACACACGATTGTACAAGCATTATTTAGTTACAAACTTAGATGATGATATATCTATTAATGAAAAACAATCATTATTTCAAAATTTATTTTCTGAACGAAACTTTTACAACACCCACAAGCACGCCCGAGTGTATTTCAGTTAGTGTTGGGCCGATCGCTGTGACGACAGTGAAGTGATCAAGATCCATTCTGTGTGATTTTTATGGCTGACTTATAAATTTATGCCAAACCAAACAGACGGGAAAAGCTGGTTGTTTTATAAAGATACAACTTTGGCAGTTCAATAAACTTAGTTGACCTTAAAACTTATGATTTTCTAATGAATTATTTTGAGGAATGAAACTTCATATAGTATTTCGATATTATTTAATATCACAATAAAGAGTTACATTACAGTAAAATTTTTCTACATCCCAAGTTCTGCGGAAACAAAAGACGTATGTATGTACACGACAATACTAGGGTAATTAAATATTTAATTAGTAAATTAAAATAAAAAGAAATGTTAAAAGTTTTTCATATCACGTTTAAAAAATGTTCCTTTTAATCAATTTATTCTGTACTACTGAAAATGGTCCATCTGAATTTACTACCTGAAAATTAAAAGGCAGAATAATATACAGTGACAGAATTTGAATAGGAGTGTAATGTTAAATTCGTAGTTAATGGAGTTTTCGTGATGGCTCCGTTTAAAATGAAGTTGCACAAGCTGTGTTGTAAACTAAACCAAAGAAAATATTCAACGCAGGATCTTATAATATTTAAAACATATTTGACCCTTAATCATTGACGGATGAAAGTGTATTCACGCTAAAAATATCATGAATGTCGTATGTGAAACGAGGCTGTCGTTGGATTTCAAGAATCGCTTGACGAGGCGAAATTTTAGAACTGGTGTGTATGAACGCGATCGCGTTCTTCCAATCCTACTACAGATTTTACGAAACACTGACCACCAACCCCCTTTAATGTGAAAATTATTATTATAACATATAATAAAATAACTTTACGATCTTAATTTTCAAATCCTATCCAGCTCTTGCTTACTAATCGGTTAAATTGAAAACTTTCTTTTAATGAAACGCCACGTCAATTATTATCATAATGGTAAATAGAAAATTTAGATTTAAAAAAAATCTTTTATAATTTAAATACTTTAAATGAGACAACAATTTAAATAAAATTGAAACGAGCGATTAATTTTAATTTTTTTTTAATTTTTAATCAAAATAATAACACTACTACGAATTAACGACTTAAATTTTGTAGCATTATTTTGATTTCAATCAATTTTATCACAATAATAGTTTCACGGGGTCGATCATAACCTTAAGACGATTTCAATGACAAAAAGTAATGGAAGAAAAAATGTTTGATAAATATAAATTGTTAATCATTAACTAACGGCAACTATATCACTGTTTAATAGTGTCAGGCTTTACTTTGCCGAAATTCATTATAATTACATACATTATTTGAATCTACTTTGCAAGTCCGCGAGCGGGATGTATGATGGTATGTACATCTCGACATGCGTAGTACCCGTCTCCGTCTCATAAAATAAACATGAATTTACAATAAATAATAGGATATACCAACATACACACCATCACTGACCTGACGGCGGTTCCATCTCACATTGAGCTCGCGGATCGTTTCAAAGTAAATTAATATTAATTTAATTAAAGTAAAGAAATAAACGATCGCCGGTTACCAATCGATTTCTGTACTAACAATGTCGTATCGTTATCAATATGACTTCATCACCACTTTAAATCCGGTGGGATTGTTGTCAAGCATTAACTTATTTTATGTAAAAAAAAAAAAAAATCATGGATTAAATTTGCAATTAGTCACGAGACAATTACACGTCAAACATTTACATAAGCCCGAATATATTACAACCGGGATTCAGTCGGCCTTTGCAGATCGTCGCATAATAATAACCGTCGATGACGAATCCGTACTTTTTTAGCCGAACCATTTGCAATTAAATGTAAATGTGTCGTCATGTTTGTTTGTGTACATCTATTGTGTGTAATTACGTCGCACTCATCCAATATTCCGCACGCGTGCCGATACCATAATATATCTGCGGTTACATCTCGTCAACATCAATGTTAAAACTTAACATCGATCGCAAGCGTGTTAGTCGAAATTTTCCAATACCAAGTTATAAACTTAAATTAATAAACATGTGTTAACGTTTAACATTTTTACCCAGAACCGTGTTAAGTATGTTGGAGAATTATCATCCGGAATATTGAAGTTGTAAAGGGGGTAACACACGTATTGGTACACACGTTAAGCTGTTACAAATATGTCCAACAACAGTATTTTAATATGCGCACGAGTTGACAGTTGACACGTAATCACAATATAAATCAGACTTCAGATACTTCTGTAGTTCTAATTTAGTTGTCAAGGTTTACTGATCTTGTGTTGATATAATCTAAACTATTTATAAATCTGTGCAATATATATATTATTATTTGGAAATTTTAATGTACGAAGGAAATCTTTGTTATCGATACAGCCTTAAAAAAATATTCTATTTTTGTCGGTCTGTCTGACCACGTATTAGTGTTATAAACGACCGAACAGGGGAAGACGATTCTTGGCATATTAGTAACTTATGTTATGGGTCAACTTATCATCTTGAGAAATGTATCTGTTCCCGCGGAATTGTCCGAAGCGAAGCGAGGGCGAGTTGTTAATTTAGAATATCTATTGACTTGGTAAGTGAAAATTAAAAAAAAAATACTTTTAATTCTTGTTCGACCGTTACAACTTCAGCTAACTGCACGTACAACTTGCCACTTAAAATATTTTACATGCGATTCGTATGAGATATACATTACACTAAGTTAATGTAGTCCCATTAAACTGTCATCAAGAAATAATTTATGACGAAACGGGCGAACAACGCTTATCGAACTACGATAGTCCAACTACGATTTCGACGAAAAATCTAACAAATCGGCGACAACTAATCTAGCGTGTAATTCCAAGCGAATATTAAAAGTGAATATTTTCGAAACATCAACATTTATTAATAGCGCACATGATTTATAAATAATTATTAATTCGTTTCCAAGGGGGTGTTCAGTAAGCGTGACAAAAAAATTATTACCATTTGTTTTAATATAATTACTTATATAGTTGTTAGAGACATAACATCTGTCACAGTTATAATCTGTGATAGTTTTGGTATTATGGCGGTTCTGTGGTACACTTCCTCTTCCTTCTAAATTGTAAAAACTGTAAACATGTACCTCGGCACAAACAAAAATTAATCAATCCAAATTAATCTTTTAATTTAAGTTATTATGTTGAGAAGTACATTGAACTCCAAAAATAGTTGTAACAGCAATATTCCCGTTAAGATAATAATCCTCCTTTTATTTTATAGAGCATACGATCTCAATTTGTAAATCAATAATATAAGTGAAAAGACGCCCAAAGCCTCGGTGGCAAGATGATGGTTTATCGGGTCAGAATGAAAGATAGATGGCAATGGGAAGCGTTATACATAATGATATTAGTTAAGATGATGCGATTAGATACAAAATGAACAATTTGCATACGTGTCTAGCCCGAGTTAGATAGCTCGCTCTCCGTTACACTTCAAACGCTGGTGACAAAAGAAAAAATATACTTGACAGTTTGATATTGAACAAAAACAACAATGTAAACCTATTAGCATCTGATAATAATCTTACTTCCTCTATATAAAAGTATAGAGTACAATATCACATTATTACTTTCTTATATAACTTAATAAGTAATAGAGGTTATGTAAAAAATAAAATTCGACAGATTATTGTTGAAAAAACGTCCGTACTCTTATTTCCTTCACAAAGAGTTCAATATAAAACGATTATTAACTTTTGTTTATCTGGTGCATAACAATTAAAAAAAAAAAGCAAGTAATCTCATGTCCAAACCAACCGGCGGCTGTTATTTCACTAGTTTACATCCTTTAATATACGTGATTATTTTACTCGCAGCCAGAAAATATCTGTTCGATACGCGGTCGTATTGTTGAAGGCATAAAAATGAATTCAATGAGATTATATATAGGCGGAAAGGTTAGATTACAGTTATACAGTTGTGATTGGTATAAACTGATTCCTCACCATTTCGCTCGCTTCGACCAATCCTTAGGAGTCCAGTGTAAACATTTGGGGTCGATGCTTAATAATTTTTTCTCCATCGCCTTCTCGTGTTGTTGAATTGTTTCCTGTGCAAAGTAGTAATTTAATTAACAGTTCCTATATTTGATTCACATTCATGAGTATTAAAAAATATTATATATTGTGTTTGATATATATTATCGTACACAAAGTTTGCATTACGAAATCACTTTTTTCCTTTTTGGGCTACTGCAAAAAATTCCCGGGTTAGGAACAAGTGCCCTTGTACAATCCTTCAAAACATATTTTGTTTTCTGTGATGTAATCTTATTGCGTGTACAACATAAATAAATAAAAATGTTGGAGTGAGAGAAAAATGCGAAGAATTTTAACCTAGGCTTGTTAGACACCCCTTACTAAGATTATGTTGGGTAAACATATACGGTGGTGGATGGCATAAATATGTCCAGGAATGATACACGTATATATACTGATTTTAATGAGACATCACAAACAACCAAGACACGAGGGCAACGTCGTATCTGTGGGCGTATGTCGTGATACCAATAACCGGTTTTCTCGTTTTCTTCTTCGCGCGTAGTAAATTGATAAAAAATAGTGTGCAGTGATAATTGATCTTACCTGGTTAACAGATATAATATACTGTCCTTTGTAGTAGTTGATGAGGTTCAAATTCTGCAGTGTACTTATTACATCTTCCTTTTTGATACTGGTCAACTCGCATATTTCGCTTGAAAACAAATAATATAACGAGTAAAAAATATTATATTAAATCTAACCGAATGATACTGAATGAATTGTTTTGATCCTATGAATTTGAATGTACTTAGACGATTAACATAATTTATAAAACGTGTATTAAGTACCTCAGTTTGATTTGTTATGAAGACAATGGAATTAATTATTATTTACTGTATTTACCCATTTCCAGAAGTCCATGTTCATTTTGAATTTTGGACATACATGGCAATTGAATTACTCCTACTATAACTTGATTTTCTCACAAAAATCATGAGCTCGACAAATGAATGGTTCCACAATACGATGTTCAGTACTAAAATTTGACAGCAAATACAGTATTTTTTGCCTTTAATGCCGTTTCGAAAAGGTACTTTATATATACTAAGAAACGGTCGAATAAACTCCTCAGCACATCTTTTAAAACAACATAACGACAATTACAAAGTAACATTGCGGTACTATCATTTCCACGCGTCCCCGTCATTTATATATTCATCTATCTTCATATTCAAATAGTACTTACTTTATTGTTATAATGGGTTTTTCATTATCGCCTACGGGTTTCGCATGCATCAGAATATCTAGTATAGTTTGTGCCCAATAGCTTCTGTATGATAGGAGACCGAGATCTGATAAAGGTTTCTCCGGAGAGCCAGTTTTGCCTTCAAATTTTGATAATTCATAACCTTAAAGTAATATCAATACATGAAGATTGATTATACAATAAATAAAGATCATTCGTTGTAACACGATTATCATTCCACAACTAAATAAGTACTGATCAGGTTTTTCTACAAATACTCGACTGCTTTATTAAAATTCAGTAAAAATATTTAAATATTCAAAATTCAGTAAATTTATAAAATAGAAAGTTGTCTATTCGTAGATTATCGAATCTGCTTGTAACTTAATAAAGATTTGTGATTTTATGATAGTACGATATGTTGTAATCTTAGACATGGGGGGCGCAAAAAATTAATAACATAATGTACAAACATACAATCAATACTTGTTTGATAACGATTAGTTTTCAGTTTACCACAGTCACACTGACCAGCTCATTATACACTACCGGTCAAAAGTTTGAGACCACTAATAAAAGATTTTTGTTATTAGTAAATATTATTAAAATATTGGTGATAAAAAGTAATCTGCACACCTGCATATTCTATTGTTTTTAAAGATTGCCTAAAAGCTAATTCTTTTGTATATAAGCCAAGGAAAGGGCCATAAACCAGCATTGTTTCCAAACTGCAATGTGAGCCGAAGAAGAGCTAGTCCGATAATCGATTGTAAAAATTTTATTATCTCATCACCGCAGCTGACACTTCGTTTTTTTTCTACATCATCTTACAATGTGATTGTTCTATATTTTTAAAATATGTTTTTAAGTATATTTTAACCCGATATTTTCATGGTTATCTACGAATATCCGCTGTTAGTCTGATTTTGTGATTCCTACAGTCAAGACGTCTCTAAAATGGGAAAAGTTTGCGAAATTAGTATCGAAACGCGATCTGCCATCGTTGTTCTCCATAATGAAGGCAAATCTGAACGTGAGATTGCATCTCAACTCAAGTTATCAAAGACTTGTGTTCATCGCACTATTGTGCGGTACAAACAAACTGGCAGTAATCAAGATCGTCCGCGCTCCGGGAGACCAAGAGCTACGACTTCTAGTGAAGACAAATTTATAGTGGTAACCAGCAAGCGAAACAGACGCCTAACAGCCCCAGAAATCCGCGTTGAAGTCAACAAATCACGGGAAAAACCTGTGTCAGTGTCTACAGTGAAAAGACGATTGCGAGACGCCAAGTTGTATGGTCGCGTTGCTGTTCGAAAACCTCTTCTAAAACCGCAGAATAAGAAAAAACGGTTGCAGTGGGCCCTAGCCCATCGAGACTGGACCGAAGAAGATTTCAAAAAAGTACTTTGGAGTGACGAATCTAAATTTGAAATATTTGGTTCAAAAAGAAGAATTTTCGTTCGACGTTCCGTCGAAGAAATGATGATGCCACAGTGTGTAGTCCCGACTGTCAAGCATGGTGGCGGATCTGTTATGGTCTGGGGTTGTTTCTCAGGCTATGAGACTGGAAATCTGGTCCAAATTAAAGGAATTATGAAAAAGGAGGAGTATAAAGTAATTTTGGAGAAAAATGCTATTCCCTCCGGACTAAAGTTAATCGGCAAAGGATTTATTTTCCAACAAGATAATGATCCAAAGCATAGTTCAAAATTATGTAGGGGCTATTTAGACGAGAAACAGTCAGAAAAAGTGTTGGAAAACATGACATGGCCACCCCAAAGTCCCGATCTTAACCCCATAGAGCTTTTGTGGGAAGAACTTGACCGAAACGTTCGGGAACAATGTCCTTCTTGACAGTAGGCCATGTGGAATGCCTTAGAAGAATAAGAAGCTGGAAGAATATCTCGCAAGAGACAATAAATAAGTTAATTGCTCGCATGCCAAGATTGGTAAAACAAATAATAAAATGCAAAGGAGGATATTTTGATGAAAAGTCTGTGTAAACTCTCTTGTTTGTATTTTCTTTAGTAATTTAGTATTATCTTTTGTATTCGTAATTTTTTAATTTTAAATATTGTGTATAACATGGAAATAAAAACTGTATTTCATAATGATTTAAATATGTTGACTTTTATTTGTTTTCTTAATTTTTTTATAGTGGTCTCAAACTTTTCGTACATTCATAAATGTCGGTATATAATACAACAATTGTGAGTACCTGTTACAAGTATAACGATGGCAGAATTGTATTAGAACACCATCGATATTCTTTATTACCTCCGTGGAGTACCTATCACCAATAACATTGTACTAACAATAACACTTACTAAATTCTATAAGTAGTTTTCCGTATCCCTTCCGTTGGTATGGCGGTAGAGTCAATATGCACGCTACGTTATAATCTTCTGTACTTTCCTTCTCTTTGGAAAAATATCCTACTATATGAAATCCTGGAACAGGTAGATTAAATTAATAAGTAATAACACAATGGGATGCATGGAGAGTCCTACGGGATAGACACCGCCCGTGATTATGGCTCTGTCCACCGTTCCTTGTGATTTTGATTTTCCTTATACTTTACCTTGTTGATCAAGGTCGATGCAATGTCGTCAAGATTTAAATGGAATGTCATTAAGCTTTATTTACAATACACATAAAGTACGATAGAATCCAAGGGATGCATTTATCACTTTTTATCGATCTCTCCCATCTAGAATAAGCCCTGCCGTTTGTCAAACGTCTATGATGACAAGAAGGTACACTACATAAGTAAGGTCACTAGGTTATAGTTAAACATATGAGCGGTGAAAGGGGCCCGAAAGCAGTACAAGAAGCTCTGCTGCGGGATTCTGTTCATCTTTGTAAATCCCTCTGGCCTACAGTTCTGTTGGTCGACGACAACGTTGTTTCAAGGAATATCTTCAATAATAAATACTTTATTGACCTTCTTTTATATTCTAATGGATGAAGCATCCGATCCCCGAATTAGTTCAAAACTGTATTTCAAATATCAGCGACTTCTACCGGCTTTTCAATGAAATTAGAAATGATAATGAAATATTATTTATGAAGCAACCAACAAATACAATAAACTCGATGCCACTGGCTCCCACTCTAGGATTCTAACGTCGCGGGAAGCTAGAACTCAACATTTCGTAAATAAATAAATTATATAACCTAATATGTAACAATGTGTTCATTAATTATATAATCTGTTCAAAAATCATTATATTTAACAGTTTATGAAACGTTCGGCATGTGTGTGTGTGTGCGTAATTTAGATGCTAACATACTTTCTACATCACGTTGTCCAAAGTGCTATGTCATAGGTAACACATTTTTAAATTCGTCTTTAAATAGTCGTTGTTACACATCTAATTATACATACCTCTAGAATCAAATTCAGTCATTACGTAAAATAGAAAAGGGTCCGTGTCGTAGTACAAAGTTTTGTGGTCCAAGAACAATTTGGCGAGTAAGCACAGGTTTTGCGCGTAGCATTTGTTCTTGCGGCCGTCGATCTCGAAGAAAGATATGCTCCCTTTACGGTATATTTCGTTTCCCGGTGGGTGTTTTAGTTTGCACTTTATCTGAAATTGAAGATTTCGATGCTAATGAAGTTACAATAACCAACGATTCGGAAGATTTTCGTGCGAGCGTACGTACTTGCATTGAAATATCATCTCATTTTATAGTAATTATACTCTATAATAGATTTTAATATTTCAGGAGTAAAAAAGTAATTTAAATTAAATATTCATACGAATACACTTACACCGCCGCGTTGAATTTTCACGTTTCTGTTTTACGGACAGTTCATATACATACAAGAGGAATGCGATAGTTCAAACACTGATATAACGCGAGACTAAATATTTATCTATTGCGTCATCTATTAATCGAATGAAGGGCCTATTGCTCGAGGATCGGGGTCCCTACATCACTACCCACTAGACTGCGGGTAAACTTTAACATCTACTACGTAATAAAATTACTAAAGAAAAACATATTAATTTCGTCGGGCGTTTCAAAATACTACATTATAAACTTAAAAACAAAATAAACTAAACGAAAAATTAGCAACTGTCGCTTTAATTAAAAAAAAAAGAATATATTATTGTTAATTTACTTACAAGGTGTCTTTCGAGGCACTTTTTACTTTTTCTATATTTCAAACAGAACTCGCAAATATAAATGCAGTGTAAATTAACCATTTCCTGAAATAAAATTATTATTTATTATTACTGAAAATTATACAAATAAGGCACTATAATAACTATATCTTGTACTTATTATATTGATTACCTAACGTTATTGTTAGTGGTATGTTGATAGTGGTGCCACAGAACATATGAGCGGAGAGAAGAACACCATAAGTAATTTTTTAAGCGACGATAAGTCTAAAGATATAAATATAAAACGAATGGGGACAAAATGTACACGGCCGGGAGAGGTACAGTGAAGGCAAATATGGAAAATAGTGATATAAAGACTTTAGGAAATGTTAATTATGTACCTAATTGGCTATGGTTAGCAAAGCGTTTACTGTTATATTTAGTTCTAGCAAGTGCAAAGTTTTCGATAGTAACACAATAACAGCTAAGCTAGCTCGCTAAAGTCACTTTGACCAGTGGTATATATCAATTGTATACAATTTTTAATTAAATTATAGTCAAACAAAATAGACGCTGAACACTACTCAAATTAAAATTTAAAATCGTTTAATTCACTTATACACATTTTTTTTACTTCCACTACCGTTTCGAAATGGGCTTTTAACAACAAAAAGAAAAGACGACATAAATTACTCAGGTCATATTTTATATCGATACAGTCATGATCGATTGAGGTTAGTTACAAATGAAAGCGTATTTATTGCAGTGACCACTTCACGCCAGTTGGACTTTATTCTCTTTGGCTAGTGGTAATCTGATAATCACCTGTGGATAAGGGGCGAAGTACCAAGGTCGTATTCTGTGCTTGCCGAGTTCTATCATTTCGATGTTCTTCATTCTGGTGACTAGGTCGTCGTGGCCGTGCGCGACCAGGCTGCCCGATTGCCGGGGTCGCGCGGTAGGTGTCGCCGCTCCACTCGCTACCGTTTCTGTGCTCTCGAGCGAGTCTTGCAATGGAAGAGACTCCGGCTGTTGGATAGAAAATAATATTATATATCTATATCATGGCAAGTGATCACTGCCCCCTCAATCACCAAACGCACCGCTGACGCGTTAACTGGGAAGAACAAATAAAGAACTCCATTTACTGAGTCTTTGGAACTGGAAAATGTTAGAAAAAATATTATTCAAGGGTCGATTCTAGAACAGGATACTTTATAGATAGGGAATGTGCACTATGAAAGCTGTGTTACAGACGGAGAATGGTGACAATGGGGACATTTAATATTTATTATATTGTTATAGACCAACTTCAGTCTCCAATGAATTCCCTTTGCGTTTCCTGTTCATCTTCTTCTGGAGTGCGGCTACTAATACCGCGCCTCCGTTGACGAGAGACGAGGAGTCGTTCACGAGCGTGGGGCTCGCTGGCCGCGACACCAGCTGGCGGGGCTCCACATTCACACCCATTGTAGTCGGGGTTTGAACGGCTGGAATTGATGTAATACCAGCCACGATCAACTTCAAATCATTAACAAAACACATTCAAAGCGGACAAATATATCTTTTTTGAATACAAGTCATATTTAAGATTTAAAGTAAATAAGGATCAAGTGAATTAAAAGTCGTGGGGTCTACGTATATCCGTAATAATTTAAGTTTAAAAAAAAGGGATAGAATCAAGATTTTAACTTAAATTGGACTGGATCACCGTTTGTCTGAAATATGTTATAAATATTATAAAAAACTGTAGTGTCTGTCCGTCTGTCTTGTCCGATATTAGTCAAGAACGGCTTGATCGATCTTAATAAAAATTGGTAATGATGTTTAATTAAGGAAAACAACATGAAATATTAAATAATCATGTATAATAATTACTTGTTCAACCCGAACGAAGTGAAATAAATACCATAGATGAACTTTAATAAATTTAATAAAAATGATTATCATAAGACGTTTTAAAGTACTTACTAAATCCGAATATATCAAGATCATATTCTACTTATATTTACTGTATTAATACCAAATCCACCCATTCATCTTAAAGTACAGAGGCAAAATCCGTCACCATTAATACAAGAAGATTAATTTATATTACGTACATGCACTATGTCTTTGGGTAGTGTACTAAATGCACATAAATTCCCCACAATGCCCAGTGCAAGGAAAATTTCAATATTTTGAACACCATAATTCAAGTCAGTCATCAAAATTACTTCAATGTGTGCCTTGTATGAAGTATGTAACACATTCTTATGAGTGAATATAATTCTAAAGATGTAGTTATTGATTATAATAATAATAATAATTAACATACCAGGAGTAAGTTTCTGTGCAGAACCATTGAGTGCATTTGTACTGGGGAGCTTTTCAGGTAATTTGATGTTTGCTTGGTTCACACTATTTTCTCTATTGCTATTGCTTACAGACTTTTGTAGTTCAGTGCAGACATTATCATCTGCAGAGAAAACTTTATGTTAATTATAAATACTTATACAAATGATTTACTGAATTTAGAAATATTATAGGCACTCTGTAGATATAACCCTTGTATGAAATATATAGAAAAAACTTAGAAGATATTATGTCTTCTACATACACTTTTACTGCAATACTGGATTCAATTACAAAACTTGTGATTATACACTTACATTGATAGGTATAAGATTTCTCTGTAAATTTTTTTATAAACGTATCCATGTACATTGTATACATCAACCACATACAAACCTTCCTGACGAAATTCATAAATGAGGAGTTAAGTTGATGATAAAGCTGTGAAACTGAATCTGATTTTTTGTTGACATCCTTTAGCTTAGTAGTTAGTGACCCTGATTGTAGAACGAAAGTTGTTTGCGATATCTCATTTATGTATATCAATGTCACTTGTGATACGGAAAATCCTAGTGTGAGAGTGTAAATTTTTGCAAATGGTTTTTAATTAATGGTTAACGTTTGTGTTAGAAAGTCTTAATTTCAAAGACAACTGAAAATTTTATACCCATGTTTTATAGTTCATAAAAAGAACTTATCAATTTTGTGAAACTAGTTTTCTGAATATTTCAATTTAGTTTATCAAAACTATTAATTTACTATTTTAGAACTAAGAAGCTGAAAGCACCATATGCTAATAATACACATATCTACTAAAGCAAAGCAAGGATGGGTCAATTTCTTCTTTTTCTGCTATGTAAAAGAAATAATGAAGATTAAGTACTACTAAAAATTTTAAGTATCTGAAGCTTTGTCTATCAGTTTCAGAGCCATCAGAAATTTTCTGTCCACTACTAATGTGCCTGTTATTGAAATATTAAGTAAGGTTATTAAAATCTTAAAATTTCCTTAAGATTTAATCTAAACATGCGTTACTATAATAGGTAGGTTGTAATTAAAGAAGGTATTTATAGCCGAATGGCTTATATTAAATAAGGACAATATTTGTGTACTCAATAGTTAGAATGGTATTGCCAGTGCCAATAATAAAATTTCCTGAATGCTTCTGTGCTGCAGAAAGTATGTTAAGCTGTCTAGCTTTATTGTACTTTTTAGATAATAGATGTTAAGCCACTTTGAAGGCATTGAGGTAGCATAGGAACTTCCGACACCTGGATTGACCAGTAATCCCTCCCCATCGCATCCTTGCACCATTCTACTTTGGCGCAGTTTGGTACACTCACACTCTGCAATAAGCAGCCAATGGTTTGATACCAGGTAGCAACACAAACCTATTCTATTATGAATATTACAACACCTACAATAAAAATCATAATTCATTGTCAATTCTACTTCATTATTATTAAACAACATATATTAAGTCACAATTCACATTATAAGTTCTGTATAATTTCACAATAAAAGAACATAACAGCTGATACTAGCAAAAAAAATTTATTTTATTGAATGTATTATGATGGTACAACATTAAATTAAACCTCTTTGCAATATATCCATTAGTACAACAGACTTTTATCTTCAATTGCCATCCATTTCCAGTTTGAAAAAATGTATTATTAGCATTCATAATTATATATCAGTAAAATGATAATTGTTTTATTAGTCTGCAGTAGATATAAAATCACTTAGTTAACTCTGAAGGATGGAGCAGTAACCCACTGATACTACTCCTAGTATACCAAAGTTCTTTATTTTAGAGATATACAAATATAAATTTAATCAGATAAGTCTATTTTCATATTGCGTTATACCATTATATTAACATTCTGGTGAAAAGCTATACTAAGAGCAAAACACATACTAATAAAATGAGGCATTATGCCACCTCCTGATCCAATGTGAGTTTTCTTCGGAGTTGTTGTCCCACCAGTTGGCGCTCCATCTCTCCGAGGGAACTGAACTTTCCGAGTGTCCAGCCATGACTCCCCAACCCATTCATCTAACCGTTTGTTAACTATAAGAACACAATTTGAATTAGGAATTGTAAACAATATTTTAAATATAAACACAGGACATGTAATTTAGGCTTTAACATAATTGGAATATTACAACCAAATTGTTTTTAGATATTATATATACTATAATATTAGATACTAAATTGAGTTAGGTTAATATTTAAATATATATAGAATATGCTTAATATTTACAGCCCACGTTATCCTACAACCCAAATAATGTTTAGATACTTACAGTCAACATAATGTACATAATATCCTCTCTTTCCTCGTACTTCTTTAATACTTATAATTTCTGCTAGAGGCCAATCCTCGCCTCCTTGCATTCGAACTGGAAGTCGACATCCCTCTACTAGTGATGCCTACACAAAACATTATACAGAGTTAGTATTCTATTAGAATTCACTATTTGCTACCCTCACAAAAATTACTAGATGAGTAAAATAAATACCGCGGAGTCACAAAATGTAGTTATTTCATCTTCATTCTCGTTCATCTTTACTTTTTAGAATAAAAATAAATATATACAATAAATAAAGTCATTACTAATCGCAGTCTAAACGTCTTTTTTGACTTACCATTGACAACTAGTTTCTCTCATTGCTTGACTTTGACATTTATTTACAGATGTAAAAGCAAATAATTAATCTGAAGAGTAATTAATAACAATGTTAATTAATAACTATGTTATTGTGGACAGTTTGTTAAGGTCGTATGACAACAATAAAATAAATCATCATCCATCAGCCTTTGGATGTCCACTGCTGGACATAGGCCTCCCCTAACTTGCGCCACTCTGACCGATCCTGAGCCCTCTGAATCCAGCGGATGTCCGCTGTCTTTTTCAGGTCGTCAATCCACGTGGTCGGGAGGCGTCCTATGCTCCTTTTTCCGAAACGTGGGCGCCATTCGAGGACATTTCTTCCCCAACGGTTATCGGTTCTTCAAACTATGTGCCCAACCCATTCTAATTATCAAAACCTCCGAGGTACTTTTTTAACTATTCTGTACGTAGTCTGCCTAATCTGTGATTTGTCTATGGTCACCATTAAACATAACCTAATAATGTGTCTGAGTGAATAAAATAAATGTAAAATTTGAATTAATTTGTAACAATTGTCATCGATAAAATATAGGTTAGATATTTTTGTATTAACAACAAAATACAGAGATTTAAACATGTCGGCCCCTGAAATGAGTGAAGCTGATCAAATCAAAACTGTACGGCTCGTATTACCAAATTTACTTGAATCATTCCAAATGAAATATCATTTATACTATCAATAAAATAAATTTGTTTATCTTTTCAGTTCAAAGATTTTCTTGTGCAATATAACAAACTGTCTGAATTATGCTTCAATGATTGTGTTCACGACTTTACTTCCCGGACTCTGAGGAGTGCAGAGGTAAGAACTATTTGAATGCTGTTTTGTAATATACATTTAAAGATATATATTATATTTCAATGTAAAT
>PDGT01000003.1:8449049-8469784 GCA_003671415.1 Megathymus violae | reverse complement strand
AAAAAAGAGAGCAAAATACTCGCTTCACCGCTCCGACGTTTTATGACGCAAACTGCACGGAGAAAAAAATTATACTATAGTACTATCGAATACTACTTATGACTATGATGATCTAAAAATATTTATGCTTAAGTAGGTACCTACAATTGGGTGCTTCAATTCGATAAATGCCTAAGTCCACTTTTTCACTTTTGAGTAAAGAGAAAAATAAGCACAATTTTTTTTACTCACATGGTGTATAGAAATGCAAATACCATCAAGTTTTACTACAAAATAAGCTCTCGGTATAAAATCCAAAATCCATAAAGTAATTTTATCGATTATATTGAAAAAATAAAATTTTTGGGCTTACCATAAATCAACAATAAGACTTAAGAATTTTTCGAATTGGGGCACCCAATTAGCAATTGGTTACTTTCGTCCATAATGTGTAAATAGGACCATGAAAAAATGCCCGATAGAATAAATATCTTTAAAGTCCTTTTTCAAGAGGACGTATTAGTTAGTATGACAAGTATGTTACTATTATTCGCGATTGAATTTACTTACATCGACCACCGGGTTTACAGCAACATGCCATTATTGCAACTTAGGCAATCTGAAACAACAGTACAATTTAATGAAATAATGAATGATAAGAATCGATAACTTTGAATCATATTTTAGTTTAGTTTGTAGTACAAACTTTGTACCTCCCAAATTTTATTGGTGCCTAGGGCAGTCCTCAGGTGATAACTTTTATATAGAAAACGTTAAAGTCACCCGGAGGCCTCCGACATTATCTAACCATTGCGGTCTTATAATAATAGCGATCGACATTTGTATGTACTTAAAGAGATAGGTATTATTTGCTTTTCATGTTTTATATCCAATAACTTGAAACAGACAATTGTGAGACCAGCAGTGCTAATCTGACATTCTTTGAACTTCTACCTGTTGTGATTAGTTTCCTTTAGTGGGTATATTTATACCAATAAAAATCGCTTTTGGTCCATCGTTATATAGTTATCTTAAAGATGCATTGAAATTGGCAAATAGAAAAACTTTGTACCTTGAAAGAATGGATAGATGTTATGTAAATGAAAGCATTTTAAATTTTGTCATGTTAGGCATCACCATGTGCTTGATTTACTTGGTTTTCTTGGTCCCATTTTCCAAATTTTCGGCCTTGGTGTTCTCCTAACTGTGTATAGTAATTGACAAATTGATTGGCATTAGAAGAAAACATGATTTATAAGACAATTTCATTAATTTAAGGCCAGTATTTGTATTATAAATTTTTTATTGCTGTTATTGGAATACATATAAATATACCATTTATTCCCTATAATAGTGTACCTATTATTTTAATTATACATTTGGAGAAGGTTCTGACTTCTAGTATGTCTAGACATTAAATCTCGTGGCAGTAATCTAGCATATTCCATAATATATAAAATTCCAGGATCTCGAAGTGTAATTATTCTGTTATTATCATACTTACTTCAAGGAGTTAATTATCGTTAAATGGCTGATGAAGTGAATTTATAATGTTTTTAAGGACTAGCGAAAATCAGACGTGCTACCAAATGTTAAGCAGCCACAGTCGCCTAGGGATATGTGCAACCGAGAGGGGTCACCGATGCGTCGCCAGCTCCGAAGGAGAGCTCTTTCTCCGCTTTTCTTGAATAACCCCATGTCATAGAGTTCTGGAAAGACTTTCGAAGGAAGCTCATTCCACAGTAGAAAAGATCGCGCAAATAGAACTATTGAGGATCGCTACGAATCCAGATGATATGTGTCATATGTGTGGAATTTTAATCTTCGGCGCTTAGTATAACTATGGAAAGGTGACGTTGGCATCAGCCTAAACAGTTCCTCGGGGCACTATACATATATAACGCACGGGAGACGCGAGTTCGAATCCTGCACGCACTTCTAATTTTACAAATTATGTGCGTATCAATTACCACTTGGTCCGTTGAAGGAAAACATTGTGAAGAAACCTGCACACATGAGAGTTCTCTATAATGTTTTCAAAGGTATGTCAACCCGCACTATTCCAGCATGGCAGACTATGGTCTGAACATTTCTCATTGCGAGGGGAAACCCGAGCCCAGCAGTGGAACGATATGGGTTGTAATGACGATAATGGTGAATTGCTAAAATTACGTTCAATGTTTATACTAAAAAGAACTTTCCTTACATCAGGCATAAGGTTTCGCTTAAGCTACGTGATAGCATCTCACTTCAATTACACTCATCCGAAATAGCTGAGATCCAGTCAGTACAAAATTATGATATAGTAATAAAAGTTTAATATCACGAGCTAAATCTTACTGCTGCGGTATATTGTCAAAATACTGCGTTAAAGTATTTTGATTATATCTTTGTGACACAAAGAAGTAACAACGACTTGAAACAAAGGTCGAACCAAATATTTTTCGATCTTTGGTACAAGGTCGGCTTAGTGCCATCTTCCAGGAAATGGAATGGGACGAAAGAAGGAATGTATGGAATTTTAAATGTGCTGTAGTGCCAAGGAATTAGATATGCGAAGTGATACATACCAGGAGAGTGTTTAATTTGTACATGATTGCTAAAACACAATTGCTAATTAACTGTTCCACAATTGCCACTTCGAATTTTGACTTTTTTTTACAAAAATTTTACCCTTCCTTTTTCCATAACAATACCACACAGCTATCTCGTCCAGAATATGTTATGTATAACGCAGTTAAAACACAGCCAGTTACGACATCTGGCTGGGAATATTATCTTCTGTTACTTTGCTGAAACCTGATAGGTCAATGGCGCGGTAGTTTTTTGATGCCTGTCCCTCGGGAAAATATGATATGAGCGTGATATTTTGACCACGTTTTACTAATTTTTACTAGCTTTCACTACCTTCCGAAGTCAGTGATGAGGTGTGTAGGTTCCTTTTCCTCAAAAGTACCCTATACATGCGTGCCGAAAGCATAAACCTGTTTGCAGTGCCGTCAGCGCGCACGGCCGAGCGCACGAACTCGCCCATTCCCCAAGTTCTAGCTGCTTAACGATCTAGCTCTTAACGCTATCCTGGACGCATATCCTGAATGCGATTCGTTTGCGCATGAATGGAGGGATATATTGTCAGTTTGTCAGTTCTGTGAGCGTGAAATGTGAAACTTTTGTCTGTAATGAATAAATTATGTTTATTAGGAGGATTTTAGACGGGTAGGGCCACATAACTTACAAATAAGGGATACATTTTATCCCAAGTGTTACTTATTTTGATATTATAGATGTCAGTGACTATCATGATCTATATTAAAATTCAAAATCAATCATTTACCAATTTTGTCCATATATTTTAGAAAGACGCTTAAAGCCATTTTTCTCATGGCTGTTTAATGATTAATTATATTATTAGGGATCTTATTACTGTACCTAATTATCTAAATGTGCAAATATTTTTAGATTCTTATTGTAAATGTATCCTATATATAAACCTAATGTGAGAACATAATTTTAATTAAAGCCTAACATTAAATTGTTTGCTAATCAAAGCGTTATCGGCCAAGGGAACTAAAAAGAGGTCCTCCAATGATAACATTTACATGGTCTTTATGTAAAAAGACATGACAATTGCCTTGCAAAATGTAAGCTTTAGACTTCAAGACGATTGCGAGAATCAAATGTATTGGTATTAATTAAAACTACATCTGTGCACCAAGTGTATATTTTATATGCTGCTCAGAAGGTACAGTTTCAATTTTCTTTTAATGTTGTTTGGATAAATTTTATCGCGTAAATCAAAAGGTAGTGCATTAATTAACCGAGGAACCAGGTAAGGTGTCCTCTAGCCATATCTATTGTTCGCGCGCAGCTCGCACAGCCGCCGGCGAGCGACGGCCCGTGTACATACAGGTGTTTCATTATTTTCCAAAATGTATTATTAAAAAAGTTTTCTTTTAGTATCATAAAGTTGAATTGAGTGTTTATTGCTAGTATTTTACAACACTGAAATATTTCATTGTCATCAGTAAATGAGTGTTGTTTATTAATAATTGTTTTAAGAATTCTTTTTTGGAGGTTCATATCTCTTTTATACACGATTTACAGGTATGTACGTCCATAGCTACTTAAACCGTATTGGATGTACGATTCGGCGAGCTAGTTGTATAACATTAACTTAATTTTATAAGGAATTCGATTTTTTAAGATACTCATGTTAGCTAAAAGTTGTCTTAGTTTATCGCAGACGTATTCAGTATGAGTACTCCAGTTGAAGTTTAATTATGTTTAATACATGACATAAATAATATTATGCATAAATGCGATGCAGTCTTTGAAAACTGTAGCCGGTTCAAGCGGGCCATCTATTTAGGTTGTAAACAATATAGTTTACTGAGAACCAAATTAGTCTATTTGTGGACTGTAGATTGCGTATTAGAGAAGAAGAAGAAGTAAAGGGTTGTTCGGAGGTTTGGCAAGCACACTAACTGGTCTGCAGGGTTGATGCGGTTCTCGTACTAACTGTGTCGCAGCCGGGTGGCTGCTCCTTGTCTCCAATCTCGCATTCTTCTTAACTTCTCCTTAGATGGTATGCCGTTGAGATTCACTATTTCACTTCACAGTATATTACTTTTAGTTGAGAGTTATATAGTTAGCGGGAGCGGTACTGCGGTGTTAACTTGAATGATTTGGGCGGTGCGGTTTATTAATATTTTGCAAAGATATATAATTATTTGTTAATAAGTGTGTATTGCATTCGAGATTGGCGGGAAGACTTTTTTCATTTCTTTCTCATTTGAAACTCGGCAGTGTGCGAGTGATTCCGCTATATAAAAGTGCGCTTGCCAGAAAAGGAGGGAGGATAGGAGTTTAAAAAGCGAAAAAATTAATTGCCGCGCTTTAATAGAAAATATAGGATAAATCGCGAGGTGCGATTGCAAGTTATAATAATTTTGGCGGGAACAGGTAAATGCATTCGTGGAGTAATGCCACTATTGGCTCGAACATCCCCCCGGCCTTGAGGTCTCCTCAATCGGCAAATAAAGATGTATATACATAAATATATAGCGGAGTCAATGTAATAAAATAAGAATGCGATTGCGGAAAACCGGTGCGTTATAAATGTTTCCAGTATTAAACAATAAATAGTACTAGTGAGTTATTATGAACTTAAACTGTATACTACAACATAATTAAAAAAATATATAATGTGCGAATTATTTTATTGGTAGAGGGCACAGTCTAACAACTGGGCGTTGCAGTGTGGAACTCTTGATTTTTACATGTGCAACGCGCACCACACCTTCTCTACCAGGATACAGTTCAGTGACAACACCTAGCGGCCACTGTAGCGGCAGAACGTTATTCATATCTATAAGAACAATTATTCCCACAGATGTAGACGGGGAATATTTATTCCATTTTTTCCTCGTTTGAAGGGTGTGTAGGTATTCAGACCTAAAACGTTTCCAGAACGACTGAATTAATGAATCAAGTAAAGAAAACCGTGATAAGAGATGAGTTCGTTCTTTACTTAGATTCGCTGCGGGTACATGTTCAAGCGGTTTTAACGCAAGAAAATGTGCGGGGGTTTAAGTGCAGTAGGCTCCGATGTATCGCTACTTAACACATAGAGCGTTCGCGAGTTTAATGTACACTCGATCTGAGTTAGGACAGTAAGCAGCTACTCCTACGTAAGGATTTGCTTACCTATTACACGAAATAAGTGCGTTTTAACTACTTTAATATTGGACTCCCAAATTCCTACCACATGTGCGGCATTGGGTGGGTTGAGTTTCCAAGTGATGCGGTTATCAGTAAGAACATAATTAAATAATTTATAATATTCGTCAGTTTGTAAAAAAGTATGAAGTTCATTTAAATATGAACGCGAGGAAATAAAATTAGTTGCGGTGTCGCTATAGACAAATTTACATGGACCCCTACGTGTAATAAATCTTTTGAATGCATCTAAGAAGCTAGTCGAACTTAGATCCGAGGCCAGTTCTAAGTGCACTGCCTTAATAACGAGGCATATAAATAGGCATAAGTAGGCCTTAGGACTGCGCACGCCACGTTTGCGTGTCAATGTAATATATAGGGGGCCTGCGTAGTCTACCCTGGTATGCGTGAATGCCTTGCACTGCTCAAGATGGCAAGCAGGCAAAGCAGATATCAGCGGGAACGTCGATTCTGGTTTGTGCTTAAAGCGAATGTTGCACTCGTGAACGCGAAATCTAACTATGCAACGTGCGGAATGTATCTAATATTTTACGCGTAAAGCAGCGAGTAAGAATTGCGGGCCAGCGTGAAAGTTTTTGTAATGATAATGATCAATCAAAAGGTCTATAATATGCCCATTTTTGGGTAATAATATTGGATGCTTGTGCAATTCTGGCAAAAACGAATATTGTAAACGTCCACCCACACAGACTAAATCGTCTGCGATGACGGATATAATTTGCGTAATGCGGAAGAGCATGACAGGGCCTTCTGAATATTTTGAAAATCTTCAGCGAAAGCGTTATTTTGTACTACTTTAATTATTGTAGTTTCGGCGTGTTCCAAGTCAGAAGCGGCATTCACTTTATTGCGCGGTAATTTTTTTACAAATTTTAATACATAAGCAACTGATCGGATGAATTTAGTCCATTTTGAAAATTTTAAACTAAGCGTGATAAAAGATGTTCCTGAGTATTGCTAACGGCATGAGAAACAGTTTTTTCTTCTGGTAAATTAGTAGCATGAGATGAGAACTGTTTTATTGGCCACTCACTACTAGGTAGTGCCATCCATGAGGGACCATTAAGCCAAAGACCGCAATTTATTATTTGGGACGGCAACAGTCCGCGAGAAATTTATGGTCGGCGGGGTTTTCTGATCTTGCGATATCATACAAATGATCAGGTGATAAAGAAGACTGTATCTGTGAAATGTGGTTAGCAACGAAGGTGTTAAATCGGTGCGATGAAAAATACGCCCAACAGAGTGCGACCTCAGAATCTGAGAATGCGTAAATTTTATCAATCGAATGTCGCGCGGATAGCGTATCGTAAACGGCGCTAACTAATTTAGAGAGTAATACTAGAGCGCATAGCTCAAGCCTAGCTAACGTAACCGTATTTAAGGGAGACACCCTGGACTTGGAACAGATAAGCGTTACTATTGGTTGGTTGTCACCATTAACTACGTGCGAATAAATCACACAGTTTGAGAATCCATAAGGCTTTAATTAAGAGTTTAGCGAAGAGAATAACTGGACCAACGAGTCCTAAAACATCGTACAAGCGAGCGGTAGCGGACAAAATTGCACGTTTAATGAATGCGAGCGGCGGCAGGGACACGATGAAACAAAAACAATGGTTAACTTGGTGCCATCGAAGTCCTAATATTTTTAAAATATTATCGTCGTCAAAAGAAATAGTTTCCAGTTGCCGATGCATTGCGGGAATATGTTGTAATACTTCTGAACTATTACTTGTCCACTTAACAAAGTCAAATCCACCACGATGGAATATTGAATTATGTAGTTGACCGGCCACTTCGACAACGATATCAACGCAGGGTGTGGAGGATGCGAGGTCGTCCATGTAAATATCTCTCTCGACCACCGAAGCGGTCAAACGCCAACTGACGTATGGTGCGGAGCGCAAGAAAAGGCGAAGTGCGTAAACCAAATGTAACTCGATTAAACTCGTATTATTTATTATTTTTGTACGTCGTTCTCGTCGGGAAAACGGTAGAGAATGCATTGAAATGCGCGGTGCGATTGCTGTACTTATTTGCATAAGTACATTTGCTCAACGTCGGCAAAGAAAGCGATGCGGTAAACTCTTAAGTTTAGTAAAGTATTAAAAATATCCGACTGTAAATTTAATGAAATATCATTATCTGACTTAGCACTTCTTGCGTCCAATACTATACGCAGTTTAGCAGTGCTTTTATCATTGCGTATGACAGGGTGGTGCGGGAGGTAAAAACACGGTTGGGAAAAATGATTATTATAAGGACTAATGATAAATAACCTTTATATATTCACGGATAACATCATCATAGCGGGTGCGAAGGTCGGGATGTTTAATGAAGCGTTTTTCTAATAGAGCGTGGCGGTTTTTAGCGTTAAAGAAAGAATCACCCAACTTAATCGGTGCATCCTTAAAGGGCAAAGCGACTGTGTACCGACCGTTGGAATCTCGACGAGTTGAGGATGTATAAATATTTTAGCATTCCTGTTCCTCGGGACTTAAATAGGTTTTTTGCGGCAACTCTTCTATTTTCCAGAATTTTTCCTAAATATTTGTAAGTGCGGTTTGATTTACGTTATCATTACGACAAGAAATAAGGATAGAACGCGGTATGCAACAGCGGATGTCAGCCTCCGCTTCTCCTAAAATTAAATAACCCGGTGAGGTTTTGATAGCACTGGGAGAATGCGAACATATTATTTTATCGGTTAATAAAACTTTTAAATAAATATTAACGCCTAATAAGACGTCAATATTACCAGGCTCATGAAAAGAATCGTCGGCTAAGGGAATTTTATTAATGAATTTAGTTTTAGAAATTTCTATGAAAGACTCCGGTAACTGTCCCGTTAATGTAGACACTACAAGCGGTTTAATTTCATTAGTTTTGTTGTCATCAAAGCGAGAAGTAAACTGCAAGGAAGTAACACCTAAACATTTTTACCATATTCCCCCAATTTCGTGTACCTCATTTAAGCGAGTTGATTTTGAAATTGGTAAGAAGATGCATTTACAACATTCTTTAGTTATACTATAATCGCTTTGTGAGCGTGGGTCCACCAAACAACGAAGAAAGTGTTCATGGCCGTATTTATTTTAATTTTTGCGTTTCTGATAATGTCGTAAAACAATGAGTCTTATTTAATGATTCGCGCGACATATTACAAGACGACGATGCATTTTGTCCTTGTCTGTCTGTCGAAGAAAAATCAACCTTGATGCTATCGCGTGAAGGGTTACTAAGGAAATGCGGGCGGCTCCATGTATTTTGTACCGTAGAATCTTCGATCTTATTAGTATGACGTGGAGCGTCGTTAGCAGAATGAGCGCGGTTAAATGAATTTTGCGTATTTTTGTAAGCGATGAATCGAATTTATTCTTATTATTATAACTGAAAATATGAAGTGTGATGCGAGCGGGTACAATGGGTACACCTGCATTGTGATTTACACATCGATAATGCGTGTTTGTTACTTAAACAATTAAACTTTTGTTTTACAACATTATATTTATTATATTAAATTATTTAAAAATAAAACTATAAAAAATAAAAATAAAGCAATATTAAAAAAATAGAAAACTAGACATGTTGTCAATTTTGAGTTGTTTAAAAGCGTTAATAGATGCGTCGAACTTATCCATGAAATTGTGATAACCGGCGGCCGTGTGAGCGTTCACATTTTTTATTTCCAACAGCTGGTTTATATAAGTAGCCGCGAGTGGACGCTCGTCATTATATCTATGTATTAGTGCGTTCCAGATTACTGAATAATTTTTAGCAGTAGGTATAAAGCCTGCGCAGACGGATAATGCTTTGTCTAATAATTTACTTACTAAATAGTGAACACGTTCAACATCTGTTAATTGATGTTTTTCATGGACTAGCGTTTTAAATTGTTGGTAGAACACATACCAATGTCGTATGTCTCCATTGAAAGATAGTAATTCCATAGGCGGTAGCGAGGCTTTAAACTTAGCGGGTAAATTAATATCTGAATTCACAGATGAATGCGGAGAGGATAATTTAGAGACTTTACTTTTAACGCGGCTATACAGATCATGAATAGAATTAAAAGGTTGGAAATCAATTTCCGCGTCTGAATTTACCCTTAAATTCTTAATATTAAATTCTATATGTATAGTAAAGCGGTATACAGAAGCAAAAAATGACGTTCATAAGTGTTTTTACTATATAACTATATGATTAAATGATTTTGAATTTGAATTTATATGTAATGCGAGCGGAATATACTACGCACAAAAAATTACATTCATATAAGTAATATACTATGCATATAAGTAATAAAAATATAATTCTAATAGGATATGAATCCGGTTGGTGACCAAATCTATCTGGTACGATGGGACCAAACCAAATGATGAGAATGCGAAGCATAATGTGTAAACGATATAGTTTACTGAGATCCAAATTAGGATGAAAAATCGATTTGTGGACTGTAGATTGCGTATTAGAGAAGAAGAAGAAGAAGTAAAGGGTTGTTCGGAGGTTTGGCAAGCACACTAACTGGTCTACAGGGTTGCTGCGATTCTCGTATTAACTGCGTCGCAGCCAGGTGGCTGCTCCTTGTCTCCAATCCCGCTTTCTCCTTAACCTCTCCTTAGATGGTATGCCGTTGAGATTCACTATTTCACTTCACAGTATATTACTTTTAGTTGAGAGAGTTATATAGTTAGCGGGAGCGGTACTGCGGTGTTAATTCGAATGAATTCGCTATATAAAAGTGCGCTTGCCAGAAAGAGAGAGAGGATAGGAGTTTAAAACGCGAAGGAATGAATTGCCGCGCTTTAATAGAAAATATAATATATGTAGAATAAATCGCGAGGTGCGATTGCAAGTTATTTATTGCAAGTATTTTTGGCGGGAACGGGCAAATGCATTCGTAGAGTAATATCACTATTGGTGCGAACAGTAAGTATGTGTATCAGCAAGTCCGATACTAGGCTTGAAATCCAAATTGATTGGGGATAATACATTATGCTTGCTATAGAATATATGTATTTGCTCACAGATGCAGTTTTCAACAATTTTATCTATGGAAGAAAGTAGTATTATGGGGCGGTAGTTGCAGTAATTCAAATTCAAATTCAAAATCATATAGGTATTCAGTAAATACACTTATGTGCGTAATTTTTTGCTTCTACCATCGTTTCGAAAAAGTGCTTTAACAATGAGGAGAAGAAACGGCGAAAGAAACTCCTCAGCACATCTTTTAAACAACATATGGTAATTACAAAAGTTTAAACCTGTGCGGAACTGGTTTCGACACTAATTTTTCCAGGCATCCTTGTCATTAATGTACTCATCTATACTATAACATCTTTTGCCTATAAGTTGTGTTTTAATGCGACGTTTAAAAGTTCCAATTGGCAACTCACGTAACAACTTGGGAATCTTATTGTAAAAACGAACTCTAAGCCCCATAAAGGAACGCTGAACCTTTTGAAGGCGATATGCAGATGTAACCAAATTATGCCTATTTCTTGTTTCATGTTTGTGTGTATCACTTTTCTGCTTATACGTATTTAATTTTTTTTAATGAATACTAAATTACTATATATATATACTGACTGGCTACGGTAAGTACACCTATTTCTTTAAATTTTTCTCTTAATGACTCACACGACTTTAATCTGTACATAGCTCTGATTGCTCTTTTCTGTAATATAAATATTGAGTCAATGTCTGCTGATTTACCCCACATTAGGATACCGTAAGACAATAAATGAAAATAGGCAAAATAAACAAGTCTAGCTGTCTCTACATCAGTAATCAGTCTTATCTTCCTAAAAGCGTAGACAGACCTACTAAGTTTACTTGCGAGAACCGATATATGGGCGCCCCACTGAAGGTTACTATCTAAGGTGATACCTAAAAAAACTGTGGATTGTTCCATAGGCAGTGTTTCGTTATTTAATTTAAGGATTTTGCCTACCTTCTGCACATTTGGTAGTGCAAACTCTACTTCGTTTTTTTGGCGTTTAAAACTAAGTTGTTTATTGTAAACCAATGCGATACATGAGACAAAGCACTGTTTACATCGTCAAAATTTAATTTATTTCTTTCAGTCTTAAATATTAAAGATGTGTCATCGCAAAGAGTACAATGTCCGTATGTTTGCTAATGAATACGGCAAATCGTTAATATAAACCAGAAAAAAGAACGGACCTAGAATAGAGCCCTGTGGAACACCCATTACAATAGACGATCCCAATGATTTGGTATCATTTACACTAACACATTGAACCCTACCCTTCAAATATGACGCAATCAAATTGAGAGCATTGTACTTGACGCTATAGTGACTAAGCTTAAGAAGTAATTATTCGTGCTCAACACAATCAAATGCTTTGGACAAATCGCAAAAAACACCTATAGCATTACTTCTTGTTCCCTTTTTATAAACAGGCCTAACACAACCAGACTTTAACTCTTCGGAATAAAGGCATGATCTAACGCTTTGATTAATTAAATGAGAAATAGCTTCTGATACGTCCCTGCCTACAACTTTTATGTCAGATACTTTAATGTAGTCAAGACCTGGAGCTTTATTACTATTTAATTTACTAACAATTTTATGTACTTCTTCAGTGGATACAGTTTGAAAAAGTATACTATTGTAAGTTTGCTTATAGTAGTTATTAGGATTCAATATTTTACGCTTAAATTTAGGTTTTATATTTTTTACATATTTTTATTAAAATTATTTGCGAAATTTTGGACAATAACTTCAGTGGTAATTCCCTGGGAATTGAATGCTTTAAGTATTGCCGCATCGATTGATAATTTTTTCCGTCCCAACATTTGGTTAATTATTTGATAGACTTTCTTTGTATTTTAAAAATTATTGCTAATTTGTTTAACAAAATATGTGTTTCTTTTGTGATCCGCCAGTATGACGTCTGACACCGCCGAATACAGATGTAATGTGGAGAAACGCGCAAATAACTCAATGCACGATTTTGTGATAATATTCAATTTCGGTTCTATTCTCGTGAAGTCCGATATCCCACACATTAATCCATGTTCGCTTAGTGTTTCTAAATAGGAATCTTTGCATGATGAAAGGGATTTCAGATTATTATTCATGTCACCGATTAAAACAAAATTTTGTTTTGAACCAAAGTCTGAGATCTAGTTACACAATTCCTTTACAAGCATGTTTTTATTCGTTATTTGGTGGTTTATAGACGGCACATACAACTGCGTCTTGCGATGAGTTTTTTTACGGTTCCACTTAGACTTTCAAATGTTTTAGAAGTACTATTGCAAACAGTGAATTTGATATAATTTTTAACGTACAGAATAATATACTACCTCCACGTTTGTTATTTCGCAACTGGGAATACATGTTATAGCCTGTTATATTAAATAGTGGAACAAGATGGTCCGATATACCCACTTCTGTGAGAACAATTGTCTAGTGGCAATGAGCGACTGTGAATAATTTGAAGTAATTTAGTATTTTTTTAACATAGATCTAATGTTAAGATGTAAACATGACAGTGCTTAATGGCTTCCAGCGGGTAGCCGTTGGAAGAAACCGTCACTGGCAGTACAAATGAACAATTCATGAATTTGTGAATCCATTATAGTGTTTACGATTACTAAGTTACGTATGAGTATCAGAACAATAAACTTGAATAGTACAACAGTAAATAAACTTGTTTAGCTAGATAATAATTGCTTAATATCTAGTTTGGATTTAATGTAATATATTTTACTATTACTCGTTTTCCTAGCACAAACCTTACCATCTTTACACCATATAAACTGAAAGGAACTTTTAAGCTGTGATTTCGCGTTATCGTGTTTTAACATTTTTGGTTAATGCTTCTCTAATATAAACTCGGTCGTCCACTTTTTCTTTAGGGACATCAGGCAGCAGGGATCCAACATTGAGACATTTCTACTTACCAGCATCAAGCCATTGTTTACGGGCTAATTTCGTTTTCATATTTACAAGAACAGGGCCGGGTCTATCTTTTATTCCTGCTACTAGTTGGGTAGACTGAAGTTCCCTGTCATCCAAGCTCAGTTTGGAAGCTATATTCTTCACAATTTTATTAACATCTTTTGAGGTCATTTCAGGATATCAGGATTCAAGATATCAGAAACCAGATATCTCCAAGGCCTTTGACAGGGATTTTTGTTCAAATTTTTTTAATTCTTCTCCCAAAACGCTTACAAGTACTTCCAAGTTTTTATTTTTGCTACGAAGATCTTCATTTTTGTGTTCTAAGTTTTTTATAACACAATCCTGTTGATTTAGAGATTGCATTTTTTTCTTGCACTCTTCGCAACTCCATTCTATACCAGAGGAATTTCGAATAGTGTTAAGTTTGGAGCAGGTAGGATCTGCATGAATTATTTTGGAACATCTACTGCATTCTAATCCAGGTATTTTCTTGGTTATATTTTTGTTACACTTTACGCACTTTTTTAGCATAGTGGGTAGTAATCTATCTGACGGCAACCGTACGCGTCACGACGCAAACTCCAAAGTGCGCGCGTGATACGCAGTTGCTGCCATATAAGAATTATTTAAAAAACAACTAAAATTATACATCATTGAGGAAAACTGTTAGATTACGTCACTCACTCTGGTGGTAAATAGAGGTGGGCTTCATATAGCAGTCGATGTTCAAAAAGATTAGTGCATTATACATATGTATGATATAAGTAGATATGAAAACTCTCTAATATGAATCTTTTGCTTATTACATTAAGCAGCAAATAATTTGATTGTAAAAATAAACCATCATGAAGCTTTGTTCATATATAGATTGTTAAGGCCTAAGAATCTAAGGTATATCATTAGTAGGTAGTATTTGTTTCATCCTCAAGTTGTATTCTTTGTTTGGTCTTAACTATTCTCACACTATAAACGTCGCCCTTAGGTAACATATTTAGCTGTGATGTAATAAAATATATATTTGCATGACTCGTTGGAGGTCAATGTCGTCTAAGATGCTGTATGGTTAGCGTTCACGTGACATCTATTGAAGATATTTCGAATGAAATCATAATTTTTATAGTGAACTGTTATTCGTTTTTATAGTTTAAAACTCTTGTCCCATTCTTACAATACCATGAATTTGAAATAACGGCTCTATCTATACATACATATAATAAAATTCTAACTGATCGCGCTATTCCTACCAGATTTGAAAAAATATTTTTTTTTATATAATCAAGAATCTCTTAACTCTATTATTTATTCTTTAAATCTTTTACAAGTTTTCCAGTATACATTCAACTTTTTATATGAATTTTTATTCTTTGTCATAAACGAACACTAATTAAATCTATCCAATGTTTTATTCAATTCGAATGATGGTGCAAAAAATAATATCATGATATGATAAAATAGCAATACCGCAACTAGTAACACAATTAATTATACGTAGATATCACACACACCATAACTCCTCAATTTTATATAATAGACTTCAAAAAAAAATTTTATTTAACACTGTAAGTAATATGTTTACAATATTAAAAGTGTACATCTCAACAGAGTGAACGCCGTAAATTTATCTATTTAGTAAATGTATATATATGGGAGCGGCATCATACCGGCATAGCAGTGCGGGTGGGACGGGATCTGCCAGTTAATCTGTTTCACTGCGGCCACAGAGTACATTTGTATATAGGTCACAGAGTACATTAGTATATAGATCGTAGTGAGCGGTAGTTTGTACGTGTTGTACATGCATTGTTGTAAGGAAAATAGAAAAACCTGTTTGTATTTGTAAATAAATTTTAATTGGTAATAATATCAATAAATTTTGTTACTTTCAGAATGACACTATACTTAGTTCTTGAAAAATTCTTTGATTCGTTTTACAATTCTATTTTAACAATTTTATTTATTCAAATTATCAAAAGCCAACGCAAAAACTTTTAACTACCACAATTACAGATATTTACTTTGGAAACATTGAAAGTACTTCGTATTTGAAAAATTTTGCTTCGGACACGTAATCACAGCTTATCTCTATATGGAACATGACTATGTGTGCGTTGGATTGGACATTTGAAAAATAACTATAACTACCACAAAGATCAATATGCAACGGATTGATAAAAAATATTCTTTGGTATCAACTACTTCCAGGGTTTTTGTTTGGAACAAGTAATTGTGGCCAACATCCTAAGTACCTTCAAGTAGTAAGTACTTTTAAATTTTCAGAATCACCTGTACCTCACTTTACTGAAGACGAAAAATCCTATTGAGCTACTAATGATGTATTTAGATATAATATAAAATATATTATCAAAAAAATCACGATCGAGATACCATATTTATTATTACATTTACATAAATAAACATAAATAAACCTAAATTAAAATAAAAAAATAATGTAATTGAAATAAGTGTATATAACTAGATCCTTGTCGTAGAGTATACCGATAGACACCATTTTTCTTACAAACGATTTATATATACATTAACATAGCCTATAAAGATATATGTATATGTATATAACATAGTAATAGAGATTCTGTAGTTTTAAGTAATCCCAAGTGTAAAACCCTCGCTGAGGCAACCACTCTTTCGCAGGTAAGGCCGAACGGTGAAACCTGCGCACAAGTGGCGTGGCGTGAGCGAGGGTTCGCATCGGAGCATAATCAAAAAATGTAAGAAAACACTAAAAAAGGGCACGGACGAAAAGTCTGTGGAGCAGAAATTTTATTAATAAAAAAAAAGCCTATTTCCGTAACCAAATTAGGGAAACAATCCGAATACTTCTGTAATAATTTTTTTTTATCATTCACTCTCACCTCTTTAGTGATATTGTACAATTTACCTCTCGTGATTGTCTCACCTTTCTTCTGAAAAATTGATTTCTCGCTTATATTACATACTTTCAAGTAACTCTTGCCCTCATGGAGTATTGAACTCGAAATTACATTAGTCACATCTCCCATATTATGTGACGTGGTTTCGCGCACAGTTGACACGTGCACTTAACTGTGCTCACAGTAAGTTCCGTATCATCTGTAACTAGGAATTCCATCGCAGACATTATATATTTTAACTGTAACGGGTACTCACGATTTTTGTGTTTTTAATTGTTGTTTGTACTGCTCTTTGCTTATTTCATCACCTCTCCTCAGCTCGGTTCACCTCGTCTCGCTTCATCACCACTTACTCAAATCCTCCGTTAAACTTATATTCGTTATTGTCTATATTACTTATAAAATAAAGGGGCTTGAATCTGTACAATAATTTTTTTCAGAAAATTTGAATGTAAGTAGGCCAAATCTTATTATTTTTAAATTAACGTTGGCTGTTTGTCTACGTATTACAGATAAATCGCAAACATATTTAGAAGATAATTGGTATACCTGTAATTAATATTATCTTGGATACTTCTTATTATAGGAAATGTATCCCGCGGGATGGGATATAAAACGTTGTGATGTTCAGTACAGACTACAGGGTAGTCGGTAGGTGCATTTATAAAATGAAATAACAAAACAAAACAACTGATTACTTCTGCTTAGATTTTTTATTTTTGATTTGAGGTTGTTTAGTCTTCTTTGCGCAACAACATAACCGCATAATGGTTATTATCATAAATATAAATAAAAGTAATATAACACTGATGATTAATATAACATCTAGATTCAAGTACTGGTATAAGGGAACATCGGCAGCTGCAGCTCTGTATTTGATGTCTGGGTGTTTAGCAACGAATTCTGTCCAATATATAGCAGTATCCATTGGGGACATCGGACGGTCACGCCAAGCTTTAGAAATTTTCTTGGCATTATTTCTGAACCTGAAATGAAACATATGTAATAGTTAATCAGCGGTAAAAGTTTTTTTTTGTATTTCATTTGTAGTGTTGGCGGGTCAATTAAGAGAGTGTTCCCCGCATAGTCCTTGGCCGGCAACACATTTTTAATATTTTCGGCCAGTGGTGACAATTTACCATCAAGTGAAACAGACGGGCTCGTTAATAGCTTATGATATCAAATTGTTTCAATCGTAAGAGTTTCAACGAATAAACGAATTGATATTTTATAATGTTATTGAAAAGGTAGTTACAAAGATTGATGATATCATATAAATGTATTCTCTGACGTCAGAGAATACATTTCAGATAAACTTCAATAAATACAAGTAAATCAATCAGCTCTCTGAGCGAAGCGTGCCTATTTTAAACCGTTAAAAATATGCTTTTACTATAATTATATTTATAACTTAAATACATATATGAGTTAGGTTTTTAACTACATAATATATATTTATATAACTTTTGTTATAAATCTCTGAAAGAAAATTATTTGGAATGTACTTTGGGCTGCTTTATAATGAATGTTGTCTTCTTATCTTAAAATATTGTAACGTAATAATTGACTCGCCTGGGATCCAGAACCGTTTTGAACGCAGCTATTAGGTTTTCTTTGGTTAGTTCATTCAGTGAGATTTGGATTCCTACACCGGATTCTTCAATTGATGCTGCATTTGCAGGTTGGTCCCCCACGATAGGCATAGCTACTATAGGTACTCCGTAATGCAGAGCCTCAATAGTTCCGCCCATACCAGCATGTGAAAAGAAAGCCATGGTCTTCGGATGACCTGTACAGTAACAATAGAATATTGTTAATACATTGAAGTTGCAGACAATTATCTACGAGGGTTTAAGTTTTAAAATAATATTTTTTGTATTTTATACATCATAAAAAACTCTCATTGTAATAAAAAACGTTGAAGAAACGAGAGAAATATCGAATCTAGCAACGAGATTGTGTCTAGTGATAATAATATATTCAGAAAAATAATATTTATTTATGGATATAGAAGAATAATTAGGGACACTTTGTTAATCATGTGATAAAAATTAAGAGAAGATTAATAATATTTTACAAATTAGTATACTCGTAGCCTTGTGAACTTAAAAACCCCCAATTCTATTAAATGTTTGACGTGTACTTAATACAAAATTTGTAAAAGTAATTAAGTATGTACAATTTTATAAGTGTTTTAGTCGTAGTATACTGTGCCTCTCCTTAATTATAAGTTATTTTGCTTACCTAAAATATCTACTTGAGGTAACCAGTTGGAGATATAAATTTTTTTCTTATCCACTGTTAACTCTTTTGGGTCCCATTTCCAAATAAATCTTTGGGGGAATTGTGCCATCGCGGCAAGAATTGCTTGGGTCTTCTCTTGAGAGAGCGAACCACTTTTGAATGTGGTGCCGAAACTAACATACACCACCCCATTTTCTGCCTCCTCAACAAATTTTTGTAAATCCTGCAATTAAATTGTATTAAATCTCAATTAAACAGTAACATTTTAATTTCTCTTGCATGAACCAACATGTAAGTAGCATAATACACGTTTTGAAATGAAATTTAAGAAATTAATAAAATATACTCTAGGCTAAAAAAAATTGGTTAGGGTTTACCTTTAACATTAATTATTACTGTAGGTACACAATATACTTGTCATGTTAATAATCATGACCTCGTATGTTGTAGATAACTGCTATTTGAGCAATATACCCACTCGAATATCTTGTAACAATGTAAGTATATTCAGAACACAATTTCCGAGTGATAAAATTTTCAAGTTTTTATTCTGAAAATACCGCAATTTCGGCTGACAATAAATTATAAAATCATGAAGTATATCAAAATTAATATTGCCATTTTACCTTTTCACCACTTACAGAAAGTAAATAATATTGAGTTAAAATATTGAAAAAATACTTACACCAGTTAAAGGTTTCGCTTTAGCTACGTGATAGCCCCCCACTTCAATTACGTTCGCCGGAAATAGCTGAGATCCAGTCAGTACAAAATTGTGATATAGTAACAAAATTTTAATATCACGAGCTAAATCTTCCAGCGGCGGTATATCGTCAAAATACCGCGCTAAAGCATTTTGATTATTTCTTTGTGACACAAAGTAGTACATCGACTTGAAATAAAAGTCAAACAAAACTCTTTCCACTCTTTGATACAACGTTGGTTTAGTGCCACCTTCCAGGAAATGGAATGATACGTAAGACGGATTGTATGGAATTCCAAATCTGCTGTAGTGCCAAGGCATTAAGATATGAGACGTAATACCTATTACGGGAGTGTTTAATTTGTAAGTAATAGCTAAAGCGCAATCGCTAACGAACTGTTCAACAATTGCCACATCGAACTTGAGCTTTTTCTTAACGAGATCTTGCACTTCTTTATTCTTTAATAACACCTCACAGTTATCTCTTCCGGAATAAGTTAGATATGAAGCAGTGAAAAACACAGTGAGATATGATCTCTCGATTGGTATGTTGTCTTCTATTATTTTGCTGGAACCTGATAGGTCAATGGCTTGATAGTTCCTTGGTGCGTGTTCCTCGGGAAAATGTGAAATAACCGTAACATTGTGACCACGTTTTACTAACTCTTGTAGATATGTCCGAAACACTATAAAGTGACTTTTCCCTTGATAGGGAAATATTCCTAAAATATTTAGAGTTGTCGTGTGTGATACCGTAAGTAAGAATAAAGTGACTGTAATAGCACGCGACATGATTCCAAATCAGTCGTGATAGGCAGCCGTCCGGTTATAAACTGAGCAATATACAGGGCCAGAGTATCCAACGAAGTCAACACGATCTGGTTGTTTGTGTGTGTGGGCTTCATTGCAATTACTTTATATGTGTGCGTGCTTTAATAATACTTACGCTAAAAACACAAAGACTATTTATTTATACTAGGATTTGTGAGTACATGTCAGTTTCTAGTTAGTTGGTTACCTACGTATTACAAAATTTAAATTCACAATTAACGGATAAATATTGAATTGTTATTGTGTTTTATGACCTTTACGAGTTCTTTTGGACTGGTAGCGCAGCATTACTTCCAAATGAGTGATTTTTCCGTCTTATATGTTACTTATTTTGATATTATAGACGTGTTCGAGTATCATGTGTTTATATTCAAAGTCAAAATCCATAATTCTAAACTACAGCACGTGAATA
>PDGT01000003.1:8395167-8446680 GCA_003671415.1 Megathymus violae | reverse complement strand
CCATGTGTAAGTAATTCTGCTAATTATTATTTTCGTACTGATTGAACTTACTCTGGGTCCAGTATTATATTTAATTTGTTAATGATATTTTCTTTTGTTATATCATTTCTGTGTATTTGAACACCAAGTCCAGCTTCTTCTGCTGCTGCAGCGTTTGAGGGTTGGTCTCCGAATACAGGCATTCCTAGTATCGGTACGCCGTGGTGAATCGCTTCGGTCATTCCCAGAAGTCCACAATGAGAAAAAAATGCTAAAACTTTTGGATGTGCTAAAAATAAATAAATATTTTGTTTAACATATCTAATACTATATAAATCTACTACTACTATATAAGTCTATTGAGAATTTCGTGTAGGTATGTCTCGAAATAACTCAACCAACGGCTTGACCGATCTTAATGAAAATTAGTATGTAGTGAGAACACGTGCTTGTCACAATATAAAAAAGAACCAATAATTTAATTTGTAAAAGTTGTCAACATTATGCATGTATACCATATTCGAAGGTGAAATATTTGAAAAAAAAAAACCTTTTAAAAGCAGTATTAAACCGACTTAAGACCTAAAAACTAGAAAATATTACTAAAAGGAGACCATAAGTTAGTGATTTCATTCAAAAGTCAAAATTACATTATTATGATTAACTGACGTTTAGATGTAATTCTAATATGAAAATGTGTCTGTTACTTATTCATGGGAATAAAATCTTATTTATTTTGTACACAAGATAAATTTACAGGAAACAAAATATGTATGTCGGATTGGCAGATGATCATGAATTCGGTTGTTGAACGGAATGTGGGTCGTGACCCGGGTGATGGTAGCATCGTCACTATGACTCGACTCTCGGCAACTCGTTTTATAACGGAGCCAAGCTAAGGGACAAGGGCTATGGCAGGCTATAGCTGTGTTACAAGCGCATTGAAGACTAGTGCCTCTGTTAGGAACTGTCACACGTTTCGTTTGTAACTATTGTTAACAGCGAATTCTAGTGGACTACTACTATTCGAATTATCAATCCATTCGCGAAGAGAAGACCATGACGTCAATAATGCTGTAATCCGACATGTATGAAGAGTCTGTACCAGGGCACCACTTATGCCTAGTCTGTAATTTTTTTCCAGTAGGCCCAAAAACTGGAAAATAATATATACTATGCAGACATATAACACTTAAATTACTGAAGAATGAACTTTGGTATATTTGGAACTTATATTGTGGCTTTATAATCTACGACATGTCTGGGAGACAATTTGTTTTAACACATACAATCCAAATGGTTCCGCAGGTATAAAAATCCAGTTTTCACTATAATTGAAAATGCTATCATCAGTTTATGTATAGAATTCTTAACATTAAGTGTTTAGAAAGTGAAATTTAACTAAATAATGTTATTAAAAAAATTATGAATACCTACCTAAAATGTCATTTTGAGGTAACCATTTTGATACATATATGTTTTCTGGATTGCCTGGTAGCGTCGTTTTTTCCCATTTCCATACAACACGTTGAGGAAGTGCTGATAAAGCTGCTATTATTTCATGAAGTGTATTTTTTGTTAGAGAAGATGATTTCAAAATACTACCAAAACTGATATAAATTACACCGTGCTTGGAATCCTCGATAAATTTTTGTAGTTCCTGTATAAAAAAATTGACCCGTGGTCTGGTATCACAATTAGTTTAAAAATTTCATAAGTAATAGTTAGAATGTTTGATTCTACATCGTAATCCATACTGCCTCAACGGTGGGCTCAGGTTTATTTTAAGAATTGTTTGATCTCCTTTAGACCGTATACGTTTTTATATGAATAGCCGACAAAACAGCAGACGAAATATCTTAATGGTAAGTAGTCTCCATCGCCCATGGCCACCTGCGCCACCAAAACCAGCATCAACTAGTTGACGGCTAAGAAAGAAGCAAATAAACCGTATACTAATGGTTCTTTAAAACTTTTCACAGTTAATTTTAGAAGGAGACAGTTAGTTATTTTGGCCAGAAACGCTACCACCATGAACGAGTACCATCTATGTTAAATTGGTATTCTCGACATTTACATTCGGGATTAATATGACACGAATCACTGCTTTCTTCCGTTTCTGTTCTAAATTGCCTAACACAGAAATGAAATAAAAAACATCAATGTGGTACGTAAAGTTAACTTACTGCAGGTAATGGTTTGGGCTCTTTCACATGGTAACCACCTACTTCTTTTAAATTCGCCGGTAGAAGTGACGAACCAGACAATACAAAGTATTGGTATAGGAGTAAAAATTTTATATTGCTTCCCAACTCTTCCAAAGAAGGAACTTCGCCCAAATATTCTCCGACAATATTTTGTTCAATTATTTGAGTTACATATTTGTTTATAAAATAGAACCAGTTGTACCATAGTATCCGTTGAACCCGTTGGTACAGAGTAGGTTTGGAGCCACCCTCCAAAAAATCAAAAAGTACGTACGACGGATTGTACGGCACTCCCAGCCTATTGTAATGCCAAGGTAGTAACATGTGTGAAGTGAGGCCTACAACTGGTGCCCCTAATTTATACGCTAGGCCTAAAGCACAATCGCTGTCGAACTGTTCTAAAACAACAACATCAAATTTTCGTTGTGAAGTCCATAATTTCTGAACATTTTCATCTGATAATAAAATTCTACAACAATACGGGCCACCCATAACATGAATGGCAGTCATTGTGATGAATGTTGTGATCAAGGATCTCTTTATCGGAAAGGTAAACTCGATTACTTTTGAGTTTTCAGATAAATCTATAACATGATAGTTATCTCGAGGTTTCTTGTCAGCGAAGTACGATATCACTGTTACGTTGTGGCCTCTAGCAGCTAGTTCTTGCAAATACGGTTCAAATACGTAGAAATGACTTTTAGCTAAGGCTGGAAATACGCCTAAAATATCTAACGAGAACACCACGTTTATATTTGCACATAAAAATAACGGTAAAACAAGAATCATTTTATTTTACACACGTTATATAATATTAGTTATCTTTCACACACTAAACACGAATTAAATGAAAATGTAGCTTATACCAAGCTGCGATTAAATTTTATCTACCTTATCATTTCACAATATATTAGAGATATGTTGCTAGGTATTATAAATATTATAACAGATTAAGCTGATTACATGTGCATATATATAAGGGGAGGTTGATGATCCCGTTCCTCCTTAATATATATAACGATTCTCGAGTCCTGAGTTCGTTCGAGTTTAATAGTTCATTATTCTATATATACACTTGATCCTATGTACGAGTAAAACTTTTAAATGGTAAAATATTGTTTCAAATAGGTCCTATGGTTCTGGAGATTACTTTCCGCATATACACAAACTACTTATACTTGTTAGTCTGTTACAATGTTAGTATAGATTAATTTATGCAGGTAAAACTCGGTTGACAGACCACAGAAATTATTCATTGAGTTGAATTACTTACACATTTTATTTAAAACTACCTACATTTGAAAAGTACCTATTGTTTGTTGCAGCCTAGAATTTACTTCTGTTGGGTGATTCCTAATTGACATAGGCGTTCAGGATTTTGCCTTTTCTGCATGCAGAAAATTAGTAAAGTGGGAAAAACCATAAAAATAATATACTAACGTAATAGACGAACACTCATATCATCATCGCGTAACCAAAACCTACATGTACATGTGTATGAAAATGACATCTGTGTTTGAGTGACTTTTAGTGATGTCAAATTCACAACCATGCACTGTCGATATGAATGTCGACTATTCCATCACAGGTTTTTTGCTTTATTTTAGATATTCGATTATTTAATTCGTTCTCTGGATTATTTATTACATGTTAAATTAAATAATGCCATGTTAATTCTAGTAAATTCTTTACGCTATTATATTGACTTTATGGGAAAAACTATTAAATTGTTTTTTGCACACTCCATCTCCCACCCCTATTACAAAAGCTATAGCTACGCCCACAGGTGTGGCTACATGGTAGCCACAAAAATCCCTGAACCAAAAAAATGTGTTGGTAAAAAATAAAGTTAAAACAGAACTAGGTAACTATGTGACGAAGTAGGTAAGTATGTCTTTACTAATGAGTGTATTTGTATGTAATAACACTTAGTTATTTAATGCAAAGGAAACTAGAAAAGCAAAAAACTTCTTTAATTTTTGATAGGTCATTCAATTTCAGTTCTCACTTATGATTGCAAAAAACAAATTGTACAAATTTCTGACCATTGTTTGTATTTTTATCTATTATGTATCTATTATATTTACATCAAAGAAAGAGTTTTTTAATAAATTAACAAAGCATTTATTTAGCTTACTCTCAGAGTAGGTAAACCTTTAAACTCAGATCGCATTTTGTAAGTACATATTACTAAATCTTAATAGATAATTTGGTAATGATAATAATCTGTCACAAGACAACTTGTACATATAGTTATTTTTACAAACATTACAATAAAGTTCATAGTCTTTACTTACAAAATATTATGTTAACTAGAAGTGTAAAAGTGTATTCAAATACAAATATTATAATTTAAGTCACGGTAGAAGTAATTTAATATTTTGGATATAACCATACACCGTTTTTCTTACAAAGGTTACAGTTCAAATCGTTGCTACAATGAATGTACTGATATTAATGTATTTAACATGTGAACATCAAATTTACACATTAATTTCAAAATATAAAATGGAACTCATTATTACTATTTTTTGTGAACAATTCCAATTATTCGAATTTAACTCTTTTTGATCTTCGCTCTTCGGCAACAGAAGTTTCCACCACCGCATCATTTTGCCAACAACAACAGCATAAACCAAGTATCTTGTAGACTACATAACTTAATATATACAGTATTAGAGCAATAAAAGCTAATACATCTAGTTGTAGTTGTTGATATAAAGGGGTGTGTACAGATGTGGCTTGCAAATTGGGCGCACCTCTGTACCTGGCAACATATTCAGTCCAATATATTGCTGTTTCCAGGGGCGACATTGGACGATCATGCCATCTACGAGACACGAGCTTTGCACGTGTTTGCCACCTGAAATGAGAGGAAGGAGAGGAATGATGAAAAAAAGATTCTAAAATATTGCTGATAATTTGAATAACATTAATTTACATTTGTATCTGAGCTGTCTTATGAAGGAAATTATTTGGTCAATCTCATGCGAAACTGATTCATTTTAGTATTCACCAATGGTCGAAATTTGACCCTAATTCCTTAATTAGATTAATTTAATTTTTAAGTTATAATCTTGGCGAGGTGTTTTTCTAAAAGACTATCTAAACTATTATAATCATTGTATAATTATTTTTCTAATTTTATTCTAATACTTCAGCTATGAACTTACGAAAATGGAAAACGGATGGCTAAGCCATATTTAAATAGCAACAAAATTTCCTTAAGTTTATTTTTCTATACTGGTCAAATTTCACCAAGAATAGACAGTTAATTTGTCTATCTATTTCATATTAAAAAGAAAGAAAATATGGTCATTATATTAGAATATAAAGTGTAAATTATAAACAGATCCCCTAGGGCCCTTACAAATCTACAATAATCGTAGGTTTCGCCTGTATCCTTCGATGATGTTGAGATGTTCTATAAAGATAAAATTAAAAACCCTGGTATCATCTTGGATAGAACTCTCATCTTGACGCGGAAGATCAATAAAATAAGTCGTAAAGTATTTACTGCTGTGGGTTTTGTCAAAAGGTTTCAATACTTTCTACTCATTAGTACCAAAATTGCCCTAAGACATATTCATCATCAACATCACATATCGGATTTTGATACTTGATTTTGCTGATATTTGCTATCTCGATATCTGAATTGGCTCTCGGTTCGTTTTCAGTAGAATACACTTATACTTTCTTCGCTATATTTTAAAGAACTATATCAATATCTATATACGATTCACGATAGTGATCGATTACTCTTCCCCACAACTAACCGTTTTGTACACTATTCCAACTATTATCATAAATCGTTTACCATTTTTTTTAATTGACCACCATACTCTATTCGTCATGTCAACTTATTAAACTCGTTCCAAAGACAAATCAAAGAGCACTCTTTGTCTTTTTAGCTGTAGACAATTTTTCATCGTTTCTGTCTGACTCGGTTTACTTGTTTTATTTGTGGTGTACAATAGAATATCTTGTATTATTAAGATTTATGTTTTTGACATTAACGAATTTAAATTATCTTCATTGTGTACTTCTCTCCAAATTTTTAATAAAAAAAAAAACTTAATCTATATCTAAAAAAGGGATGAATAATATAATAATAATATATTATTATTATTATTATTATAATTATTAGAGACCCGATCGTACATTCCTCGTGCCTTTCTTCTTCTTTCAGATAACGTTTCTAATGTTCTGTTACTTCTGAGAACTGAGACGAAACACGTCAGTTTCCCGAAATATAAGACTGCTTGATGCCAATTGATTTGAGCAAAATTAACACGATTTGTAAATATATAAGAATATAACTTACTGAGGGTCCAAAACTTCATTGATTGCATCCATAAGGAACTCCTTCTTCATATTTTGGTACGACACAATAGTAGCGACACCCGAGTCAGCTAAGACTGCTGCGTTTCCGTACTGATCACCGAATAGAGGTATTGCAATGACAGGAATACCACAATCTAGAGCTTCGATGGTACTCAATATTCCAGCATGTGAAATAAATGCTTTGACATTGTCATGTCCTGTAAATATTTTAAAGATGTTAGATAAAATTAAAATTTAATACTTATATATCTAGAAATACAATAAGGTAGGTTGACGTTTTTCTGCGGCTTCGATACTGTGTTCCAAATATCAAGTAAAGATTTGAAGATACATTTAGCTGATTTACTTCACTTAAGGATTGAGATAAAAATACTATCTATGTATTGCTGTCAACCAAAAAATCTGTTTAAATGCAAAAATAGCAAATTTTGCACTACATCGATCAGAATAAAATCCTACCCTTAAAACGATTTGAGCAAGTTTCATAAATTAAGATTTCAAAAAACTTTTTCTCATCAGTAGGGTGAAACATGCATAATAATTCCAGAAACATATTTTTATAAAGTACCAGCGGCTCGCCCCGATTTCGTTCGGGTTGGACAATTACTTGTTATAGCTTATGTCCATCCGGAATAATGTAACTTTCTAATGTTGAAAGAATTATTTAAATAGGTGCCGTGATTCTGGAGATTTCCCTCCTCATATGTATAAACCCACAAAATTCACGCTCTCTCACTGAAATCCCTACATATAAGGTATAAGGGGCTTCAGCCATTCTTGAATCACAGCCAACCTCCCCTACTCATAGTGCACCCTACTGAACAACAGACGAGGTCATAGCGAACGGCATCTCCCGTTGGAGGTCGCTGGGCTCTGTATCACCCAGTTTAATCCGACGGCACTTGTATGGTGGTAGGGTACTTTGCCCAACGGGCTAGCTACTACCCTCCTTCTAAAATCGACTGTGAAATGTTTCATACGTATTTCGCTCAGAGTGTCGGAGGGTCAGTCATAATAATGCAGTTGCCTCGCCTCCTCTTGTATCGGCAACACTACGGTGATGCCTTTGGTGTTACGGAAGTCTATGGGCGAGGGTGACCACTTACAACCAGGTGGCTCGTCCGCTCGTTTGTAGACTAGTCACATTAAAAAATATATTACACGCAAGTCAAGTCAAGTATGGCCGACAGTTCACGACAGGATATTTTCAGTTTCAAAAATATTGATTTCAGTTCTCCATACTCACTTAAAATATCGTACTGCGGCAACCATCGCATCGTCATAACATTCCTTGGCAGGTTTTCTATGTTTCCTCCGTCCCATTTCCACAAGATTCTAAGTGGCAGTTTACTGAATGTAGTTATTAGCGCGTCTAATTTGTCCCCAGGCAAAGTAGAGTCTTTTACATTTGATCCTAAATTCATGTATATAACTCCATGCTCAGCTTCATTGATGAATCTTTCGATCTCCTGGAAACATCATTAACAAAAACTTTACTATGAACTATGTATGTTGTTATTATTTGTGATTATTCCAATGATTATTTGAAACAGGCACTACAACCAAAAGAGATTTGCTTAAAGTAGGCTAGATATTACTGTTAAAATTATAATATAAGTGATTCATAAGAATTGTAGCTATATACATTTCATGAATGTGTAGTAATTGGAATTTTTTTTCATATCATTATGATGATTATCTAAAAAGTTTTTGAACTAAGCTTTTAGTAAATTAAGTTATATTAAGTACCTGTACCACAATTAGCTATTACATAAGGTCAACTATGTATTGTTCGTGCTAAAAGAACTATTAGATTGAATTTACAAAACTCCCTTTCATATTAAAATTCATCTAACTCCAACCCAAACAGCGCGTTTCATTGAAAATTGCAGTAACCATAACTCATTCTCATATCTGTCTCAAATGTATTATTGCTGTATTTTTTGGAGAATTAATCAATTCCTCTGTCTCATTTCACGATGAAGCAGCAATAATTGCCGATAAGATAAGAAAATTATATGATGTTATCAAAGTAGGTCATGACCTGCGTTGCAATAGGATAATAGGTAGGTATCAATATTAATATTGCATGGTAAACATTATGTAATTATTTTTATTCAAATTAGTTGGTATGCGTTCAGTTATATCGATGATTGATGAACGAATGATTATATGATTTTATAAATATTTAACGTTTTAAATTACTGAAATATTAACCATTACAATGGTTTGCCTTTGAACAAGAATTGTTGGGTAAGACCGGGATATTTCATATTATTAGCAATAAGAAACCAAAGACATTCCATCACATTGCGTGTTGTAGCAAAAGAAATATGTGGAAATTTCATAAATTTTGGACAACGAGTATTCATAGAAATGAAACATTAATATGAGTGAAAGTCGTATGCATAACTATAGAGCTTTTGTGCGCACTGTCGACACACATTGCATCCCGTAACGTTTTACCGTTATGATTTGACTCTAACACTCATGGAAATGGAACCGTTATTGTGAAGTGATTTAATACTGTTACAGAGGAAAGACGGCAGCTTAATTTTCCCAGATTGGTAAGTAAAAAGAAAAGGAATCTTCCAAGACGATTTTAGTTTAATATAATAGAAAGAAAGAAACAAAGAGAACGAGAATATAAAACTAAATGAATTTACTTACATGTATGTAGATCTTGAAACAAATTTTTATTATTAATTCTGTATTAACTTACGTTTGATATTTTTTTCAAAATGTAAAAAATTAAATCAATAAAATTTCTCGACATCATTTCTGATCTTCATCGGTAATTGGGTAAAAAATAAAAAAAAACCGGCTCCTAATCAATCGGCAATCATGTATCAAATCGCGATGTGTATCATGATATCGCATTAGAACAAATTTATCCTACCAACCACGAATGTACATTAAGTGTATTATCGGATATGGCATAGGTTTACACAGTTTATATTTCTAGTGCAGGTCGGGATGCGTCTACATATAATAACGAAAATGTTAAATGTCGGTCATGATGCCACGTATTGGAGATGGAGATCGTAAATGCTTCACTTGGCACAACGTTTACAATCTCAGTAGACTTTTGTGAATACGTAAAAAATGAAGCAATGTAGTGATTGTCAATTACTTTGGGACTCAAAAGTTGTTCATCCGAACAGAGATAAATTTATGAACTTTTTTATTCTATTTGATTCCTTTGTTAAAAAGACTTGAAAGAGAGAATAAGTTAATTGTTTGCTTGGTGGTAGGGCTTCGCGTATGGATTATATTATTATTAAATCATTAATATTATTATTGGTATTATTATCTTTCCGTGAATCCTGCGTGGTTAGCTACCACAAGCAGGAGTGCTTGAGTCAGCCGCCAAACGACTTGTCGTGTTCCGGCTGGGGGTTTGAGAGCCAGTACTTGCTTTCTAACCTTCTTCTCATTTCCTGGCCGACAACGCATCAATAATATCTTTGGTCTTGCTGATGTTCATGGGCGACGTTGACCACTTTCCATCATGTGGCTCGTCTGCTCGTTTGTCGGCTATTAACATAAAAGAAAGTAGTTTTGACTGTCCAATTGCACCTAATTGAATTTTTTTCTTACAAGAAATTGTGTAAATTTCAACAAATGGAAATCAAGAAAAATCGGAGCCAATTAGACCAAGGACCGGAGTATGGTTAGTGATGGAAACTTTCTAGTCGCAACTCCTCCAATTTGGAAACTTAGAGCTTTGTGGAGAAGGAGCAGTGAGCTGGAACAATTGATCAATGTCGGTTGTTTACTTGCGAGCTTTTGCAGCATTGTGTGCAAATGTTGATGTACTGATTTGCAGTAATTGTTGGACCTAATTTAGAAACGCTTGAGAGGATATAATCAGCATGAGTCCATTATAGTCATTGGTATATACTTTGAAGTCTAATTTCGCTTGGAGTAATTTTCTGGCTCTGCAGGGCTTAACTATTGTGATAAACACTTTCAATTTGTCATACAGAATTCATTTTTCAACACAAGTGATGAAATGATTCAGAATCCCCTTAACTGTTACAAGTGTGTGCCGATGGGCTTCATCGAATTTATCGAGTTCTATTTTTCGGATTTCCTAAAATCAATAATATCGTTTATACCTAACGCCGTGGTATATATTTTTTCATTTATCCCGCTATGCACGATACTACACACGCATATGCGCTTTAGTACACCGGAAATTTGTAGAGAACGCATAATTGACTTGATTCTTTGGATTTCATCCCTTAAGGGTATTGGTGACGTATTAGTTTATATTATATTTAGTCAATTACGATATGTTTGATGCTGATAAATTATTTTTTTATCCAAAAAATATATTTAATTCAATAGGTAAATAGAAATACAATACTTTTGTAATATATAATTTTATATACTACATCAAGATCAGACGTTTTTGAGAATCAACATTGTTGTAATGATTTATTAGCGAAGCTGATGTTATAAAGTAGTACAGAAAATTTAAGGATATGAAACAGATAAGACTCAACAAGGAAGGTATTTTATTCGTAAAGTCACAACCTTTCACTTCGTTAACAGGCCGTTGTCATTAACAAACATACAATAATTCATCACGACAAAACACACAAGCTCGAAGACCGTAGGTATTCTGTAAGTAGTTAAATAACGATCGGCATCGTTAGATCGCCATCACCCATATAGTGTTTATAAACTAACAAATGCCCTCGCTTCGCTTCGGAAAAACTACCTTACGCATAAAGATAGCATCTGCATTTTTCTGGGTTTTTCTCGTTCCGTGAGTTGTAAATATATATATATATATATATATAAATTCATAACGTTTCTATTTATGGACAGATTGCAATGAAACAAACTTTAAGTATTAAGTTATGCTTACTGCAATACAATAGTGAAAACCAGAACAAAATCGATTAAGCCGTTTGTTTCTGAGATTAGCGGAGACAAACGCACAAACAAACAGACAAAAATTATTACAACTGTTGTTTTGTGTTCTTGAAATCAACATTTTCAGAATGGAAACGTTGGAACCAAAATGGTACCTACAGTGTGTTCGTTAGCAGTGCCTGGTCCAAATACATAATTGTTTCTTCGAACTGAACTGCGGTGCTAGTGCCACGATAGACGAGCGATATTAATCGTACAGAATAATAACAATTAAAAATTTTGATGTAATCGGGAACTTAAATTAAAACTTAACAGAACTTAAATTAAATGACAAAAACAAATGAATAATGAATTTTGAAACATAAAGTGGATTGCTAATGATAGAGGCACAAACATATTTGTGTGAGATTTTCGTCGTTTGTCTATTTGAATGTTTGTCTGCGCACGTATCACGCGGAAGCTACACAACAGATTTAGATGATACATAGCATATTTGTTTTGTAATTTTTATTTTAGGACATTTTTAGGGTAAGTTTTCATCCCAGAAAATAATTTTGTTTCAGTGTTAGGAAATGAAGTGTTTTTTTTGTAACTATTGCAAAACATTTATATATTTCTAATACATATAATAAGAACTGCGACACCTAAAATAATAAAATTAACAAACATAAAGTTATTAAATGCCTGTTTGGGCAGCGAGTACGATATTCGTAATGTTTCTAAAACGAAGCAAGGGCGGAACAGATTGAAATAATTTGAATTTGGAATTTTAAAGCTCATTATATCTTTTAAATTCTAATTTGAATGTATTGTAAATAACCAATTTAATATTTAAGCGTCTGGATATTTTGGTTAATATCTAAAACTTGTTGTTAGTCTATATGTCTATGTCCTATTTTTCATCGTGTAATAAGTGGCATATTATATTAATAATGTATTCGTAAATCCATTGTTTCAGTTCTATTATAAATTTAAATATATGTAATCAGTGTCACTAGTTTTCGGTTGTTTAATTTTTCCATTTAAATTGTAATAGCAGAGTATTGAAAATACTTTGTAAAAATGAAATACACGTACACGGAACATATTGATATTAAAAATTAAGATATAATCAATAATTATGTTCATACGAGCTGTTCTTACCGTGGGTATGATTTTTGGTGGCCTCACGTGTATGCCACCAATGTCTATTACATTATCAGGTCTGCCAATACCTCCGAATGCTGATTGGTGTGTGTTTACAAACACTAGGCTTGCGTTTGATGCGATGCTTTCTAACGAAGGAAGATTATCACCTAAATATTTATAAAGATATACGTGATCAGTCACTTGTGAGCCTATATAGTATACCCAGTTCGTGACATGATAAATGAAGTAACTCTTCAATCTTTCAAAGTACCACGGCTCTTTTCCATAAGGTAGCAGTGACTGCGGAATGTACGCGGAATTGAAATTGATTCCCAGCCTGTTGTAATGCCACGGATGTGTTGGTTGAGGATTGAACGCAATGTACGGCGCACTCAAATTTGCCGCCAATGCAAGCGCACAGTCACTGTTGTATGATTCCACTAGAATCACATCGAATTGAGGTCGCGTTCTTATCATGTGGAGTACTTGATGATTGTTCATCAAGGTCTTGCAATCATCGTTTCCAGATTTAGTCGATACTAACGTCTCGAATGGCACTCGCGATATTTCGTTTACGATCACTGAATCGAATGATAGACCTTTGTACACTTGTTTGTCACTTAACAACACGTCTTTGTAGGTAGCGGGCGCGTCGGACAGTTGGAAATGGCTTATAAGTGTCACATCGTGGTTTCGATTTGCGAGCTCCCGGAATAAGCCGCGGTACGTGAGATGATTGTTACGGTCTAGGGACGGAAATATTCCTAATATTTTGTAGCTACTCGTGGCGATAACCTGCGCGATGAGGTAAACAACGAACGCAAGTTTTTTTGCCATTTCTGAACACGTTCGTGCTGTTAGACCGCTGCGTTGTTACTAGGGCGTAGATAGATGATTTGATGTAACCTTACGTTTAAAACTAATAATAGGTAGATATTATGAGGTAATCGTTCGACTGACGCGGTAGCCGTGTCGTCAGACCCAGAAATATTCGAGACTCTGCAGTGTCACTAAACGTGACCTCGATTCGCATGGAAAGCGTGCGCCGGTGCCGGCTGGACGGCGTATACTGAACTTTATATTGATATAAGAGAAAGTATTGTTAATTAAATGATGATATTAGTCTACCAAAGTTAGGACTTAAGGAATATTAATATATAAACTCATTAAGCATTGTTATTATTCATGTGAGAATTGGGTTTGATAAATTACGTAAATGAATATAAATATTAGTTCGTATTCTAGCGTATATTATCAAAACGACTTGTTGATTATGAATTCCAGTATTTTGGACGCATTTAACGTTATTGAACGTTTTTTACGTTTAAGCTCAATGTCAAAGTCAAAGCATAGGTACATGGGCGTGATGTCAACATCTTACATTGCGGCTTGTAGACAAACTTTGACGTACTTTAGTTTTCAATTTCAAGTACTATTGGATTCATTTCCAGATTTTTAGGTAGGTTTCGTTAAGTGGGTTAAAATTCTACTGAGGCGGAACGAGTGGATTTTTGGTCGGAGGTATGATTTCAAACTTAAATAAACGTGGATTATCCACACTTGACTATATATAAAGTTATAATCATAAGATTAAATTACTATATACAAGAAAAGTATACCTATTTGCCGATGTTTCCGTTTAGGTGCATGGATTATGTCGTTAAACTGGGGTATTTAGGAGAAACTTTGACTCGGTAATAGATAACATAACTAATACTTAATACATTGGTCTTTAAATATTATGTTAATATATATTATAACTTATGGTAACCCTAAAAAGTGCAGTGTTGTAAGATAACATGTAGATAGTGTAGTATAGCGTTATATTATAATATGGTTTGTAAAAAAATTCCTAGAGGTCTGGTCGTACAGGTACATACGATACAAGTATTAGTTTTACATGTTATCTGTTGCTGTGTCATGAGTGTCTCCGTACCATCAAAGATAAACTTAAATTCATGTAAGTGGATCAAAATATCGGCGAACAATTTAAATACATTTTTTGTCTGTAACGTGGTAAAAACAGAGATCACAACCAGACTCGTCTACCGGAAGTACAAAGTTTTCTTAGTGAAATTGCACGTATTGCTGAAATGAAATGAAAGGCTATCAATTCAATACATACCATCCTTTATGTTTAGATTTACGACATAGTTATCTCAAAAAACTGTCACGATTTCCAGAACGTATTAAATAGATATCGAGCTTGACACAAAGTATCATGTTCCATGTGAAAAACTTAGTCCAGTTTTAATTAATCCCTCCAGAACAACAATTAATGCTATCACGATTCCGGGTACACTTTAAGAGTTTAAAGCTTTGTAATCGGTGATCTTACCTTTACAAGTGTCTTCAAAACTAGGTCAGTTTGAGCTGGTCAGCGATAGGATATCGACTGAAATAGTTCAAATTATCGAACTATCTTCGAGACTGAACTTTATGTATCCTACTTACTATATATCTTTGTGCCTTGGGTTGCTGAGGCGACGTTAATATTTTGAGGGCAAAATAGTGCCATTTAAAAGTGGAACGTCGAGTGCCTGCAGGTGTAGTAACCGCAATTTGTCGACACGTTTATCTGAAACATCCAACCATAAAATAATTCGCAGGCATACGAAATAACGGTAGGTCGTAGAAACAGTACTATTGTTTAATTTATTTCTATTCATGTAAGCATTTTCACTAGAATTAGGTAGTTGGAGAGTAAGTTTATTTGGGTATACTAGATTTTTTTTTTATATAACGAGAATGTAAATGGGAAGGACGAAACGAACTAATACGATGTTAAGTGGCAACTGAAGCTTTTGAATATTTTAATTTACAAAATAATGTCGCTTTATCACAACAGTACATTATCGTATACCACCATCATAAGCAACCAAGATTCAAGAATAAAGTACTGATCTTCCACGTTAATATTTGCTGCTGCCCAGGAATCAAACCAAGGACACATTGTTTCGCGGGCAGAGTGCTGTTCACATACAACTGCTATTAGGTACACGTAAGTTGTACAATCAAAACATGACGTGCATAAGTGTATTGATAAAATACCGAAATTATGAAATAAATGCGAATTTGATACATGACTTGTATGAAAATAAATACAGAACGAGACAGTCCAAAATAAAATCTGTTTTGTTTTCTACCTCGTTTAGATATTGGTAAACAACGACGCGTATAAGGTTATTTAACCAAAAATAAAAATTATTACTTCACAGAATAAATATTTATTAATTAAGCAATCTTTTGTTGTCAGAAATATTCACACGGTGCCGAGTGTCTACGTATCGCAAATACAAAGTTCGATTATACATGATATATGTATCTATACGTTATTTGAGTACTCAATCGCTACGTCATATACAATCCAATAGGATTTATCTTCCTTATTAACAAAAATACCTGCTATTAGGCATATTTGTGGATAAAATTTTAAAGTAAGTCGATTATTTTAGTGTTTTAGAGGCCAAAATATATTTTTTAAAAGTTCGTATCTGTCTATCTCTTATGGTGTTATCCGGATACCAATGAATATTAATTGGAAACGTGGCATGTACGGATCAATATCTAGGAGTACTTATCCCTAGAAAAAGATCTGTTCCCGCGAAACAAGGTGTTCGGGGTTTCTTGCGAATAAATACGATGCGTATGTAATAAAGAATTTGCTAAATTATTGCGTACAAGGTTACAATCAAATTTGTATGAAAATGCTTATAAGAAAAATTATGACGGCCGATCGCGCACACGTTACTGATTACAATCGAAGTATCGACCACGTAGGTTTCTCCCATTGCCTGGCCCGGCAACGTAGCGTCATCGCTGGCCAATAATATCCATACACGTTAAAATACTACATCAGACCAGCCTGGTGAAGGAGGTGGCAACAACACAAGGGATTAGTATATAATATTTTATGCGATTTTTATAAACATCACTATGAATAAGTTATAAGTTGAACTTTCTTTATATGTAATAGAAAATTAATTACCTACCTTAATAGGTTACAATGTTCCATGTCAATCTAAAATCTCGTCACAGTATATTACAGTATATGATTATGGTCCAATGCCATCCATTCACTTATGAAATACTAAGCGCTTCGAGATATTAAAATAGAACATTAAATAAAAACATGCAATTTTAATATAAAGTTAAGTAAACGTATTCGGAACCCAGTGGAACAAGACACGAGGCAATTGCCCCTAGTTTGTTCTGTTGCCGGTCGCCAAGCTTTGTATCGTCCAAATGAATCCCAACAGTGCTTGCACTTGGTATTAAGTGTAGGTATATTACCCGCGTAGCTAGATGCCACATTCTTCAATAAACAAAATATAAAATATTTTATGTTTTGGTAACAGTGTCGAAGGGTCAATTATTAAGTTCCCAAGAGGCCCTTACCATCAGGTTCCACATGCGCTAGTATGTAAGATATTGTGGAAAAGAAACGAATTTGGTGGTCTCATGGTGAAGATGGAATGTGCTGATAAAAATACCAACTTAATTGGGTTCGTTTATTTAATGAAAATAGTTTCTTTTCAATATGTATACATCATGCAGGAAAGGCTCATAATCAAATGTTTATGGTTTGAATAAATATTTAGCGATCGACCATTTTTAGTAATCGCGGACACAGTCCGTAGTGGAATGGTTTTGAATATTTTTACTTAGTAAATCTATCGTTCGCCATTGTCACATTCCAAGTAATTTGTTGATATGACTATCACCTACTGTTATAAACGCGCCACATCTTTCTTATTTCTATAACAGATTCGAAAAGTTGCATTATCATGAAGGAGAAAAAATATGAAAGTTACTCCTGTGTACATCTTTTCCAAGCCAAGCAAGTTTCAATAAGTGCAGCTATGTCTATTTTGTATCGACCAAGTTCGTGAGCTACGATGGCAGTTTTACGTTTAGGACATAAATTGTTATCTGCATCAAGAAGAGTTCGAACATTCCAAGCCCCAAAAGTCATTGCTGACGTTTTCATTATTTTCTTGTTACGTCGACCACGTAAGTTGGGATACCAGGCAGCCGCGGTTACTATCTCCCATTGTGTTTTGGGGCGAAAATTTCTAGGACACCTTTTTTAGTCCCCTCCTCGGCTGAACGGGCGAAGCAGTGCCTCCCTAAATAGGGCTGCTTCGTTACTGTCGGTGCTGCCAAGTCCGCGCTGTCACCCCGATGTAGCGGAAAAGCGACCACTCTCCAACAGTCGCCCATGTGCAGACATTGGGCACAGCCGGGAGCATTACTTCCCGACTCCTCTTCCGCCGTCCATCGCCACAAGACGTATCTTCTTGGAGTCCGTTATGCGTAAGCAGTCGTATGCGCAGGAGATATTATAGTGCACAAAAAGCTGCGCAGGTGCGGAGGCACTCTCCCGTCTTCCCTAGTTCTAGTCCAATGGAACGGATCTCACTACGGTCGGTAATAAATTCAGATGCAATATCTGGCCAGCGATAACTTTTGACATTGATCGCTGGTCTGAGCCTTCAACAAGGCTTTGCTAGGTCGCCGTGCCTGCCAAGCTCCGTTGGTTATCAGCTGTGGTTTGCCTTCTCCGCCGATCTAGTCTTCATGCACATAACGGGAGGTATCCGTTGGTCCGTCTGCCGAAGCGTGCAGACCCCCCTCACCAGGTTTAGCCTACGAGCCGACGTGGTTTATCAGAGCGTGGCTGCTGCATACACAACAGTTACATAACAGATATAAATTTCGAAAGAAAAAAATTTTAGGTATCTAAAATTTTCAAAAAATATCGTTATACACCTAGATATATTGTAATATGAATTATAATGACTCGTTTCTATCTATACAAAAAACGTTTAATACCATATATAAATTAAAAACCGTTTAGAATAGATAAATAAAATCGGTTCAAGGATTAAATTCAAGTCATTCATACTTCATTACATTTCTGGTAATTAATAAAATTTAAAGGGGTTTTAAAGGATGTAAAATCCTTAGGTTCGCTTATTAAATAAAATGTTAACGTAAATAATATAATAAAATGTTATATTTATTACACTACAAAATTTGTTATAGGTACTAAATTTTAAATAACATTCAGGCATTGCATTTGTTTTGAGGAGATGATGCAGTACTTCATAGTAGGGATGTTTCGGATTTGGATACGGATATATGATTAATATTTTATCGGTTTCGGTCATGGTTATGGATATGAAATTATTTCGGATTATTCCATTGTTTCGGATAATTTCGGTTATGGATGGTTAAATAATCTAATAGATGATTTAAAACTTGGGAAAAAAAATGTACTGTAATTACAAACTTTGATTTTGTTTGTAGGCATTATGTGGTATTACAATCACAGAAAAAACAAATTAAATAATAAAAACTGTCTAAAATGAGAACGAAGCGGCTAATGCATCGGCTCGGTCGGCGTAAACCAGTCATAACGTGCTTTTATTAGACTGCCTCTATCCGAAATTATCTGAAACTTTTTTATCGGATTCGGTTACGGGTTCGGATATATTTTTATTTCGGTAATCCGATAGTTTCGATTACGGTTACGGAGCTCCATAACATCCCTGGTTCATAGCTATGTTAGGATACCATTAGTGGCGTTGTACCCAACTTGTGACCAATTTCTAAATCCCATTGAGTGTTTGTCGTATCTATAACTTAACTTTTTTTTAATGTTTTACTGACCGCTTAATTGTTAAAACTGCACATTATATCAAATATCGCAAAAACAAAATAATTCAATGCACGGACTACGTAATAAAGATACATATATTATTAGATACATTTATATTAATGTATATAAACATACATATACGGACAAACTAGACTATATACTATACTATACTATATTACTACTACAATTACTTACAATTCTTGGGCTAGAACTCAAATTCGAGAAGTTGCAAGCTTATTAAATTATTAAAGACGTAACGTATGTATGTATAGTGTATGTATAGGTAGGTTATATATTCGTATACTCTTTCGAGCTGGATTTAAATCAACCTCTGGAATGTAACTCCATAAAAATGTCTAATAGTAACAATATTAACCCGCTTAGTTAGAAGATTTTGGCTGTATTGGGGCGGCCTAGAATACTCCCCCCATTCCCATGCTGGCAAAACAGGGTGTCGTAAGAGGCGACAGAAGTCAGCTTGCTTGGTGGTAGGGCTTCGCGTAAAGGTTACATTATCAGTAATATTATTAAGTCATTAATATTATTACTGGTATTATTATCTTTCCGTGATGCATACCTGGCTAGCTACCACTGGCTTGAGAGTCAGTACTTTCTTTCTTACCTTCTTCTCATTTCCTGGCCCACAACGCATCAGATATCATTGGTTTTGCTGATGTCCTTCTTACCTTACCATCAGGTCGCTCGTCTGCTCATTTGTCGGCTATTAACATTAAAAAAATATATATAAATAGCTTATTTAATTTGTTTACGAGTTCACTGTGACGTAGATATAGCCTTTTTGTCCTATATTGTTCGATAAAAGCGTTTTATAACGAAATTTTCATTTTCTAACAAAGAACCAATTACAGCGAATAAATTTGCCATCGTTTTGCCAAATGAATATGTTTTCTTTTGATGTACACAAAGAAAATGTGTAGAGATGTTGAAAAAGATCTCAGAGAAGACCGCAGCCGAATGGTCTATTATATTCACATTTGTAAGAGGCATTAGGTGGCTGGAGCCCTCTACAATATAAAAATGTAATTACAAGTGGGAACTTGGAGGCACTTAAATATAGATTTACCCTTTGAAGAGCGATTTGATGGAGGCGAAAGGTGTGAGATCCATCATATTTCGATTGTACCGTCTCTCAATTATTCCCCTTCTCGCAACTGATAACTCCATTCATTTTTCAAGTTGTCTGACGCGTATTTAGACATCTCTTTGATGGTCTTTGTTGGGTGCAAACTTTTACATCTTGTTGATGAGGTACTTACAAGTTATTCATGCTTTGAAATTAATTTAAACTGAGAACTTTTAAGAATGCTGGTACCTATCTTCTGATTATTCTTAAAATTTGTAGGTTATACAAACAATGTATACAATTTAGTTAGTGGATAGATTATATGGTATAGAATTTTGGAAGTGGTAATTTAAGCGTTAGCAAGTTGTTTTACATTCAAATCTTAAGTAGAACACTTCTTTTAAATTAATAAATCGATCGTTATATGCATGTTAATAAACTATGCTCGTTGTCTAAGGTCAGGCGCTTAATAGTTATAATTTGTGATGTGAAATTCATTATTATAATTATTGTAGTTAAAGTTACTTTTGGCAGTACATACATCAAATTTGATGACAGATGTGTTGTGTGAACCGCTTCACGCTGAAGTAGTATTATTCCATATAAACAACTGTTATGTAACACTACGTCTATAACATAGGATATGGTATCTATGGATAGACTTTATAAAATGATGTACCAGTTTCGAACTTATTTTATAGTTCACTAGATATATACTTCAAAACTAATTTCTCATCAATGCGGTTAAAAGATTTAAAAAAATCTGATTAAAAGCTCTACTATCAAAAAATTTTCGAAACACCTTACACTGATCTCCAATTAAGAAACCGTTATTATTTATGAAGTTGATAATAAATCATAGTTAATTTAGTATTAAATATTAAACCCATCACACGTTCACTTAAATAGCTCAGGTTTCACTTCGCTAACTATTAGGAGAACATCAACTAATTAGGTCGCATAGAAGTGCCATTCGCGGTCTCGCGCTAAGTGCACGGCGCGTGTGGCACTCAAGTGGCGCGCATATTGATCACAGACTTGAGATACTTGTATTATATCAAAATAGTGTAATTAAAATAAAGAAAGTCGAATAATATAGACGAGGAGACAAGCGAAATGCATAGTTTCGTTTTTATTAATCGCTATTTGTTAAATAATTTAATAAGTATTGTTTCAATTTTGGGGCACGGACGCCTTGCATGACTGCCTATGTACTTTTTAGTATATTTTGTGTATCAAATTAACTTGTACAACAGTTACTAGAACTCCCTGGGATATACAATAACTGATAGTATATTTATAACTACATGCTAGTATAATATATAATGGTATATAATATATAATTATATGTGGAATATTATAGCGTCGCTAGAAAATATATTCCTAACATGCCTTCCAATCTTAAAATACTGTTTAGGCGGAGAGGAGCAAAAACTATTGTTGGATTCGGATTATTTGGAAATTCACACAATTAAAAAAACAATTCAAATACGATACTTTTTTAATGAGAAATAATAACAAATATGGTTGATTTGATTAATGGTACATGGTATATTCAATCATTGTCATTTAGAGTTACAGGAATACTAATGATTTTATATGCTTAGAAGCCAAGAAAGGTATGATGTCACTCTCGCATATGCTGCGGGCAAACCAGCAGCGCAGCCAGCCCGTGCACCAAATGAGGTTACACCAATCTGTAAGAGAAAATTAAAATTTAACGATTATAACCCGAAATTATGAGTTCGATAGAGAATCAAAAAACAATCGTTTGAATTCATCATCAATCTACAATATTTTTGGTTGTATAAAATAAGAGACGATAACGTACAAATTAAGATATTCTAAATATTTAATTTATCTGGACAATAATTTTATTTTGATAATTTTTTAAATATATCAGTAGTTTCAAAATATAATTAAGTAGTAATAAATTAATTCGTTAAGAAGATCACTTTCTAGGAATGATTTTGAGCTAGTGTAGAGACAAAATATGAATTTTAAAAATTATAATTAACTAATGTCCCGCCTCGATTTCGTTCTGGCTGTACAATTATGCTTATTTATACATATATATACATAATACTCCTATATATAGCCAATATTCACCCGGAGTAATGTATCTTTGATATTGGTAACAGGTTTTTTAGTATATGCCGTGATTCCGAAGATAACCTTCCACATATGCACAAACTCACAAAATTCGCAGTCTCTATTTATAATATTAATAAAGATATTAATTAAATCTTAAATTTTATTTGTTTTTAAATGCCCTTTAGACCGTATCAATCAATTTTATATATATGTATATTGAAATGAAAGTATAGCACCATAGACTTTTCGCCCGTGTTTTTTTTGTTTTCTTAAATTTTTTGCTTATGTTCAGACGCGAAGCTTCGTTGACGCCACACCTTTCGGCTTTACCTGCGGGCGAGTGGTTGCCGCGGCGAGGATTTTACAGTTTAGGTTTACTTAAAACTACAGGACCTCTATTATTATATATATATATATATATATATTCTTAAATCTAGTAGCCTAATTGTGGTCCTTCACAGAGGCCGTTAATGCCTTCAAGTGTTTGGCGTGATCTATCGCCTTTGGGTCCCTGTTCCGGATTGCCATTGAGATGTTATAGTCCTCCAGTCTCTCGTTGGCGGCATTCATAGCCTTTTGGATGAACTGGGCTATGGCGTCATTGCTGCAGTCGGTATAATATGTGCAGCTGATGGTGTAACCCGATATCGCCACGACGACGTGGGGGAGGCAGTTGTAAGTCGTTATATATATTTATACGCCAGTAGTCACAGATACAGTAATTGATTAAATCAAGTTATATAAAAATATATTTTTTCCTGTGACTTAGAGCACTTAGTACAAACTTACCAACTTCGAATATCCAAAATTAAATCTTTAAACTAACAATTATTTAAAAATTTAAAGCAAACAGATTTTATATTTTAAATTACTTAAAGTCTTTGCATAAAGGGTTTTGAGGCAAAAATGTTGGAAATTTAATAGGCGTTGAGTTATATGGTAGTTATGTTAGCTCAAAGGCATAGTTTACATTAGTTTAAATTCGATTTGCGGTTTTGATGCCTCTTGAGCTTTGATAGCGGAAAAGTTAAAAGGAATTATTTTACTATTCCGTATTAATGCTCGTGTTCATTGCTTGCATATAATATAATTATGCGTTTTTATTACGTGTATTTTATGAATGAAACAGGTCAAGTTGATGAGTATTATTTACGGATTTATATAAGTTTATCGTATATGTATTTGTTCATAACCTCCGTGTGAGGCTCATCTATTGAATCTCATTTATAATGTAATTTGAAAAGATCTGATCAAGTACTAAATGTACTAAATCATCGATTTCAATATTTATAATTATTTCTGATTATATTTCAGTACTTATCTAATATTCAAAGCATATTGTTTAGTATAAGGTTTATGTATCATTTTATAAGTGAATGCGTTCACCATTAGGTGGGATAGTTGTAAAGTATTGAATTATTTTTATACATAAAATATATATGCATACCAAAAATTATTAGGTTGTTTCTTTACATATGTAACGGTTACAGAGGAGTAGACCACAATAATATTTTGTTTTAGTTAAATGTAACAGTAATATTAGGATTTATATACGAGTAAGACTAATCGATTTTGAAACAATTCAAGATTTTTGACGATAAAGTTTCAACACCTATTGTACGAGTGTAGGCTTACCAAGATTCTTCTTCCCCCGCTATTGACAACAAGGGGACCTCCAGAGTCGCCTTGGCAAGTGCCGCGACCACCTTCACCGCTTGTGCAGATGTTGGAGTTGTGAACGAATGCGCCATAGACAGCTGCACATTCGGCATTAGTAATGATGGGGAGGCTCACTGAGCTCAAACGCTGGGATTGAGGAATGCTGGCACCTAGATTAGGCATTAGGTAATATTAGTGAATTTCATTTTTTTTCAATACTAATGATAATTTGACAAGCGGATTCGGCTGGTATTATTGATAAAATTTTGTCGAACGTTATAATTAAAATCAAGGAATATCTTTCGAACTATCTTTATCTTATCATCTTATTTACTTTTGATTTATTTGATTTGTTGAGACTTACGATATATTATTATACAATTTTGGAAATTAGCAAATTAATCCAGAACATTAACAACAACAACAACAAAACAATATCCTCTTTATTATACACCAAAAAGTAGTATATACAAAGTTTAGATACAATATCTAGTAAATATATTTATTAAATACATATATTTACTAAATATATTTAGTATGCTATTGCAATTGTTATTTTTATATATCGTCTAAGCAATTGTAAAGTTGTGTATGGAAATATTTTCCTGTATATAAATCATTTTTGGGATTTATATTCGAAATTCTATGTATAAAATTACTATACTTAATCGTATATTAAGAACATTGGTATTATATTTAAGTTCAAAGTTTTCCTTTACCATCAGCAGTGCGTCCAAATCCAGATGCGACTGCGGTCCAGCCAACAAAGTTGTTCGATAGTTCATCTTGGTTGGGAAGAGCGATTGGCTGAATCACAGCTGAAAGTTTAAAAAGTTGTTGTACAATGAAACATGTAAGAAATATAGTATACAAATTTTGTTCTGATTTTAGTCCCGCGCACACAATATTAATTAAATTATATCACACTTTAAGGATAAGATTTGTGACGTATATATAAATTATAAAGTATGAAAAAGAAAACCAAAAGAGTATAAAGCCTTTGCACACATAATCATTAAATTTTTTATCATTCATTTGATTGTATCGATAATATTGGAAGTTTTTTACTCTATTTTAAGTTAATGCTTGACGATAATATTATTACTTCATGATGTTGTTTTAAAGCAATAATTAATAATTCAAAAATTGCAAATAAAATGTCGTTGCAACAAGGGACAAGGTTCAGTCCAAAATGTCTCCTAAAATTACGTAATTAGTTACTATGAAGTAATTTTTGGATGGTGCCTAAATAAAATACCCGTAATAATCGCGCAGTATATGTTATTTGTTAATTACTTATTAATTCTTAGAACATGCAAACTATATAAGAGAATAAATGACATGTATAATAACTACATACATAACTTCTGAATGAAGCCTAGATAGGTAAATATATAAACCATTGTATTTGTGTTTTTACATCTTAATTTAAAAATAAGAAGTTTCGATATATATTACTCCCATATTAATGATAAAAAATATAATATTACATGACTATGTAGTAAAATATTGCATTTTTAATTCATTTGTATACTAACTTGTAAAGGTAACTGGGTTGATACGGAGTACCGCAATATCGTTGGCAGCAGTTCGTGGGTTCCATTGAGGGTGAACGGCTATGTTGGTCGTCGTTTGGCGAACGCCTCCACTAAATAAGGTATTGGTGCCAAGCGCTACGGTGAAAGAGCTTGCGGTGAACGAACCATCGTGGTGGCAGTGAGCAGCGGTGATAACACGAGTGTTTGAGATGACACAGCCCCCACAGACGGAGGAGAACAGAATTGAAAGTCTGACGACTAGACCGGCCTGCATGGTGTAAATTATTATTATCCATCAATCATTGTAAGTATTTTTCATTAATTATCTTTAAACTTAGCTAAAGGGAACAGGTTTGTGGGGACAGGTAAGATTAAGCCCATACAATAAATTTAATGGTTAAGTGATAGGTAATTTATTTTCAATAATAATTATAAAATAATAGTAATATAAAAACTAACACTAAATAAATTAGAAAGGCTCGGATCAATTGTTGAGATGTCAACGTAATCAGGCGATGAAGCAGTTTAATTAAATTTGGTTTTGAAAAATTTCGAACAGTTAAAATGGAATATAAAATAATATATATCCATATAATAATATAAATTTATAACTATCATTTAAATCGCCAATCATACGCAGTCTGAATTAACTGAGCAGCGTTGTTAGTGGACTTATTCTTCAATAAACAGCATTGTAAATGGAAATAAAAATACTTAGTATTCGTTATGAACACAAGATAGTAATTGATATAAAAGATATAAATATTTCATATTTCCAAAAGGTAATAAGAAATCGCTGTTATTTCGACCAAATACCTCCTTATCCTATTAATCTTACTCAATGTCTAAATGTTATTTGTTAAAACCAGCTGACCTATTTAGGGTACGTGCTCAGTCCAAATTTTAACGACACTAATTATCATACCTGGAAGGGAAATTCAGAGATGTCGGTGATTTGTCCACCAACAATTCTGCCCGTAACTTTAGCTTCTTCTTCTGCTCTTCTTATTCTCAAGGCTTCCGGAATTCCAATTCTTCTATGGTAGTCATAAACGGATAGATCTTCGATCGAAGATATCTGTGCGTTTGCGGCTACATTAGCCAATACGACTAGTGTGGCAATCAAAAACACTTTCATAATGAAGTTTTTTTTTTGTGTCACGCATAAAGCGTATATTTTTTTCTTTATATAGAACCAAAGTTGTAACTTATCAGAATCATCAATAATGATTGTGAGGATTATGATAATTGTATTAAAATTTCCCAAGCGGATTAAATTGTCAACGTCACCCTAAATCCTGCTTTCGGGTTATGAAATTATATTCTTTAAACTTTATTTTCTACTTTTTTATTTATTTATTACTTTGAAATTCAAAATTTAAGATTCCAAATTGAAACTCCAGAACATGTTCCTCCAGTACCATTCACTATAATAATCGTTATATATGTGTTGATCTAACTACACTTCAGTCCATATCTAACTAGATATTCTACGTCCGCTTCGAGACATATAAAAGTAACATATGTAAACATATAGTCCTTGTAGTAGTTAATTATTTTAAAAGCGTGGATTCAGTAGAAGCTGTCGGTTGCTGCATTTGAATGCGGTTAAAATTGAAGTTTGCGAACTTTGCTGTTACAATGGATGAACTGTCATATTGTAATTTTATTTTATTACACTTATATGTACAAAACCAGAACAGGAATAATGATAAAGTATTGTGGAATAGGTATTAAAGTAGATTCCCCGATTACACTACATTTATACTTACAAAATAAATAATTACTTAACAGTTAATTATTAATATTAAAAAATTAATAATCACAGGGTAACGTAAGAATCATGAAGAAATTCAGAACTAAACGCTGCTTAGATAATCTTAATTTTGTAATCACTATTTACTTATAAAGATTTTTCAAATTAATTGTTTTAATAAATTTTAACCAACTGAGAATGATTAAATTGTTTTTTTATTCGAGGAGTGATTAAGTCCTTATCAAAATTTCATTCTTTCGATTTCGCTATCATTTTTGTTCTTCCTTATGTTTTCGATGTTTTAAATCGGTAGACTGCTAGCGATATCCCGTTGGCAGAAATATATATATAAATATATATATAATATCTGACTGTCTATCTATCTGTACATGTGTAACACTAAAATCAGTAAATAGGTTAAGTTGGTTTTTGATATATTTGGAACTTTTATTTTGGTAGACTATTCTAGGAAACTTTTCATTCTAGAAAATGGATTTGTTCCTGTGGAATATTTCAGAACGAAAAGAGGGTGGTTACAAATAAATGCTTAATTCATTCGGATTCACTGGATTGATCCATCGATTTATATATTTTTTGAATTTTATCTGATTGGTACGGAGTCCAGTGCTCTCCAATAAGAAGAACTTGCTGTTATAGACTGGTCTTTAGGTCACCAGAATGTAACATAATGCAGAAAATTGAATACAAAATAAGATTCCAATTCCAATCTTTACGTGTGTTATTTAGTAGGATAACTATTGCGTAATTATTACAAAATATTACATGGGTGTAATAGTAAAATAGCGGCAACACTAATAACTATGAAACAAAAAGGGGCTATCCGCGTTGTTGTACCCTAGCGGGCTACTAAGTTATTCATGACGCCCTCGAGTTCGTCTGAGAAACACCTACGACCCAGTTCTGTGTGCACATTTACACTTCGTGCCAAAGAAACTCGTCTAAACAAACAGCTTTAATCGAAAAAGTATAAAGAATGGCTTTACAGTTAAAATAGTGTTCTCGTGTTCAATTTGAAAGATATTTCGTTTAAATGCGCGTGTGTAGTGTTTAGTGTAGAACTAGAAGATTATTCACCATATTTTTAACACCTATACTTTCCTGCGGTACGGGGCCTTAAGAACCTTGTGCATAAACCATTATTATTGCCGATTGAGCATATTTAATCCTTATACAATTTAAAATCCTCTTTTTGGTTTAACGTAAAATCAATAATTAATTGTTTAACATAAATCTCAAGGCATACGTAGGTTTAGTTTGCTTCATAGAGTTACTAATCGTAAATTAACTTTATGGTTTGCTCGGAGCCAATAAGTAAAATAAAATGACAGATGTCATTCATCCCGCACTACATTGAAAAAGGATTTTTTTGCAGATAATATGGGAAATAAAAATATCGACAGTTATTAAAAAAAAAAACAGTTAGATATGGATGTTTTTCATTGAAAAGCTCAAACATATATATGTTTTACACTCAATACACTCCGTAAGAATTTTTTTATGTTCTTATCAGCGTGTCAATTTCTTAAGAATATTCGGAGTTTTTCGTTATATCTGGATCTTCTCTACTTCGAACCTTTGGCGAGATGGTGTTTAAACGTTTTTGGTGCGGGTTATTAACGTATAATAAATAAATAAAATATCTGTCTATAAAGCAAAACTAAGATAATACTATTTTCCTCATATGAAAAAGTGGTTGAATATCTATGTATATCAAAAGAAATAATCATCTAATAATCAGCAGTTATTTGACAACGATGAGATGATTACAGCGTGTTCCAGTTAAGGGCTAAGTTCTAAGCGTATATTTTGATCAAACTCATTTCAGTAAATTACGTGTACATTTAGAAACATATTGGAATCAAACTAATCTAATAATGCCCTTGGATCTGTCTAAAAATAAATTAGCTTTCTCTTGGCCACGCTCACTGGTCCTGAGCGTGACAATATCCGGGTTAAATAATATGAAAATCATTGTATAATGAAAGAAAATGCTAAATCAATTATATCAAGAAATGAATAAATTGACTTTACGTCATTGTAAAATAGGTTTAAAACAATGTCTTACACACACAAATACATTTGCACATTGCACGTTGCACATTAATTTAGCACTAAATCTTTTAAAACCGCTGAAAAGATTTGTATGATACCCGGCATATATTAGTAACTTATAAGTTAAGTCATTATCTAGGATAGTTTTTGTCAGGGGAAATGGATATGTTTTTGCGGATAGGAAATAAAAGTTATTATGAACATTCGATTTTGAGAGCAGTAAATTAAATTTTGACTATTTGGCTGCAGCTATTATAACAAATGAATATGTTTCTAATTCGTAAAATTATTATTAACACAAATAACATCAATGCATTCCGAAAACAATGCGGGTGCTATTTCTAAAGCTTCCTTTCTTTAATATAGTTTTCTTAATTTAGTTTTCTTTTTTCTGTAGTATCCGTCTGTCTGTTCGTTCAATTTTTTGGTGCAATTTCATAATAAATATTGGTATCATAAAATTTTGAATAATCATTTGTGTATAATTAATTGTTCATATTTTTTGTTCTAAAGCTACTTACTTGACTGATCTTTATAAGGCGTAGTATGAGAATATATTTCTTTTATACATTTATACGTATGGTTTATATTTATGTGCCTTTAATTTATGGACTTTCCATTTTTCGCTTCATAAGTTGCATTTTTTTTATGTTAATAGCCGACAAACTAGTAGACGAGCCACCTGATTGTAAGTGGTCACCGTCGCCCATGTACATCAGCAAGACCAAAGGTATCACTGATGCGTTGTCGGCCAGGAAATGAGAAGAAGGTAAGAAAGCAAGTACTTATTATATTTATGGATACAAAATAGATCAGTTCCGTAAAATACGAGAATACTAAGCAGTGAATGCTTAGTGGTTTGAATGTTACTATCCGGAATGGGTGACTCGAGTTCGACTACTGCACGCATGTTTATATTTTCAATTTATGTGTTCACGAGAAATTAGTTATCTCTCCCTTCGGTGAACGATAATATCGTGAGGAAAACTAAACTAATATTTCTACATAATAATAAGAAAGATGTGTGGGGTTTCCCCAATCTGTACTGGGCTAGTGTGACGGCCAACCTTGCTCCTCACAAGAGAAGATCCGATCCCAGCAGTAGAATAATTCTGGGTGGTGTTGATGATGAAGAGGACATTATACATATTTTGTTAATTTAGAATGGAAGGTAAGCTTCATTCACCCTTGAGTCCAAGTCAACCTCCGTTGGTAGTGGTGTACTCTGCTGAAAGGGCCCGCATGTTAATCTTCCTGTTTAATACCGACGGTACGTGCATGATGGCAGTTGTATTTTGCCTGGCTGGTTGGCTACCACTGGTAGCTAGCTGTACCTAAGATAGCGGTACCTTCTAAAACGATCCGTCAAATGTTTCTTACGTATTTTGGTCGCAGTATTGAGACGCTAGTAATAATGCGAGCCCCTACTTTGTTTTCAGTTGGTAGCGTATCGGTGATACCTTCGATGCTGATGTCTATGAACCGACGGTTTCCACTTACCATCACACGGCTCGTCTGCTCGTTTGTCAACATAAAACCCAATAAACTTTATAATTACTTACATATGATAGTTATAGTTCCTATGTAAGTTATTCACCAACCATACCGTATTTACCTGGATTTGTTTCGTTTGTTTCTGATTTCTCTAACCAAAATGAAGGTGTTATAGTCTATGTTATTAACAATCTAAATTGCACAAATGAAAATATAAAAATCGAGGATTCGAATAGTCTTATTCTAAAATTTCCGAATGATGTTGTACTGTTAGCCTTATACAGATCCCCATCTTATAAAAATATTAATACCTTCCTTAACAGTCTTGATCATACTCTTGGCCACCTTGGTACGTTTAAAAATATAATTATGGTTGGAGATATTAATATAAACATAATCCCTGATAATTTAGACTCAAATGGCGATGCTTACCTAGATCTCCTTGCTTCTCACGGCATGCTTTCTGCTCATTTCCTTCCAACTCGGGTTAATAACTGTATTGATCACGTTATATTTAAATCTCCAAACTGTGCCACCAAGTTAATCTTGGATGTTGACATCACTGATCACGCACCTCTTTTATTTTTCTGTCAGACTTCAGGTAAACCACAGTCGGTTACCCGCAAAGTGCAACGATTCAACTTAACAGCAATAGTGAACCAAATAGAGAATACGGATTATTCCTCCATTTTAACCTCCACAGATCCGGACCTTGCTATCAACATCCTACTGACGCTAATACGCAATGCTATACGTAACCACACTCACATGACTATTATTTCTAGTAAAAAAAGAATTATAAAACCATGGATCACTCCTGGTCTTCTGAGATGCATTCGCCACAGAGATCGTTTGTATTATAAATTTAAGAAATTCCCTAATGATACATCTCTCAAAACTACATTTTATCGTTACCGCAATTTTTGTAATAATCTTTTAAAAAAAAAAAAACGTCAATATGGGCATAGTGAGTTTCAAAAGGCCAATAAAAATCCAGCAAAAATGTGGAAGCTTGTAAAGCAAATTGCTAACATTAAACTTAATAACTCAAACGCCACTGATTTACTTCAATCTTGTATTTCATCCTCTCTTGCTGTGAATACAGTAAACAATTTTTTTGCTAACGTAGGTAAAAGTTTAGCTGATAAAATAACTGAAACTTCTAAATATGAATTAAATAAGATATGTCCACCTATTCCACGACGCATGAAATCTATGTCATTGCTGAACGTAAACGATAATGAAATAGAATGCATAATAGCTCATCTTAAGGATAAATGCGCCGTTGGCTGGGACAGTATTCCTGCTTCAGTAGTTAAAGCTGCCTCTCATATACTAGTTCCCATCCTTACCCATACATTTAATCTCTGTCTAAATCAAGGCATTTTCCCACGAGTATTTAAAAGGGCACTGGTACATCCCATTTTTAAAAACGGGAACAGAGACTGTCCTGCCAATTACAGACCGATATCAGTGCTTTCAACTTTCTCCAAAACTCTAGAGAAGATTCTGAATAAAAGACTCGTTAACTATTTGACAGAAAACAATATTCTTTCTGAAAATTAATTTGGTTTTAGAGCCGGTAAATCCACCGAAGACGCTGTATTAAAATTATCAGACAATATTGTTAAAAGCCTTGATAATAAATTAAAAACCATCGGTATTTTCCTGGATCTTTCTAAGGCTTTTGACACTGTCTCTGTTCCCAAGCTGTTAGATAAGCTAGAATGACTTAGTATATGGGGTATGGCCTGGGAAATTTTTAAGAATTATCTATCAGATCGAACACAATCTGTTGTTATAGGAAATCTAACCAGCACGTCTGAATCAATAACTTTTGGAGTGCCCCAGGGTAGTGTCCTTGGCCCTACCCTTTTTCTCATTTATATTAATGATTTATGCTCTTTACGTCTTCCAAACTGCAATATTATTAGTTACGCTGATGATACGGCTATGATAGTTAGTGGTAAGAATTGGACTGACGTTGGCAATAGTTCTGAATTTTCTATTAATGCTGTCATGCGATGGTTAAATGGGAATCTTCTTACTCTCAACACTGAGAAAACGAATATAATAGCATTTTCCACAAACAGTAGTACCCAACCCCCAGCTTCCTTTACTATTACCGCACATAAGTGTAGCAACCCGTATATTGCATGTAACTGCCCAACCCTTGAGCATACTTCGTGTATTAAATACCTCGGTGTAATCGTGGACAGTTTCTTATCCTGGAAGCCACATATTTTATCTGTATCTTCTCGTGTCAGAAAATTAATTTTTGTTTTTAAGTACATCAGAAATGTGGCAGATTATCGATCTATAAAGTCAGTTTATTATGCACTTGTACAATCGATCATATCATATTGCATCATTTGCTGGGGTGGTGCCTCAAAAACAACCTTATTGCGACTAGAGAGAGCGCAGAGGGCCATCTTAAAAGTCATGCTCAAAAAGCCCATTTTATATCCCACGGCTAATTTGTACTCACAGTGTGAACTACTTACAGTCCGTCAATTATTTTTATTAATAACAATTTTACGCAAACATTCTGAATTATTTTATAATCTCGAAATTGTAACTTCAAAACGTCCAGCTCGAGCGCGTATGGTGTGCCCATCTAAACCTTGTCGAACTGCTATTGCGAAACGTCATTATTATTATCTGAGCGGTTTCTTGTATAACAAAATTAATAAATCTCTAAACATATATTCTTTAAATTCTACCTTATGCAAATCCAAATGTATCGAATGGCTTTTAACACTTTCCTACGAGGACGCAGAGGATCTTGTAAAATCTTTTTAATAATATCAATATTTGATGTTATACAAACACACACACACACACATACATATACACACACACACGCACATATATACATACATACACACGAACTTACATACACAGGCATACGCACATACTTATAAAAACATTTACTAATTCCATAACCTTGTTTTTATAAATATATTTTGTTTTTATTTTTTAAATTTTTATTTTTCTTAACTTTGTAACATTTACTCACTTAAGTTGTTGTATGGAGCTTTGTTCACCTTTTTTAATGGAGGGCGTTGATCACTGCAACACAGTTTATACTTATGCAGGATCATCGTTTCTCACGTGTATATTTGTACCTTCATGTTTTTGTTCCAAATAAATATATTATTATTATTATTATTATTACTATTATCATTATTATGTAAGGAAATACTTAGCTATAGAAACTAAATGTTACCGAAATTGTTGGTCTTTTGCCCGCCTGCGGCTAACATTCCAGAAAATTCGAGCGATTAAGATCATTGGCTTCAATAGGATTCTTTGTCCCAAATAAAAGGGAATTAGATCTTAAGTGCACTTGTATTTTACTTTAATTTATCAAAAGGGTAGAATTGGCTGTCATTTATAGATATATTATAAGTTATGATGACTAAGATATATTTATCAACTATATTACTAACGACAAATACAAACAAAGAACGTAAACAGTCACACATTCACATTTGGTCATTGAGATTCCCGACGGTGCGGTTTGCATGGGCGTAAGCTACTATGACATCACAAACACCCCTTGACCCGAGAATAAACATTCTCTGTCACATAAATCTGCCTCGGCCGGGAATCGAACCCGGGGCCCTGATAAGTAATGAATAAGGGACATAATCGCTTCACAATTTTTTTAACCAGATACATACCTGATCGTCGCTTAGATGGCCAAAAGAGCGGGCTACCCTTTCATTCCTCGAATATGTTACGGTTGATCATAGAAAGTGGGAGAGAGCGCATATGTAGGAATAATGGGCAATATCGCGATTAAACTAACCTGACACAATAACCTAGTCTGTTGTGAACGACTTCTATCTGACGTCTGTTTTGTCGTTTATTGCTGAAGTAAGGTGCACCAAGAGCACCGAAAGTTGATTAGGACTCAAAACGGAGTTCATCGCTATAACAATGATACACATTTTCCACAATCTCCAATCATTCTTCTACGACGCAATTTACGTAATTAAAAAAAATACAATTTAGATAAACATACAAAAAAAAACATCTTGAATTCTTAATCTTATTTTCTCTAAACTCCTTTTGTATGAATATTTTTGATAGTTTACAGATTGTAGGTGTATACGTTTATCCTATTTTCGTATTGCTGTAAAAATTGAGTTTTCTATTTTGCATTATTTTCTCCATTTTATTTCTGAGAAATCGTTTAAAGAGCCTATTGCACCCTCAAAAGTATTTGAATTTGTTTACAAAATACGTTATGCACATAAAGTTTGAGTCATAAACCTTGAATTTCTATAGCTAATGCATGAAATGTCCAGTATTTGCCGTAAATTAAAGGCTTGCATAATTTATTATGTGTGATGTATTTATTATACACAAATTCCCGGCAAAGTCTATACTTCATTAAGATGTACAAGTATTTCAGATGCTGTATGCCATTAAATCCTCCTACGTACAGTATTAACGGATGCAAGGACGTGCAAAATTCGTAAAAAGTGGGATCTTCTCTGTTTTACAAAAGAAATGTAAAAGGAGATAATACAAAACGCCGGCGGGCGGATGTCGCGTAATCCCGATGTGGGGACCCAATCCAGGAACTGGGCAACACTTGGAGATGTCTTTATTTAAGTACAATGATATTACTTTATATTAGTAACCCACTCTCGCTTTGCTTCAGGAAAATTGATTTTGACGTTCACAAATGGTATTTGAACCCTCATTTTTATCAGGCGTATTATAATTTTTTCTCACGACATACACATAACTCTTTCTCATGATTGAGGTTATATATAGTTAGAAACCGTATGAAAACCCGTATCATATTTGCCATAGTGCCAGAGACACGTTGAGTTGTTTTATAGTATTTTAGGACTTTTTGGATGGTGTCCTCACGCCAGCAAATAATACACGATGTGGGCGACACGGAATTCAGTTTGTTGCCATTAGTTACTTACATAAACCCGGTATCGTTATGCCGTCACAATTGTATTACCTATTTATCTCACGTGCACGATTTAGTACGATAAAAAGCGAGGCCGAATCGGGACTGATTGGCGCCTCTATTGCGCGTTAGTCTTTTACCTTCTTGGCCAAGTAAAATTTTGCCACGCTCAAACATAGCGTCCTGGCATCTGCTCCCGAATGGTGTTGCCATAAAATTATGGTGCAATGTTGAAACGCCACACTAAATGTCCTTAGAAACTAGAAAAATAAAACAAGAAATGTTAAAAGGTTGCATTTTATGTGAAAAGTACTTAGGTACTCGAGCATAACAGCAATTTACACTTGCCACTCTATTCTTTCATTGTTCCATATAGGAGGTCAAGTTTAAAAGAGGTTGCACTAAATTTTTCCCTCCGACGACAAACCGACAATGAAATTCTGGGGCACTATATTGTGAGTATTGTTATAGAAAGAGATCGTCCGTCAGACACAGTGTTCTGTTCAGTAAAATCTTTTTTTATTGAAGTTTCAAAATGAATATGGGCGGTGTTTACATAAAAAATTTTAATTTTTTTTTTTTGTGTATTTTTTAATGTAGCTGATTGTAGTGATTGCGTAATCTTCGATAGGTTTTGTTTATTCATATGTCATATTTCACACTCAAATGATGATATATCAATATAATATATTACCTTATTAAAATTTGGAGTAATATCTATCTTACGCATATCTCTGTCTTTGAATAGAATAGGTGCTATTATTATTTTTCGTTGTTATACAACGATTTTTATATCTGAATTAAATATGAATTCCATTTATTATTGTGAACTCACTTATCAGTTATTATATTTTTTTATCATAATTAGTCTCTTTTCGATAAGTCAAAGAACATCGTTATCGGTGATGGATTTAAATTGTCGGAATACGATGTTCATAATATTAAATAATTGTAGTGGAGTTACAACAAAATATCCAGTTGAATTTTTTTCTTTTGTATTAAGGCTTTGTGTTATAAAGTCTTAGGTATTATTTTTGGTTTACTGAGGACCACCTCAAAAACATGAAATTGAACTTCACTAAAGAAAGACGGTTGAATGACGGTAGATGGACGTTGAAATGTGAAAGGTAAAAGATGAATTTTGTTCTTATACCTTCATAAATTCGATCTTGGAGCATAATAAGTCATCCTCACCTGCAAGTAACGATTTAGATCACAATTTAGATTTAGATTAGGTGTTGCTTGTTAAGTTTACATAAGTAGTTGTTTTATTTTTTTATATATTATATGAAAAATATACAACATATAAAAAACTATATACAAATATATATAACAAGCTAAGACATTAGTATATATTATTTAAATTTTAATTAATTAATAGATTAATACTAGTATTTATTTGCTTCTTCTATTATTTTAATAGTCAACATATGTAGAGTTCGAAAAGATTATGAAAGGTTCCATATCCGGATAGTAAAAATCAAAAAACTCTTATAACGAGAATATAACGAGATAGAAAATTTTAAGGACAAATTTTTTTAATCAATTTTTTAAGAGAACCCAGAGAGCATTAATAGTGAGAGAAGAAGTTCTATTGCGTGTTATTTTTTGATCCTTTAAAGAATATAATGGGGTAAATACAAATTGATATCCAGCTCGCGGAGTGAGTTTCGTGTATTTTAAAAACTATAGTTATTGATAGGGGTATTTACCGTTTATTTGAACCATGTAAGCCCTAAATCGAGTGAGGTTATGCTACTTTTACTGGCACTTGCTTATGTTAGGTGGACGTAACATGATCTGATCCCAGCACAGCTATGAAGGATCAATCTTCTCGCTCGTCCAGCGCTTCGTTTTGGAAAACATGGCCCTTACTTTTAAACGTAGAATCCCACCTGACAGAAATAAAAGAATCCCGTCTAATAAAAACAAGTAATCATTGTTTTTATTTGGCGTGGTATAAATTCTTGTTTAACCTATACACCAAAATCTTCAGAATAACGTTTTTCAACTGTCCGATTGTAGTGACCATTTTATGCATAATTATTTATTTTAATATTTTGCAATTTTTTTCGCTGCTACAAAAATACTTTTCATAAAATATCATTATTTAATATAGAAATATTATTTTAGCCAAAATCTGCTAACGATTTCATCTATTTTAGTAGGTAATATTTCGTTAACAATTGTTAAGAACAGTTTGAGCATATATATCAATGTTGATATGTGTAAATACATATGTATCGTTCTGTAACCGACAAGTTAGTTTAACCATACACTAATGGAAGGGCGGTGAATATTGCCATAAAAATTTTGCTTCGAAATATCTGAATATCTGTGCAAGACTTTTTTAGATTATTGCTTTTGGAGATACATAAGTAACTACAAAGTTTGTTTTGTACAGTTTAGTATAGATAAAAATAGGACGCCCCCTTTACACTTGAGGTCTATGGTAGTTTTGATTATAACTTTAGTAAGGGGAAGGTTGTTAGTTGGTCGGGGTAGGGCTAAGGAGGCACCTGGTGTTTACTACTTTAATTACGTTACCCATTAATCCAAGTCACAGAACAGGGGTTGTCGACAGAGACGAATTGGTTCGTTTCAATATTTCAACTTTATGGGCTAGTACGTGTATGCAATGTCCCAAAACATTGTTTAGTAACTGCGCGATATGTTTTTGTCGGTCGTTATTTTCATGTTTCATTCAATATCAACGTTGAACTTATGATATGAAAGCAATAAAATTTGAGCTGTTGATCTTAATGTAAATTTTTAAATAAACTCTATGTATAATTGTTATATGCTAAGTAATAGTTATTATATTTGAAATTGGATTTCTGTATATGAAATATATTTTTCCAATTATTTTTATCACGAAGTATCGTAATACGCGATAGTCATAATGATAATGAATGTAGATTATTTACGTGTATTTTTTGATGGTGATAATTTTGTAGCCAGTTCCTAACACTGTGTACTTTTTTTCTTTTTTGTATAATATAGTTTATTTCTATAAAATTTTAGCGAGAGGATTGATAAAAGATATTGTTCAAGCTCTCAATAAATGCAGTAAGAGATACCTGTAATTAGATACCACAGAAAATCTTCAGCTCACCAATTAGCTCCATTCCGTACTCATTGGATTCAGTTCAATTTAAGTTGATGTTAAAATAGAATGTTACGATATAAAGATCAACCTATAAAATACTAAAAGAAGGTCACCGAATACTAATACCAATTAAATAAATTGTTCGATATTTGAACAATATTTTGATAGGAATAGTTAAATATTAATTTTTAATCTATCTAATATTTACCTTTTATTTTTGTTTCAGAATGAAGGGAGGAGGTACATATTGACATTGTTCGGTTACCGCGAAGGGGTTGTGTTAGACCATACTGGAATTTAAGTTTTAATTACTTATATTTGGGATTTAGCTGAATGGCTCCATCCATCCTGGATTTGAAATCAATCTCGCTTGCTTCCACTGTAATTAAATAACAGATGACTCAATGGTGCCAAGTCTCACTTGTAGGAAGTATCTGGACTTTGTTCCATATTTTAACGTATTTTGGTAGCGGTGTTGGAGCTCTCGATAATAACGGGTGATGCCTTTGGCGCTACGGATAAATATAGACGATGGTAAGCGCTTACCATCAAGGGGCCAGTCAGCTCATATAACAACTATTGCCGTAAAGAAAAACATCAGCTGGTTTAAACATATTCAACATCTACATATATATATTTAGTTCGCTTGGAATGCAAACATCATTTAATCGAAAGCCCCGTTATATGTATTTATATCATTAAAAAAATTCAGCTACTAGTAAGTGTTCTATACGTAAATAATTAGTTCATTAGGTATCGTGTTTAGTTAATACAAAACTAAGCCCGTGTGCATGTCAGACACCCATCCCCTAGCACGTCTACTGGGGTTGTTCTTGCTAGTGCTCCGAAATCAACAACCCTTCCACATATAATATTCTTTTCAACGCTTTTATGTATAAATTATTTCCCTTTGCATTTCCGTCGAGCATAAATATATTTTTGCATTTATTTTCCGACATTTAATTTTTAGATAGTCGCAAGAACATACCTGTTTGTGAAAATAAAACGGTGAAACCTTATACGGGTATGTAGGTATATTTTAGGTAACCGGGAGCTGAAAAGTTAAATACGACGTTACGTTGTTTCAAACAAGGAATTATTGAAACCTTTTTCAATTGGAATACAGACCACTTATTTGGTAACAAATAATACGTTCGTTGCTTTATTTATTGAAGTGGGTAATGTAGGTTCAAACTTCAAGTGAATTTAAAAATGGCGATAAAAGTTGTATATATGGATAAATAATATATTGTGATTATGATCTTGCTGGTCACGTTGTTTACAAAATGTAAATATAATTACCAACAGAGAAACGGAAGGCACGTTAAGATGAATGATCTGATTGTTATCGTCAAATAGCAATTGTTCAATCATGTCAGAGGCCTTCGGATGACGAAAAAACTTCCGTCACACGGATTAGCCATTTATAGCTTCCACTTCGCACTGGAGAAGCGTGGAGAACAATTCATCCGTTGCGTAGATATACTCGTGCTCTACGAGGGGTGCAGTGTAATATACCACTAGTGATTTGAATTAGGGATGTTATGGATATGAAATTTGGATTCCGGATATGGATACGGATATATTATCCGATTGTTTCGGATAATTTCGCTTACGGATATTAGATGATTTTCGACTTGAAAAAATATATAATGTGATTACAATGTTTGACTTTGTTTCTAGGTTTTATTTGGTATTATAATCACAGCAAAAACAAATTAAATAATAAAAACTGTCTAAAATGAGAACGACGCGGCTAATGTATCGGATCGGCCGGCGTAAACCAATCATAACGCGCTTTAATTAGACTGCCTCTATCCGAAATTATTCGAAACGTTATTATCGGATTCGGTTACGGTTTCGGATGTATTTTTATTTCCGATATCCGATAGTTTCGGTTACGGTTACGGAGCTCCATAATATCCTTGGTTTGAATGTTACAAATCAAATCTATTTCTGTAAACTTGCGTTATTTCAAGAATTTGAAGATTGATTCCGAATTGCTCTAGACAATCACGAGCGTAAAGTAATTCACATATTCGGTGCCTTCAACTGTAAGCATAAAATATATGCCTTGATTATTATTATGTACGTACACTTGAAATATTTTGATTTTAGAATCGTAATACTTAATTAGATTGGAAATGCGAAGTTATCCTAATGTTTTTTTCATTTATTATACACTGACTTTAGTTAATTTCGTTTCCATTTTTATTTGCATGGTCTTAAGTATTGCTAATACTAAAACGTAATTCATATGCGTTAAAAAAACATTACCTTTATTACATTTATAGTGTAATATTTTTGATGGTAAATAAAGTTTAAATGAAAAAGTAAATAAATATGTAAATTCTGACAGTATTCTTAATACTTGAGTGACTTCACTTACGTTTTCTAGCCGATATCTTAAGGTTCACGTTTTTTCGAGGTAATTTTTGTATCTGATGAATTAATGCCATTTCATGGTATTTTTGTTTGAATTTTAATAAGAGTAGTAAGAAGGGATTTAGTTTAACAAGTAACGGATGTTAATGTGATTCAACTGCTATTTAACACCAGGGGGTCTAGCGTGCTTGCCATTCTGTATAATTGTCATTTCCTCATGAAATGTCAGATGTACGGGTTTAACAGACAATTCAATATTAGTGTAATTCTTTCGATTAAATATTCGTACATTTTTTTATATGAATGTAGTTAGACTTTGTTATCGATTGGTGTACTCGTAGAGTTATAACATATTTTTTGGAGTTTTCGTTTATTTCTCTGTTCACATATGAGCCTAAAGCTAGTTTATTTGGAACTTACATTCTAAATCATAACCAAGACTGATTTTTATCCCAGGAAATGGATCTGTTCCCACGGAATTTTCCAAACTGAAGCAATGGTGAATCACTAGCTTCATTATATTTACATAGTATGTTCACGAGCAGTTTTATATCAATTATAATATTTTGCTTCATTTAATTTTTCATAAAGTTTAAACATTATGCTTGACTGGCCACTTTATGGATAAATAAAAATAAAACTAACACCGTATAAAATATTTAGTTCTAAGATAACCTATGTATTAAGTAAGTTATTTAATTACTAAAGCTTTAGCTTACTCGAGGATGTAGATTTTAAAATATTTCATAAATTTTTACGCAAAATAACGTTCTCATCATATTTAAAATTATATTTGACGTTATATATATATTTTTAACGTCAATGTTTCACCTTTCTGTAAAAGAATTCACATTTTATTGTCACAAAGCGCGTCAAACTGGAGGTTATACATTGCGGTTTAAAATAAGGCTGTAATTTTATCCTCGTAAGTAGATAATAGGGCCGCAATCTCACCCGGGAGTAATGCTACCAAATCACGCCGTTTTTGTGTACGGACAATGCGGAACAAAAGGATGACATGAGGCGTGATTGCTCAGGAAGCACGTTTGCATGTCATGACTGTAGTGAATTACTGGCCACCGACACCGTAGCTTTTTCAGGTGATACCGACAAAAATGTTTTTGCTCACTTTACGTGGAACACGCTGTCCCGAAGAGCGCAGTTAACCGTACGTTGGTAAACATGCGCTGGCATGTTTGGAATGTGGACTCTGTGGATTCCTATACTCCGTGTTTGCTTACAAAATGTTTTGTTATTTTTATGTACACGCTCCGAAAATCCACTGGCACGGTTTCCTAGTTTTAAGACTGCAACAGATCTGGATACGATGGTTAAAACGAATGGAAACAGACATCAAATACGATTACTGAGGAAAATAGAGCATTCTGGTTTTTTTTAACTAAAAAGTTAAAGAGGCGAAAGAGTCTTGTGGGTTAATTCTTTTAGACGATTTAACAGTTACAATCATTATCAAAAATATATTTCTTATTACTTGGTTATAGTTAATGACTGATCTTGCATATCTGATAGGTGGCTCTGTACTCAGGTTATGAACGAGTTTTTGTATAACCCAGTAAATTTTACGTCCGCCAGGCCTATTCTAGCAGAACATAATTCATCCTCTGCATAGGATTTCGTAATATAAAACAATATATATGTACATAATTTGAGTTGTAATTATGGATATGTATTCAATTACCCTATTTTGTTTGAAATAATTTATCGGCAATAGAACTTAGTTCCACTGTAAAGATCGTCTTAGGATTATTTACGTTTCTATTTATGTTGCAATGCCTTTGGTGCAATTATTGTCTATCACGATTTTGAAGTCAACTTTTCTATTGCTTGTAAGGTCAACGGGGCCAGATCGAGTCACGAAAATATCGTATTTTGGGTTTTTTCATTTATAGACCATCCTTCATTTTATTATTTTAAAAAGAGTTATGATGCGCTGACTTAAAACATAACAAATATCCCAGATCCAGAAACAAACAGTATTGTAACATAATTGTTAGATGAGAATGAATCCTGAGCGATATTGCTTAGCAGTCATTATAACTTAGTGCCAATGAGTGTTAAGCGAATGCATTGCGGATTTAACAAGGTTTTGTTTGTTCGTTCAACCTTTATTGAAAATTCAGAAATGAATATTACAATGGGTGGACTTAATACTTTGAGGCATTTTTTACCAGTCAACCCTGTTGATGATCAAAAGGTTCTTAAGTTAAAAGTGTCATCGTTACAAATAATATGCTCTTTTACGTATTACTCATTACTACGTTACTCGTACGTAACTATTTTGAACTCTACGAAAGAGATTATGTTTACTATCGCTATGAATGTAAAGTAAGGCCTCTAACTGTCTGTCTGAATGCGGTAGTTAAAAAAAAACCCATGTTCATATTACGTTATCCAATAAATCCGTTCACGACGTAAGCGTAGATGTATGGGTTAAAATTAAAGAAATTAAAAGAGTAACATTCGTTTGGGGTGCTAATAGTAAGTACTGGTATTACTATATGTGGCCGTAAGGGTCAGCATTCCCGCAGCGTGGCGGATCTCTACTTACTCGTACTAGTAAGTTATACAACTTTCCTAATACAGACTTATCCTTACAAGTAAGTTATACAAGTCTTCTAAAATCGAAGCGCAGTCCTATTTAATATAGACTATGAACTTATATTACTGTTGCTGACGCTTGGGTTCAAGTCATCCATTTACTCCAGGGCATAGAGCACTCCCGTGATTGAAGAATCTTATAAATTTAATTCGGTATCTACGGATTTGCAGATATAATAGTGGAGAGATACCTTCCGAATGATCGGGCTAGTAAGGTCGTAATACAGTCCGAAAGAGAGGCCATGGTGAAATGTATAAATCTCGCACTTTGGGCAGTGTCAGAATGGGGCGATGCCAATCTTATGAGGTTCAAGACGTGTCTGTTCAGCGCCAAAATGAGATTGTTTACTTTGGCTCCTACTTCTCAGAATGTATCCTTGGAATGTAGTGACGGTCTTCAATTGTTGGGAGTTGAAATTTCTTCGAACTTCAAACGTGGAGTCCATGCAAAGGTGCGGCGGTATTTTACGGCGAATTGACTTTTAACCCTTTACATAACTGCAAGTTCAATCATGTGTGGAGTACTATTGTCCCATATAGGATGGTGTTGACAAAACTCATCTATCGGCTTTGGACTCTATAGAGAGGCGTGCAAAGACGGGAAGTTTCTAGCACCAATACGTCATCCGTGATTCAATATAGTGTAGGCTAAGCACGACGAGCAAGGAAAGCACAGATGAACTGTATAAAAGATCTAAGAAAAATAAATTGAGTAATGATTTTTTTTAATAATAAAGTCTTGAATTTCGTGGCGGAGTGATCGATGCTAGTATATACCATGAACCAAAATTCTCATAATCGTTTTTGTTGCAAATGAACCTAAATGATTTCATTTGTTTTATATCTCCTATTTGTACTTACATATGGTACACGCTGTGTAACAGGGTACGCAGTAAATTCTATACTTCGCTAACAAATCCGAGTGGCGTTGCTGCGCCAGTGTATTTAGGTCAGGTTTTGAAAGTGCCACTTTCAAATACGGTTTGTTCAGTCCCGCCCTACTCCAGCAAAAATGTCTGCTTTGTAAGATCGAAGTAAACTGAAGGGATTTAGTTGATAATGAAAAAAAATTACAAATGAAACAAGTATATTGACAGATTGAAGAAGAAAAAGTAAATAAACAATGTGGTTTTAATGTCAAATATGGTGCATGTTGTGATGTATACTTATTGTAATGTATACTAATATGTTACAGAAGAACAAAACCTCATTTTCAGTTTTTGATTATAGTAAATGTTTTAAATACAATACAAGTACAAATACATTTTTATAAAATAAATAAAATATACAGCTTTTATTAAAATTTCTCTACTCTCCTGAATAAAACTAAATTGTTTAAATTAAATTTTATATAATACAAATAGAAAATTAAAGTAACCAACTTGGTAATTAAATCTTCTATGTAATCTTTCCGGTGCGCAGATTATTACATTTAGTTTATAAATCATTGTAGGGAGCATAATAAAATAATGTACCAAAGTGTTTTTACAGGTTTAATTTACATCAACGTAATTGGTACATTTATGTCCCGGTTTTATTGCCTATTTTCCACCACTGAAACAATCACCTTATAATTAAGATTTATTGTCTTAATAGTAAATGATATTATGATATTTGCTAATAAATAAAATCGCAGAAGGTAAGGTAATGTAGGTAACCACTATTGGAAGTATAATCATGTTCCTGCATGTTAGTACAAACATGTGCATTGAACGAAGGCAAGGTAACCCAATTACGATTAGAAACATTTCTTGCTAGTTGTTTACTTATTTTTCACGATATACATCTAATTTCACAAAGCTTACATAACATTTATAGTTTCGTACATCCGCGAAAAAAGATAAATCTCTCGTATACTTTTTGATGACATATTTTCAGTCACGTGTTTAGACAAATACGAATATTCACAGATGTCAAGTACATTTTCTTCAAATTCATGGTTGTCAAAGATTAACATTAGTAGCGATAATTCCTACATACAGTAAATAAACTGATTGTTGCCTTTGTCCAACATAATGAAACGAAAGCTCATTATGAGAGACTGATTTGGAACAAAGCGTAGGGCGTTTTGTAATTTTAATGTTTTAAACATATCAACGAAAATTTTACATTCCCCATCACATATCGCTGAAACTATGAAGTGTAAAATTCAAAAATAAAACGGAATATAATTTTTTAGTATCATTTATTTATACGAAACAAAGTCTATACATTAATTTTAAGTGCTTAAAATACCTTTCCATATTAATTTATACGAGTCCGGTTTGGACTGGACCGCTATTATTATTGATTTTTTATATCAGGGGTAGGAAGACTTCATGAAACGCGACTATTCTTTTGAGGAGGATAGGTTGATGTTTAACTTTTACCTAATACGGATCCTCGGCAGCTATGCAACGTTTGTGATAAGCTCTGCAAGCGGAACGATTGTTAATTGAACAAAGGGTCAACCACTTCAGTTATTGACGAGCTCGTAAACTAGTTGGTGGTGACCTGTCTGTCGAGTGAGTCGAGGCGAGTACGCGGGTTCGAGTTCCGGCTGAGGCAGACAGACATTTATGTGACTGATAAAATGTTTGTGATGATGTTCGTATTTGTGCTCGTTCATGCCATCCGCAGCATAGTGTATCTTAGTGAGGAGGTGTGAGTACAGACATTAAAATTACACACAACGACGTAATTAAAGGGACACAAAATTATTCTTGATTACAAATTTCTTCCAGTAGGCCCAGAAACTGAATAGTTATAGTGAAAGTGAAGTGCCTCACTAGCAAACTTAGTACGTATAGAAAATAATAGTATACACTTGAGAGCAATAAACTATAATCACTGCGTCGCAGATTGGACAAGACTAAATTTTACAATTTTTCTGCATTGAATTGTGGATTGTGCTATATAATTTGAAAGGTAATTGAGGAACCCGATGAAGTGATTCCAGTTTATTGCTCTCGAGTTTCTTGCACTATATAATAATAACTTTAAAAACATATGACATTCGGACATATCTATTTATATACATAGTCGTATTCTGATCAGATAATATAGATCATTGTCATCAAGCGTTAGGCAAGTAAAAATCTGTGACGCGTTTTTTAAATACTGGCGAAACATCTCTACTGTATTTTATTATTGTCTGTAGTTAACAGATATAACTTTGATAATATAGAGTGAGGATTAAGACGGTGAACAAAGCTTGGTAAAGTACGCGAGTAAGAAATAATAGAAGCGCTTGTATTATTTGTGATGTTTATAGTTATACTAAGATAGCGGGCGCAGTAAATTCTTTACTTTGCCAACAAATCCGAGTGGTGCTACAGCGTTAGTGTATTTGGGTCAGGTTCGGAAAGTGCCTCTTCTAAATACGGCTTTTTCTAATGCTCCTGCGAAAATGTTTCAATTTTTAGTTTAGTTAAATTTCAAATTTAGTAACTTGTTCGCGTTGTATTGTGTAGTAAGCAATATATTTGCCTTAGTGTACAATCCATCCGCATTCTCTCATTATTAGGAGTAACAATTTACCTGACCGGCTTCAAGTACCTCTTTTTGATATAATACATCTGCTGTTTCGAGTTAATGTTTCATTTTAAAAAAGATGTTCTGCATACTATGTGCATGAAATAAAAAAGTAAGGGGTATCGCTTGCTGAACTGAATTAATGCACGCATTCCTTATTATAAAAATAATGGAATAAGCCATTTTTACGTCATATAAAACTGTTATAGAAGCATGGTTGTCGCATAATCACATTATTCTATTATTGCAATTTGTCGCTTCAGAAAACTTCAATCCCCACTGAAGCTTTAGGAGCAACATAACCCTTTCTAGGGGCGAAATTAAGGGTTCTGTCAAAGAATGCTGCACTTACGGGAAAAGTCTGCATATCTCGAGTATCTATATGAAGTAAGTACTTATCCTTTGATACATATTTGTTTATAAGATGAGTTCTCTCGCCCTGGTCTCTTAGAAGCGCGTAATATCTAACCCCAAAAACAACTTTGATGTTTTTCTTATTTAAGTTAATATTTATTCTTTCTAGTTTATTTTCCTGTTATGTGAAGCAGCGTAATAATTTCTGTCGTTGCCATGACGGTGCTTTAAATTGAAACGCTGAGCGCTCATGACTTGAGTGCCTTTCTAAACCGAAATTGGTTGAGTGAAAAAACACTTTGCATGCAGTCAGCACTTCGATGGATGACCACTAGTGGTAAAATTTCTTGAGGTCATATGCTTCGTAGGTCACTTTGAGGTTTTTTCGACAGTTAACTTTATATAGACCACTAAGCAATCTCAGAAATCTTTATTCGGAAAAGAACTTCCGGCGCTTAAGTTATTTACTACTGTTAGGTTACTTCACAATGGAGCAGGGTAGTGGAATATGGTATAGATCTCTTTAGTTACAAGTGGTCTGCACCCTACAGTGGATCTCTAACAGGTTAAAACCGCACCCAGAAATTAATAAAATTACATTTCATAATTATTCATTAGGTACGTAATACGGGACGGATCTCTTCACAGTTAGTGTTGCAATAATTCGATTGTTGAAATCAAATTATAATCAATGAAGCGATATAAAATATAGCAACAATATCGCAATAAATAAACAATGTTATATTACTGCAGAGATTAGATTCATTAATTAACAAGATTATTAAAAGAAAAATACACAAAATCGGTGCGGTAGAAGTATCTACCGGATTTATATATGATATGAAGAGTTGGTAAATAAATCCGGATTAATGCGGTGGTGATCAAAACCTTTAACCGGCAGGGAGATAATTTGAAACATTTTCTGTATCGCCCCAAATTGTTTTTGTTTCGGGGTTATATCGAAAAACAAAATTAATAAAGAAGACAAGTTTTGTTGATGTTGGATCCTTGTTGAATGTTTATTAGTATATAAACTATGTAAGTATGTATGTATATGTAGATGGTGTACTAGATATACCAGTATGTAGAAGTAAGTGCAACTTTAAATGAATATCCTTTATAATATTTTTGTATAATTTAACGCGATTAAAACTACTGCATAGATTTTAATTTTACTAATAAACAGAGTGATTGTAGTAATCAACACGAGGAAGGCTCAAATGTATAGAGTAAATATAAACATTTTTTATTACATGTGATTAAAATGAGTTATAATTCTTTCGTATGTGAGTACTATTTATGTACTTAACAGTAATGTTTCATGAAACGAAAACTAATGATATATTTAAATACATGAAAAATGTTATTCTGAGTCTTACAGTACCAAAGTGGGATATACATAGATGAATTTATTTTTGGGTTTGCATATTTTTTTATCAAACGAATCTTTTCTTCTAATTGAGGTGACCTAAATCTGGAATGAGATTTTTCATTCTATTTATGTCAGTATTTGTGGATTAGCTAATCCAGTATCAAAAGTTTTTATGCAACTTAAAATTTTGACGTGTAACGTAAAAGAAGCAACATGTAATGTAAGAATGCGGTGTATGTAACAACTGCAATCGAAGTACCGAGCTTTACGAAATACAGTAGCATTTAAGATATTTTTATATCGGTCCCCGTCCAACTATCGGCCAATCTCGTAATCGCTTATTGGATCACTTAAAATTCAAACAAGCCATGGCTGCAAGCGATACAAAAATATTTTTAAATAGTTTCTAGTTGTGTTCCCTGGTGCACTGTCTTACCATCTTTACTTATTTGCTCTGCTGTACATCAAGCGCGATTGCTTAAAAGTATAAACCTTTTAAACATTAATTATATTGATCTGAAGTCATTTGTTTTGCCTGAAAACAAGCCTCTGACCTCTGCTCACTGTATCATGTGAACTTAATCCTGAACTAGGGCCCGATTCTTATAACAAAAGCCCATCCAAATATGTTCATTTAATTGTGAGTTAAGCAGAAAAGGATCATGTTGTAATCGTGCCGTTCCGAATTACAGTAAGCTACAACGCATAGTGACCTTTTAAGTAATAAACGTAATCGCTGCGAATCACAAACGTGTCATTGACCAGTACAGAATACTACGGGCAGAAAAGGTTAACATGCACTCAAGATTTAATACAGATTCTTACATAATAAATATGTATTAATTACACTCACTTAGCAGTCACATGATATGACGTTACCACCCCTTTTGTGAAGTGAGCCTTGAGGTTAGTAGTTTAAACTCAAGGATGACGAAAGGCCTTTACACACTAAAATATATACCCACAAATTACCATGACAACAAAGTTATTACTAGATTCATGCTGCGTTTATTTGAAGTGCACCACAGCGGAGTTCTCGTTGCACTCATCTCGCAATCGCTGTTGCATTTTATTACTTTTCCATTTCCTCTGGGTTTCAATTTCCTTTCTCATAATTAATAGTCTTTCTACAGACTGCTGACGTTTTCTATCCCACGCCGCGGAAACTTTAACGTTCAATTTGCGTGCCATCTACGACCTTGTTACCGCACTGTCTGTTCATAATGGGTTATTGCTTTTGTAACCGCTTTGAAGGTTTCAGTTTTTTATTGTTTTAGTTGCCTGATATTGTTGTTAATAGGACACGTACCATTTTAATTTACGGATAAGTTTTACACAAAGTAAATTCAATTTGTTTAGAAATAGCTCCTCTCAATTGTAATTTTTGAAACGGTTTCCGAGCCAAGGAATCTTGACGTATAAAATATATGCTAAAATATGTTATTATATTTTATGCAAATTTTATAGAGTAAATGAAATGATATAATAACTGTCTAGTTAATTGTAAACTTTCTGAAAAATATTATCTTAACGATGATAACACACCATCAAAATAATTTAAGTTGCAGTCAAACAATAATTGTTGAGAAGATCGCCTTGTATAATATTTCCTTCTGTTACCAAAGACAATCTCCATGTTTTGATGTAAAATAAAAGTATCACACTAAAATTTTACGTTTATTTGAAGATTTATCGGTCATAAACATACTGTCGTCAGTTTATGCCTCGTCTCGTGACGAAAAACATGGAAAAGTTTATATATTTTTTATGACTCGTCGTACCGCCGACATAATTTGGAATATTTTTGAAACAAAAATCGAGTAAAATATTGCTATCATATTTTTATTAATCATTACCTAGACATATGCACATGAAACAGAACAAACATATATATTTATTCAATGAAAAAACTTTATCGCTTAAGTAACTAAAACGTGTAAATAACACAAAAAAGAATATATTTAGTATATAATAATACAGTCGTCAAAAGAGAGAATGAGTGGAAGATCATCCACAACGCATAGCACTGTTGTCACAGACGTCCTAAGAGAGCACGTCGTGTCGTTCAAAAGTACGGTGCAATGTTTAAATCAGCCAGATTCTTACTGGATACGGACGGCAAAAGACGTATTGTTATTGATGATACATAAAGGAAAACTTTTGTCAAAGTTGGCACGTTGAGGTGATATAGCTGTGACCTAAGCACAAGGAGTTGTAATCGCATCGACTCCTCCGGAGCTTTTTTATAATTTTTATTTTATTTAATTTTTTTTGTCAATAATAGCTAGCAATTGTAATGTGGTAAACATGGCGGG
>PDGT01000003.1:8332978-8394692 GCA_003671415.1 Megathymus violae | reverse complement strand
CATAGAGTTCATATTTATAGAATTTTTGTGTTATTATATATGTGCGTTAAATTTATAATAGGGACAGTGACAGTGGGTTTACGGGTTAATTGTTCTGTTACAATATATTTTTAGCCATCAAATAATTATACTTCTGTTATAGTGTGTGTCTATATATGTGTGTTTGTGAGTCTGTGTGTTTCATTCTACCATTTTCTGACAGTTAAGTAGATGCATTCTGTACATATTTTTCAAACCATTAAAATAAAATAATCTACTGGTTAAAAGTTTATTGTGGTGATGTTTTATTATTATTATTATTATATAACCATTTGTTGCACACGATCAGCTGGACAAACTTATTGTAACATAGATAAATAAACAAGACAACGGCTGTGTAATCTGTAAGCAGCGATCTCTTTCGGACAATCTTAAGATTCGGATTATACAACAGACAATAAGTGTCCTACTTTAGTTCGGAGATTTGCTGAAACTCGTGCCACATAAAGTCAGATCTATAAATCACATGTAAACGCGGACTAAGATGTGTGTTAGCTAAAAATTTGAGTTTAGTGGACAGTCAAGTCTCTGGATGTGAATAATAACGGAGGGGAATGAACGTTGGACCAAACCCATTCATAGATGAGAACGAGATAAAAAGATTAATCTAGTTAATTCTAATGAGTGTGGAAAAAGTCAAAAAACATTTGTATGTCAAAGGTCTTAAATTTCATTTAAGACCATTGAATATGAAGACAAGGTGATAAACGAAAATAGGTACGTTAAGTATTCAATAACACGAGCTCTCATAGGATCATTGTCTTTTATGAGTTTGGCAGGCAATATGTAAGCAATAACGTTTATTTAAAGAGTCGAGTGACTGAGCTCAAGCGCCTTAATAGAATTCTTTCGCTTCTACATTACAAGTGCAGTGAAAGTTTTCTTCGATAACTTTTTTTCAAAAGTGTAGAATAAACATGAATTTACAGTTAAAACATGATTCTTTATTTATCATTTATTCTATTTATTTAATATTAGATGAAGCAAAGAATGAATTTGAGGTCAATTGGGATTAATTACAAACGAATCTAGACTGAGTAAGAAAAGTGTGAGGTAGGCATTACATAGAAAACGTAATATATATACAATGAACGTGAACAACGACCTTATAGTTAACACTTATACAATTTGTCTAGTAACATTTAAGTAACAAACAAACTCATATGGCTTTTAGAGTTCTGTGCGTCCAACGCAAAATTAAAGCCCTTATCCGGTCACGTCATTTTCCTTTGACACTACTCGAAGAATAAAGTTCGAATTTGGTACAAATATAGAATAAGGTCACCCAATTTCGCACGCATAACGCAAATAAACAAATTCGAAACGAAACAAACGAAGAGCAGTTTTTTATTTCAATTACTTTTATTACTGCTGTATTAAAACGATCGAGTTCTCACTGGCGATAATTATCTCATTGTTGCGTTCCGATATCCGCTCCATTTCAACCGGAATCAAGGCCGTTATATAGGACACTAGCCAAATGAGGGTTAGACTTTCCTGCCTTTGAAAAGTTTCAATGTTAAAAAGTCAATTTATTAATTCACCGTTTCGTTCTCCGATGGTAACGCTTTCGGTTCCAAGCACATTTATAAATTAATCCAAGCTTTTTAAGAGAAATCATTTAAGTTTATACTTACTTGCTTTGTACTTTAAACACTATAGTTATTAAGTTATTTTTGAGTAAGAAACAATTGGATCGCCATGTACGGGTGTACTTTTGTACTCTTTGTGAGATTTTGCCGCTGAATAAAAAGAGATTAAAAAAGAGGCTTGACGGTTAGTGATACGGTTGTGACGGTTGCTTATGATGAAATATATATTTTTTGTCTAAGTAAGAATTGACTTTAATTGTTATTTTTTTATATTTCTTGTTATATTTTAAATAACTTACATGGAATATGATAAGATATACATTTCTTATTAGAAAATCAGTGGATACTGTTTTAGGGTATTTTTGGGAAAAACAAAATCCGTATACTTGTCGGGTTATTCGTGTCTGTGTGTCTATTATACCGTTTTTACGTAAACACCGGAAAAACTATTAGACAATTCAACCACGGTCACTGTCGTCCATAGACTTTCGTAACACCAAAAGCATGATCGACGTATTTGTATTACTATTGTTATTTATTAGAGGGAGAGAGAGAGAAAGAGAATATGAATGTTGTATGCAATTTTAGTTAGAAAGTAAAAGTTAGTAGTTAGTAGAAGTACTACGATAAAGTTTATTTTAGCGTACCGTCTCCAAGTTACGTAAAGTATATCTAGTATCATCGACACATGAAGCTATAAAGCCGAGTGGCAAAATTCACGTAATGGAATCTCATGCGGCGAACACGACATGTTCTAACACGTTATTTCCTCTAAGAGTGTGTTATAGAAGTGAATACCTGTTCTGAACGTACAAAGGAAATCGATTTTTGAATAAAACCAATACTATGTTTATACGGAGTATCGTAACCGCCAGCTAAAATCAGGGCTTTGTTGAATTGTCGCTTTATATTCTTTAAATCGAAGAAAGACCTTGCAAGCCGTAGTGGTATTGTCTGTCACAAATTTGGTTCCAGGCTATGGTAGACGTATAGATGGATCGCAATATTATTCACTTTTACTCGTACATGAAAAAAATCAACTTATATATCATGCTTGATTGAAAGTGAAATAGAGCAAAACAATCTTTTGTATGGAAATTATTACTCACTAAGTCGCAAATACATAAACCTTTTGTAAAAGTCTAAACATAATAATCTGTACTAATATTATAAAGTATGTATGCATGCGAAAAGAGGAGTGACAAAAGACATTACGCAGTGGATCCAAGTTTTCATAAACCGATGACTACGACAGATACTCGGAATTTGCTGGCCCAAAAAGATTTCTGATTAAGAACTATGAGATCTCTGTTGTAACATGCTGATCGGTCATCAGATCAAGTGCCGTAAATGGCAGTACGTAACTCTGGAACGAACTCCACAAGGGACGAGGAAACGTGGCCCTCCTAAACACACCTGGAGGCGTTCAAGACAGACGCATAGGCGGTGTACTGTGAACGCCCTCTGACTCACCTTGGAGTCACAGGACATTAAGAAGAAGAATATTAGAAAGAAAGAATGTTAATTTTGTGGGTTTATGCGGAGGATAATTTTGAAACTACGGCACCTACTTGAATTTTTTTTATCATTTTACAGACATGTTATTTCGGATGGATAGAAAGAAAGAAAGAAAAGAAAAACATATTTATTCTGTCTTGTGTAACAAACTCCGTATACTTGTATTGGACATAATATATATTAAGATACAATAAAGACAGAAAAGGTTCGCATTCAAGCGTCGGCGTGAGGGAGCCACACCTGCCTGATATTTCAGTGCGACCCGAGCGTCCGAATAGTTCATACAAGCGGTATTTATAAATATATTTATAAGTGCTTACTACAGTTATTTATGCATAAGTGCTAACATAATAAATAACTGGATAATATATAGTTTACCAAACAACAACAACAAGTATAACAAAGCAATAAACATAATTACTTCATATTTAGACTTATCGGTTGAATGACATAATAATTTATTCTGAATGCATTCAAGGTTAAAATTGTCAGCAGTGTGAGAATAATCAATATCCAGTACCAGTAGGAATAGGGGCTGAGGGTCAAAAAAAAGACTTGTCACCACATAAGACGAAAAGACCAAAAAGGTAAGTTATATATATATATATATATATATATATATATGTATGTAAAAAATTAAGTATTAAAGTAATTTCTGTAAATTTAACAGATGTTATTTGAGATGGAATTTAAATCCTTTTTTTGTTTTTAGGTTTCGAATTGGAGGCGGCAGATTGTTCCAGCATTTAGTGGCGTTGTATTTAAAACTACCACGAAACGCAGCTGTGCTGTGCCGAGGACATGATAATCTATAACTTGAGGCCCTAGTAATATGTGTAGTATTGATATATTTTGTCCATTGCAGTTTATCATATAAATACGGTGGACATTTTTCTGTAACAATACCAAATAACATTGAAGCAAAGTGAAGTTGCTGGCGGTATTTCATTTTTAAAACATTTGCATCATTTAAGTAGGGACTGACATGGGCGCGTGGCGGTTTGTTGAAACAAAATCTTGCACATGCATTCTGTGCACGTTGTATCAGATTCTGAGAGCGCGCTAAGAGTCTAGGCCCAATTACTGAATCGGCATAATTAAGCTTGGACAAAACTAAAGTTTCGCATAACCTTATATGCAATTCAGAGCTGATGAAATCTCTAATCCTATATAAAACTTTCAGACGATAAAAGCAGTTTCTGACAATACCAAGAACATGATTTACAAAACGCAGCGTGTCATCCATTAATATACCTAAATTTCGAGCTTCCGAAACTCTCTCAATTGATTCACCACCAATAAGTACAGAGGGTTTTAAAACTTCAATTCTTTTTATTTGTTTCTTTGTACCAAGAATTAAATATTTAGACTTTAGGGGATTCAATACAAGAGAGTTATTCTCAGACCAATCACAAATACGCTGCAAATCCGCATTGAGCTTGTCTATCGCAGCCCGCGCCTCAGATGGCTTAAAAGATACTATATATACCTGCAGATAATCAGCGTATATGTGATATTTGCAGTATTTAATTTGGTTTACCACATCTGCACTATAAAGAATAAATAACAACGGCCCTATTATAGATCCCTGTGCTATACCTCTTTTTACGGGCTTAGAGTTAGATGATTGCTTAAGACCTTGATTGTAATTCTGCTCCATGACAACGCTTTGGGAGCGTCTCTGGAAGTAGCTGTCAAACCATTTCACCGCATCAATGTTTAAGCCATAATAAGACAATTTCGATAGAAGCAAAGGAATATTGAGACAGTCGAATGCACGTGAGAAGTCAAGCAGTACTAAAATGGTTCCCTCCCCGATATCCTGTGCGGTGAGATAGAGACATATTATTACATATCAACCCGAACAAAGTCAAGGCGGGCCGCTAATAGGAACTAAAATGACACTCTTCGTGTCTCTGAATGTACTTCTAAGAGCAATCAATAATATTTTGTTCTATCCTACTTTAGGAGATATTCGACCATCATTTTGTAATAGCTACATCTAATGATAATGTATAATATATGTATATAATCAAATTATAACTGATCGCTTTCTCTACATTAAGGATATGTGAGAAAAACTATTATTAGGGGCCTTTACTAACGCATTAGAATTCATCACAATAGTTGTTAAAATTTGTCTGTTACTCTGTGCGTTAGTTCACACTAATCTTAAAAACGGCTTTTCCCACTTCGTTACGGTTTTCACTAATGTATTGCAGTAAGCGTCACTTAATATTTAAAGTTATAAGTTAAAGTTCGTTGCATTTAAATCCGTCCATAAATAAAAAGTTACAAATTAATACGTGTATTGCTAATTAACAGAACGAGAAAAAAGCAGTCCTTAAACAATGCTGGTGCTTTTTCTAAGCTTAAGGTAATTTTTCTGAAGCGAAGCGAGGGTATTTGCTAGTGCTTAGTCTATACATACGTATAAATAAAATTGAGATGTCTATCTGTGATTTCAAAATAGTTGCATTTAATTAAGTTGGTAAACTTAGGGTTTTTTTTGTTGAAAGCGAGATCGAGTTGCTAGTTTTGTAATAAAGATATGCTACTATTTAATTTGTGGGTAGATAGGCCAATTATTCGTTTACACGCAAACAGATTTGATATTTATGGTATAGCCGTATGCGAGGATGGCTTGTCAAATTACATTGTCATTCAAAACTTACCCGTACCTTGCGACCTGATCTGTACACCAAATTATCTGGCATCCTGCATTAGATTCAGGAAAAACGTTAAGATATTCAGTGTTAAAAAATGTTTTAATATTTTTATGTGCCTATACTCTCTCGAAGTAAGCAATCCCAGTACGTCAGTGTGAATATTTTATAATTTTTAAGTACAGTTGCATTTATGTAGGCTCGAGGGTGTGAACGTAATTTTATTCTTATGTATAAATTACCATATAAACTTAGTTACGTAAAAGAATTTCAGTACTTATCATCAAGATGGAAGCAACAAGAAAAAGAAAAGAAAATAAATACCGTATATTCCTGAAGTTTCCGGAAACAGTAATAGCATATTATCTCGTAATGGGATGGAGCCCAACATTTTTAAAGGCACGAGCATATTATCAATAATGGTAACAACTTGGCTGGAAATGGGAATTTACAAGTTCTTAATGAGGCCAAGAATATTCGTGCGCGGCGAGTGGTAAAACTTAAAGAGACGTGTAAACTTTCATTCGACGTCATTAAAAGTTCCGGGCGGAAGATTTGTGCCAATACTAATTAGCTAGACACTTGTGAACATTTTTAAGTGTTGGGTGGTAAACGGTTGCCAGGTGAATGATGCAATGTGCTTCAAATTGCTCACATCTCTGAACTTCTTAAAAGTAGGCGTGGAAAGTTTAGTTTTGGTAAGCGTACACGGCGAAATACAAGCTAGTCATTTACGAACGTACAACTTGTGTTTATGTTGGTACAAACTCATTTCAAGCTTGAACAAACAATTGAATCATCATTTATTTAAAAATTTAACAGGCAGTTTTAATGTTTTATAACTAATAATATCTGCGAGCCGAAAGTATTGTACTTTAAGGCTTTTTAAAAGTAGTTATGTGCGAAATAACAGTGTACTCTTGAGACATAATGCCGTATCTTGTAGCATATTATTTTAGATACTCAGAAAAACATATTTTCTTAATACAATTGTTACTCGCGCCGCCTCCCGGCTGCCTCACCAATCGGCAGTGTGAGGAGTATATACGGCGGAGCACAGCCGGACTGTGACCCTACAGCACTCAAAGCACCCGAACGCGATTTTAATCGCGATTACATTACAAAGATACCAGCTGATTACAGTTTGTTGGCATTTTATTTGTGCTAGTTACCCCAGCCAGCCAGTTAAGGTCTAGTTCGCTACATTACGTGAGATGGACAAAACGTATATTATTATATAATTAGTAGTAACAAAATCAGATTATTGGTAATTTTCGCAGCATAGCTTTGGGATGTTACAAGCTCGGCGGGAAACCTTCACGACCTCAGTGATTCCGATATTTAGTATCACTTATACTAGCTAATTCAATTACAGGACTTTAATTAGGACGTGAGGCAATCATTGTTCAAGAGCGTAACTTCGTTAATAAAGTATTTTGGACATTCCGTCAATTGTGTGAAGAAGGTTTAACGTTCAATAGGCGTAAGCTGTGTGATTCAGGAATTGGTAACTAGATAGCGTTGTACCGGTTTCGGAATCAGGCCGCCGAGTATTTTTCCTAGAATACTCATATTTATAATAAGCAAGCACGTATAGTAACGGGAAAATAGCACTCGGTGCTTGTGTGAATGTTATGTTTAATGGAAGAGGGGTAGCAATGACCGCTTTTTTTTGAAGGTGGCAGATGGCCGAACGATGCTATAAACGTTTCGCTTCAAAAAAGTTAATTCAATTAAGTATATCCGCTGATTCTTGAATAAACTTAGTTAAAAAACATGTATTAAAATGTACCTAAGCTATGTGAGAAGTTGAAGCAAATAATTTAGTCACAAATAATTTTATCAACATCCAAGGACTAAATTGTTGCTGTGTTAAAATTCCCTGTCTATTTATCTAATCCAGGTTAAATTGCCTTACAAATTAGGATAAAGGTGGTTGTAAATCTGATTCCAATTGTCCCCGAGCAACACAAACAGACTCATCAATCTCAATTATCATTCTCTGCAATGAAGTAAATAAACTCCGAACAGCTATTTGTATCAGCAACAGTCGTTTGGGAGTATATTAATGTACTTCAATAAATTCGCTATTGCTCTAGTACTGTAGATAAAATTAGTTTATGGCAAATCTAAATTTAGAATATTGGTAGAAATCTTGTGGTGAACCTAAATATGAGATGATCAAGTAGGCATTCTTTTTCGCGTCTATTGCTTCGTTTTTATTTAATGAATAAATGAAGATTCTACACTTCACCACCATCTAACGCCTATATTTCAGCGTTATCAAATCAGACTTGCAATGAAGATACGTTGCGAAGATTACATAGGAAATTGCTTTTAGTTGGTGGTTTTTGATTTAAATACAAATATTCGAGGCAAGCAAAATTAAGATATATTATTTTGTAAACAAGGATGAAATGTACATTTTGTTTTTCATCCTTATTGCAGTAGCAAGCAAGCAAGTTTTTCTAGCTGGGGACATGTTCTTATATTTCGTTCCATAGGTTTGCAATGATAATTATAATTTAAAATAACAGTAGTTAAACGAACAGACAATCCAATAAAAGGTAAGTTGTCACAATAGCTTAAGCACAACTGCTACAGTGGAGTTATAATCGGGTATACTGTGGGACTTTTAAAGATCTAGAAGATAGCCTTTTAAAAATTGCGCAGATGAAGCTCCCGTACGTTCATATGACTTCTTGGAGCCTCCCTATAAGCGTCGTATGACTGCCGAGACGATTTAATTGAATAGGAATCTCTCTTTATAAAGTCAGGTTATGTATCTCATGAAGACTTCCCCGTCGTTGATAAAAAAGGGCATCGCCGACGCGTTGCTGACCAATGAGGAAGTGGTATCTCTGTTTTTAACTGATCCTTTGTCACTGCAATTAAAAACTTTAAATGATTGCACGATTGATATTTAAAAATCACAGTAATAATTATTAGGACAGGTAAAAACTTCCGCTACTGTGCATAAGTACTACCGTCAGAATTAAACTAAGTCGTACTGAAATCAGCAACCTCCAAAATCAATAAAAAAGCAAAAAAAGAAGCAGATATTCTTGCTTCATCGGTTGTTCAGCTAGGTACAGTATTAGCAATGTAGTTTAGATTCAACGATGGAATGAGCGCTGCCATTTAAACTTTGCCACTTTAAATCAGATGAAAACAATATTATAAAACGATAAAGCTAAGTACTCGAAATATAATAAAAATGCACAGTAACAACGGACAAGTACAAAGAAAATGGGGAATAAATTATGGAAATGGTCTCGATTATTACACTTGATATTAAAGAGAGTTAACTCTATGGCAACCAAGTCAGGCGTCCCGGCCTTATAATCTACCATAAAACACTAGAGATTGCGGTTTTATTGCTATTAGAACTTCAGGTAAATAAATATTTTTTAGTTAAGCATCTTGTAGTATATATAGAGGGTAGCATACGCTATAACAATGATAAGACTTATTCAAAATCTATCGAGTAAAGAAACATGTTTTTGTTTACCGAGTGTTCTGTCTCTGTCCCTATATCACATTTATTTAACTCGCAGACTTTTCACATACACAAAGGACCACTATAAGGTGGTAATATGGAATATTTTCGGTAATACGCTCCTTTTATTTAGCTACTTCATTGATTGTTTTCATAGTGTGTGCTATAATATAATATAAGTATTTTAATACTATACATTTATTGTTGATAACACGAATGAAATTGTTTATTTCAACTACGGAACCTAATATTGCGGGTGGTGGGTGATGCACTTGGTAATTTTTTTCATATCGATTCTAATTACTAATTCACATCCGGTGAAATCTGGTATGTAAGTAAGTAAGTATTCGGTAAGATTAAAATACTAATTTGAAGAAGGTGAATCTAGATTGCAGTATTAAAGTGGATTCATATGTTGTGGTTTCATTAATTACCATAAACACGTTTGAAAAGAAGAATTAGTACCAGAGCAGATATACAACGTGGTCACGAACGTCTCATAACTCCAGAACGTGCTGCGAATGCAGTGGTAGTAACAAACATAAAAACTTTAATTGTTACTTCGTACCGTATGTTTACGCAAACTATAATAAATCAATATTTTTTTTAGCTTTTTGCAGAGGATTTTTGTGCGAACGTCATGAAATATGCGGGAAATATATCTGCTGTTTCATGGAATAAAACGACCCATTTAGAAAAATAAGTTTTGATTATACTGCTCTTGAGATTGCGCTAAGACATTCCTATAATATTTTAGCGTTATGGCGAGTACAATAAGTACATTTTTAATATTGCTTGAATAAATTAAATGGCTGGGGAATTCTGAAGTAACTGTTACATAACTTTCAGTTTACCGAATCTAAAGCCTATTTGATGTCCTATGTAAACAATAAGATTCCTCCCTTATATTTGTTTCACTCCTTAAGTTAGGAGGTAATCGGACGTCAAATAAGATACTATTTAGATGTGTGAGGGGAAAAATTAGATGGTATGAAAACGATGGGACTGCGGCAGCTGAACCTGTTCTTCCTTAAACAGGAGCGGACTCAAAACATATTAATAAACTAAATAATTATTAAATAAATAAATAAATAAACGTTTACACACTCACAACCCCGCTCTAGGATTTCCTGTGTTACTGGTAGTATGGACATATATGACAAATATGACATTACAAAGACCCATGGATCCGAGAACAAACATATCTATCACATAAATGTCTGCCCCGGCCGGGAATCGAACCCGGGACCCCTCGCTCGGCGGGCAGGGTCGGTAAATATTTAAAGATTTTTATTGACTTACATAATGTAGTGTCAGTATTACAGAAAACACCTAATAAACTTCTGTTGAATACATCAAGCAGAACAACAATAAAGAAAAGTCAACATCTCTGAAATTGACGATTTTGACGATTCCTAGATCTTAAATTTATGAATATGTAGGCACAGGGGTTCATCTTGATAAAAATAAACAAATTCTTCATCTTATAATTTCTATATTTTTCACTAATAATAAATTTACCCTGAATTAACATAAGAATTTCAATATTTTCACAATACAACATGTGTACCGGCCACCTGTGGTCGATGAAAATAACCCGTTGTCGTTTTTTTTTTGCGCCCAAGCAAGGAGAAGGGCTACCCTCCGGGGATGTGTGGGAGGGAGGTGGTGAATGAGCTATGTGGGATTCATGATAGACTTAGGTGTCTCCCCACTAAAAACCACCTTAGAATGGCTTTGGCCCTGCCGCTTAAGTCTTCATCGGATGTGCCCCCTTCTTGAGAAAGAGGGGTGCTAGCGGTACTCCCTAGAGAGCATCCGCTCAGAAGTCAACAATGAAGGTGTTTTCCGTTGGGAAGTAGTCTTATCATGTGGATGAGCACTATCGGAAGTGGCGAGCACTTCTGACCCTTTATGGGCTGCCAATCGGCATTCCAAGTCAGACGAGAGTTTGTTAGTGGGAATAAGAGGGCATTCTTAGGCCTCCGGAGTTGGTGACGGGATGGGGGTGAGTGGTATATTCCGCTGACCCCTTATATATCTACCTATAGATATAATATATATAAATATATATGTTAAACATTGTTAATTAGTAGATTCCATATCGTTCGTAATATATATTTGACTGGATAATTACTTGACATATTTGTTATAAACCATAAAATTTAATATGATCATCAAAGTAAGAAGTTCAAATAAATTAATTATGCTGTCCGTTATAAAATGGTAAAATCAAAAACAGTTAAAAATATGAAACATTAGAAATGAATACCTAGGAAATACTCGTAAGTCCTCAGAACGCGGGTAATTCCGTGCCTGTATGTGGCCACACGACAAGGATTAATGACTAAAGCAATTAAAGCAGTAAAGAGCAGGTGCAGTGAGACGCAGCGCCCTCCAGTGCAAACAAAATAGTGTGGGAAAGTAGGAAAGCAACCGCGTTTGTTCATAAAGTTAGAGTCACGTACAAGCGCACAGTTTGACAAACATTAATAAATGATAAGTTTTTAGACAAAAAATACCCGATCTAAACTCAAACTCTTACAAGAATCTACCTACGCATTCATAGCTTACAGTTGTTTTACGTGATAGCCTTTTTTTAAATGAAGTTAAAAAATATCAGACAACATTTCACATTACTAAATTCTCTAGCATTTTTTCATACAAAATTACATCGAAATACAGTTACATACACAGTAACATTTAAACATACATACATGGATTGGTGACATACTTTTACTTTATTGATTAGCCTCTCTGTGCAAGTCCGTCTATTCTCCGATATAAGAACCTTACTTATTATAGTGTCAATATTCCAGAGCTATCTTTCTATTATTAAGAACATTGGGATTTTGGGAGCATAGACAGCATTGAGGTCACTTGGAGAAAGAAAAAACCACTGACACAATTTCGGTGTACTAAACAGAGCGACACAGTACTTCAGGCAAGCGCAAGGCCTTTTCCAAGGCCACGTACGAAGTACTGCTATCACCTCTGGACCACTACCACAACAAACAACAACAACAAAGATGTTAAACAAATCGTTCAAAGTTGATAACGCGCTTGCACTTTCCCTGATATTGAATTGCATATGTTAGGCAACGGTGACCATTTTTTATCAGGTGTACCATAATATTTGTTTACCTGTATACTTTACCGAAATAAATGTAATAAAATAATTAAAGTGTGCTATTTTCGATAATCTTCAAGTCCCTTCTTGTTTTGGAGTGTATATGAAAATATGAAGATAACTGGGAGGCAATAAAAATAGAAATAGTTTTCTTTATACCGAGTACCAGAAAAAAAATGTATATTAAAAATACGAAACAATCGTTAAAATGGTAAAAGTTATTGATAAAATTAATAATTATCACCTTTTGTTACCATCATGTTTACGAAGTCGATGTACAACGAACGTCTCTACCGTGTGTAGTACTGTAACAAAGTAAATGGACAAGAGAACTGGGCGGCTAATTCCGCAGGATTTCCGATTACAGTGTGAGTATAGTGTAAAATGATACTGTATGTACAAGAAATAATCTCCTTAAATAAACAGCCATTGCACTTTACGAACGAAAGAGAACGTGCGCGGCATTTGCACAGTTTGCGCACATTGCACGGACTTAATGGAATTCAGAGACAGGAAATTCTTCGGTTGGATATTTACTTAATTTGATTTTGCTTTTTTAGAATTTTTTTTTTCTTCTGGTGTAATGTAGAATATTGGTTGAATTACGTGTGTATTACTAGTAAAATAGTAATTAAACTTATTGTTATTTTATTTTATTAACGTATCTTTCAAACGGTGAAAGGATTTTCAAAGAGGTTTTGTGGTTCCAGAGATAAAAACCACAGATTGAGGTTGTTTAACTTTTTATTTGAAAACATATTTATTTGATGCAGTACTAACAAAAATATGTAAAACATGATTTAAAAATCTCTTACCAAGTCACAATTTCTCATCTCTTATTCCGCAGAAACAAATACATTTACCGGGTAACAAATCATCGTACTTTTAATATCAGTTATAAATATACCAAGTTTCAACTCAATCTGTCAAATTGTTTTTATGTGACGTCGTTAGAAATTGACATATAATAATATTAAAAAAAAAATTTTAAGCCTTTATCTATTTCGATAACCAAACTTATAGGATCTAAATTAAAGTTAATTAAATATGTACAGATTCGGTCCTGTTACCGTTTTGTTTAAGGGTATATTATGTCACACAATATTTTACTTTCTAATAAACAAAAGATAAAAATATAATGATATATTAGAAATAAATACTACTTATAAATACTACGTATACCACTCAAATATCCCCAACATTCCTCTTTGTCATCTAGCACAGCTCTAAGCGACGAAAACTCCTTTTAGTTATACCCTATTGTTTATTCAGCTATATACTTCATAGTCGAGCACAATAACGGGTAATGTATTGTCACAATTTCAGAATGTTCTACGAATTAAACTCGTACGTTGCAAAGGTGCCACGTCTTTGTGACGTGCAAAGCAATCAGTGCGCCACACGCTAACGTTTAATCCGCGGCTCCACAAACACTGTACAGGTGCAGAAACCAGAGCGTCGCACCAAAAGTTACGCTCAATAGATTCAATTAGTTTACTAAGCACACCTGGTTTAATGAGAACGTCTTTTATTGAATTTAACGTGAATCGAGCTTGAAACCGGGTAGTAAAGTTCTAATATGAATATATGTTGGGTATTTTTCACCGCTGTCTGAAAGTAGCTCATATAAACTTAAAATGCAAGATGTAAATTCGTTTTTAAGCCCTGCGGATGTAAGTATTGCTTTAGTTTTAATGAAATTTGATGCGACAATACGAGTACCTATTAGTACATGGCAATATATTGGAACTAATGGGTATCTACGATTTTTACTTCAAGGAGTGCTTAAACCTCGCTGATACCCATCATCCACATAATTTGCTCGAAGTATCGGTAAAACATAAATCTTGAACAGCCGTTATAGTTACAATGTTTTATGACCACCATAATATAAGTGTAAAATCTATGACTTTCTTTTAATATAATACATAATGTTCGTATCGAGCTTACCTCTGATATACATATAACATTCCTATGTATTTCAAACAAAAAATAATCTAGGCTTTTAAATATTATACTTATAGTCTTATTTGCTTCGATTCTATTCAGTTGAGGAAAAAAGGCGTTGTTACATTATGTGTTATTGTGTATTTAATTTCTTTCTTTTTTTATATATCTTTTAAAAACAGTTCTATGTAAAGTTACTTGGAAAAATTATTCTGAAATCCAAGATGGCCGGCAATGACATCAAGTACTTAAGATTGAAAAAATAATTATGACTAATGTACCTACTATTAGCCACTATAATTTTGTTAGTCAAGAATTATGAAGTATACAGATAAAAAAATATCCGTGGTTTAGTTTGTACCATTCATGTGACATTACATTAAAAGAAATTAACATATCTGTAAAATTAAGGTAAACAATCATGGTAAAAACAATCAATGAATTTAAATCAAAACCAAGAGCCTTTGCTTGCCATTCAATAACATTCTCAACTGGACTATAATCTTCCGTTCTGTGATCGGACACTTGGTAAGTCTGCCGAGGAGCAACTTTGTGGAGAAGTTGTATGACATCTACAAATGAAGTGTACAAACTTAGTTAAGCAGAGCGATACATTCGTGTCCGGCTTCGAATAGTACTGCAGCTCAGTTTTTTCAATGCTCATAGTAAGTGGCCGTGTAGCTTTGGGTGGTATAGCGTACGAGCTTAGGTAATGGCTATTCATTCTTGACTTGAAATGGTTTACATTGTGATAAGACGCGTTAAAAATCACATATAACCTGTTACCGTTATCTAAACTGGAGGGATGTTTATGATACATATCGACTGCAGTGTAATGCTTAATCATATTATTTTTATTATTAAGCTCGGAAAATAAATATTATATCTTAGAACAAATTGAAAGCTTCTATATAAAGAAAAGTATTTCGTAAGGATAAAAGTATTATCTGAAAAAGTCCAGTTGCGTGCTAATTTCCTTGTTACCAGGATTTACACTTGAGGCCAGATATGTGAGGGATCGTGGCCCCGCTATCTGGACTCTCGTTCTTTAGTGACACAATAAAAATATATCGTTTAGTAAGGAAGATGCAAAAAGGCATTTTCTCGTAATTTTCGTGGTAAAATTATGATGTAGATCATTGCTCGTGTTTCACATTGCCCATTTAATTTTATTTATTTCTTACATTGTCACATTAAGTAGCTTAGAAATTTTTTAAAGAATTCGTGTGAAACAGAAAATATCTATTGTACAATTTATATTTTATAGGAAACAGATAAAATTAATTTAACGAAAACAACTTCTTACTATTTTTACGGAGAAATTATTATTTTCAAATAAAAAAAATAGGCTTATGTTTTAATACATTTAATTATTTGTTTAAAATATAGTTGTTTTGAAAAAAACTTAAAATCATTGTTGTATGGTTTCTTGCCTAACATACGTCTACTAATTTCACATTATATTCATATCATATAAAATTCTTCAGATAACTTTTGACCTAATCCCGCTGCGTTAAGAGTTGAATTGTCCAAAATCCTTGCTTGGCTATTGAAGGAACCTCTATGTGATATTTCAAGTTGTAACTAAAAGTAAAGTTGACTATCTTGTAATGTATTAGTGAGATTACTTCTCCCATTCAAACTTTAGCTTGCCCTAGAATACACATTCCATTCAGAAGTTATTTTAAATAAATATCTGAACTCCTATGCCATATAATACGTCCCGTTATAACTCAGGACGGCTTGACCGATCTTAATAAAGATTGGTATGTAGTGAGAACACGTGATTTTGCATATGATAGGCCTTATATGTACATTACATACATATATTTACGCACTCATACCGCCTCACTAGGATTTTCTGTTTTGCTGGTGGCATGGACGTACACAAAATGACATTACAAACACCCATGACCCGAGAAAAAAACGTTTATCTGTCAAATAAATGTCTGCCCCGGCCGGAAACCGAACCCGGGACACCTCCCTCAGCAGGGTCACTACCAACTGGGCTATCAGGTCGTCAAAGGGGTCATATAAAATATTTGTTAAATTAATGAGATCGAATCAAGGCAAAAAACAAAATTCTTAATAATCATTAATTGTTCGACTATTAATCTATTTTAAGTAGGTGCTCGATTATATTGTCATGTGATAGTAAGTAGCAATATAGCTATATGTATTATGCATATACCAACTTTCAAGCTATTACATCCTTGGAATACAAATTCACGGTATCGCCATCGACTTAACAAAATGTCTTTTAGTAGGTAAATTTTAATGAATATCCATTAAATTCTGAATTTTGAAATTTATTCGTTCCAAAATTCACAAAGCAGAAGTAGAAAATAAGTTTAATCTATTATGTATATAAGAATATTTTTTCCTATAGATACAGCAACTTTCTGAGACCATCTAGAAAGCATGTCGTTATGGACTCACATAAATTTTCACGCTTTAATTTAAAGTTTAAGCGACTAAGGAGATATCTGGACATAATAATCTAGATATAATCTGGACATTTCTTTTTAAGGATGTTGAGATAGATAAGGATTTCAATAATACCTAGGCATAAAATAATACGATGTTTTGTAATTTATTTGATATTAAGGCGTCAAATTCATTAAAGTTATAAGTAACTAAATAAATATAAAAATGTTCTGTACAATCGTAAAATGAATTTAGACCCGTCAATGTAAATCACCACATCTTCCAGTTCTCTTCAGCGAGTAATGAAGTTAGGCAGCTGCCACAGGGCCCCGTTTACAGCCAAGCGTTTATGGACACTAAATTTCACTTCACTTAATGAGTACTGAGTAAGTACTTCCGATTCCAAAACGGTTATATTTACTGGAAAAGACAAACAAAAGTCATTTTTTCAAGTCTGTATTACATTATGTTTTGATAAAAAGTTATTACGATGCCGATTGTTTAGTGAATTATCAAGTGATATATTGAGCTGTTATCTGGTTACGTTACCCAAATTATTTTTATGTTCTGTGTGTATCCATCATGTCCCAGACGTCCTAGCTCATCTTAGTATAAAAAAATCTGTAGTAGTATAAACTATCGTTAGTAAATTATTTTTATTTCTGGTTTTAATAACTAATATCGCTACAGAGTTGTGTAGGAATACATACTAATTTTGTGCCCCTACCAGACTTACAGACATACTTCTTATACACAGATGAGTTAAGAATCCCTTCAAATAAAAGAGCCGAGCTTCTAAGCTCTGCTCTTCACACAAGAAAGTTTTTCAGTTTTCAATAAATATACTTAAATTGTGCAAACAATTTATAATGAAATATAAAAGTCTTATTGCTGCAGCGTATCATTGTGTACAAACCAAGAATATAATAATAAGACACTTATTAAATAAGAACTACAAAGCTCTCGATTCTCTGCAACAAAGACTCTTACGAGTCCTTGAGATATTTTTTCTATTAAATGTATTGTAACCGTAACATCACTTCAAAGAGTGAAACAGAGAAACCAAAACTACTGAATTTTCATTAAGAATTCGAACTATCACTTGGCAGAGAGCCTAAGTGTTCGAACAGTGGGAAACTAAAAGCATTACTAATGTAATTACAGTATCTGTAATCATACGTATTTAAACGTCTATTACGATTTCAATTTGTTACACGATGACGTAGGAATTATGAAGATAGGCGTTCACCCCCCACCCATGTACATTTTTAACAAAGAAAGGACAGGAAAAGTTGCTTTTAACAGCCTTCTTAATACTGAAACCGAAACACTTTGCATTCCATTCAACCGAAAAATATTGCTTCATTTTAGAAGAAGATTGCTAGCCAAGCTGGTAAGCAGGTAAAGAATAAAGAAATTACCGCAGTACAACGCTAGCGATCTCTAAAATAAGCGAGTCCTTACTTGTACGTTGGTTAGCATGGCGAGGGGTTGTCTTGAACTTAAGGATAGAATGAGCCCCTTTTATTTCGAAGAACTTATTAGTGGAAACAAAAATAACAACTTGCGAATGATGCATACTTTGTGGCCCTTGCAACTCATAAATATATTTGTCCAATTTCAAATAGGATCTAGGCTGTTGCCTAAAATGCTAAAATTCAAATTAAATTTTATTTGATTTTTTGTAGCTATGATGATGTAGAAATCTTATAAAAAACATTTTAAATTATTTCTTAGGACATGTAACCAAAATAAGCATATAAACACCATATAACGGAGTTATTCTATTATGATAATTAGGAATCTGGGCATCGCGGAGCTAGAAAGATGATTAATAAACTACATATCATTATTATAACTTAAAAGGTCGATTGTAGGTACCTAAACTTTATTTGTATCCGTTATCCATCAAAATTTCGTCCTTTGCTTAAATTTTATTCCACTTGTATGCAGAATCTGAACTGCTTTATGCACATGTCGGTATGCATGGCTAGGCAAAAGACGCATTTATGCTCACAATTCTATCGATTCGTGCAGCTCGTGGCTGCGGTCTTCTTTAATATTCCTCTCCTTGCGCGCATTCCCGCGGGACCTTCTCGGTTACGGAACTGCACGATGGACCGGATGTATCATACTGTATTATCATTGTAGATTTTTTGTGTATAGCAATTTATATATCCATTTTACGAATAACTTTACCTACTTATTTAGAACTTCATTCAACAAAATAATGTCTATAGAAGTAAAGGTAGAATTAATTCTGAAAATATTCTTTACCAGTACGTACGTTTAGGCTGTAAGAATTTTTTCACTCGCATTTTTATGACCCCTTTATTTATATATTCCAAGTAGATATTAATATTACTCTTAGCGCTTTTTCTATTCCTCCTTTTCCCGGAATTGAAAGTGTCCTAGGTTTTGATCCATTTTATGACTTATAGATATACCAAGGATCACATAAATTGTTCAGTTTGGTTCCCAAAAATACTGAGAATTTGAACTAAAAGACTGTGAACAACACTGTTTAACATAATCCTTAAATCGCGTAAGGGTCATTGTGGTGACAAAGTAATGAGGATTTCATCAATGCTAAAATACCTTTTCGAAATGGTAGTCGAAATTACGTGCATAAGTGTATATACAAAATACCTAAACTATAAAATGAATTTGAATTACAAAATTCTTAGAAAACTTATCTGCGACAAAATCTCTTATCGCAATGATAAACAAAATATATCAAGGCACAATTGAATACTTGAAAGTTGTGCCACGACTTTTCCACAGCAAGGGTAAGCAATTTGACGGAGAAAAAACTTTTAGCGAGGTTACCAATTCCAAAACTTCACTAGTTTAAATGGCTTTTGGTAGATTGCCATGACAGCTGTAGACTTGCTTCAGACCCGTTGTAGTTATTATTGTAATTTTTGCCCGCAGAAATAGCTCAGCTGTAGTAAATATTACTGAAAAGATAAAAACAAGATCTATTAATGATATTATGGAACTTATTATGGTCGAATGTGAACCGTAGTTGTTTGATAAAATGTTGTTAGATATACTAAATAAATGCTTTTGTTTGTTAGATTTTCTGATTTCATTTTCACGTCAGGTATTTGAAGAAGTTTCTTGAAGTTCAGGAAGGCTTCATTTTGTTCTGGAAGTGCTTCACACTCCTCGATGTATGTATATAAATTCTTAATAGTACATCAAAAAGAAAAGATAAGAAAGAAAAAGAAAAAATAGCTTATTGTGGTCTGTTTAAATACATACCAAATGTGAAAATATTTAACAACAGTCTATCAGACCCAGTACATTGTTTTGGCTGATGTAGTAACAGTTTTAATTCTGGAACATTTAGTTCAGAATTAAAAACATCTTGTTTGGAATTTTTGATTCTCTATTTGTGTATTATCGCATGTCGCTAACCCCACTGAAGAGGTTAATACTTCGCATTTTTACTACTACTTATATTTCAATATTTCATATACTTTACAATCTGAAAAATCAACATGTTCCCAATTTCAAAAGCTCGCTACAATTCTAGCGGTTCCTATTGCTCTGGTTTATGTTGTAGTAAGTCTAAATTCAATTCTTGAGAGGTAAATCAAAATCATTCAGCGAGAGTTGGCAATTGCTATGTTTGTCGTATTGGTGGTGAATCCGCGTTACATTAACGTGATCCGCACTCAAATACGTAAAGGATGCACAATGCATACAAAATGGACATATTCAGTGAGCGGAGATATTTTCTTTTCTCCCTGTATTTTGTTCTGAAGGCGGATTCATCTGGTAACGGTTGGACATGAATATGATTTGTTTCTGTCCTGTGATTTGATTGTGACATTTTTACCGACGGGAATAATATTTTTCGTATTCTAAGTACTGAAACTATTTAATTAAATACAAGTTATATTAGAGAAATTAAGTAATTAAATCAAATTAAAAATAATAATCTATATAAATGTTATAAATAGAGAGTGCGAATTTTGTATATTTGTATATATGCGGAAGGTATTTTCAGGAACTACTTGTATTTGAAAAGTTCTTTTACCATTTGAAGGGTAAATCATTCTCCATGGATATAGACTGTATGTATATATCAAGTCTATATTAATAAATTGTTAAATATTAATGAAGTCGGGACGGGCCGCTAATATGTGAATAAATTTATGGACACTATAATTTTCTATTAGGAAAGAAAATATATTATTAATAATTGAACCAAAAATGTTATGTTAAAGTTTATTTTTAAATAAATCGCGTGTTATATTATTTTGTAACTAGACGAAGAATGTAAGTAATGATCAGGGTTGCGACCGTTTTTGTGTTTCTTTAAATTAGTTTTACGAGACGTTATACATTTATACTATAGCTATTAATACTGCTTTACCGTATTCGAGTATTAAATAAAAAAAGTTTATTTATTAAAATAATTTCTTAAGATACGTCACCACAACGTTGATTTGGAAGGGGCAAATGAGCATACAATCCATAAGAGGACACTACTTTAATTTTGAACTATAATCTAATTCGACATCGACTTTTGGGGCGCAAGAGGCTCTTTCCATCCTTTTGTCCATGCCAACCTATTCTGCTCATTGTGTACCTTGATGAACATCGACACCATATCACCAAGTCCATTTAAAGGTAGCTAGAGTTTGTACCCCTCAGATTAATCCCCGCGGTTTTTTAATATTCTATATTAAAGAGATAAAATTATAAGGAGTGTAATAATTTAATTAATTTTAATTTTAAATTACTATGCAATTTAAGTGCTTACTGTTCATGCTGATCAGATAAAAAGGGAGTTATATATTCAGATGAATATAACTAATCAAAAACAACTTACTAGTTAAAACGGCAGTAAAAAAGAAGCAGAGAAGTAGTAGAGAATAATTTAAAAAGTATTTGTCGTATTGGCAGCGAAAGTAATTCGCCTTGATATGCACTCAAACGCTAGCACAGAATGCAAAATGCATATAAAGTGAACTATACATCCACTGAGCCGTGATTTTTCTTTTCTCTTGGCAAATCCTGACTCTCGACGGTTGCGTGACAAAGACTGATTCACTCTATAACGATTCGTATGAATGTATTTTCAGTGCTGAGTTGGGTGATTTGCATTTGTCTGTATTTTGTCCTTTTGTTCTATTGTATCGATTACAGTAGGTACTCTAGTGATTTGAAATGAAGCCTCTCACTCACAATGATATATGGTATAATACTAATCTTGCACACTTCTTCATTAGTAATTATGCGGAGATTTTATTTTATTTTATACGCTTTGTTATACAGACTACGTAAATGTACAATATATTTTAAAATGTTAAATAATCGTGCCAAAAGGCTACATCGCGATATAACAGTATAGTAAAATAGTGGAGCGATGAAAAAATTGTTTGACTTTGAAAAAACTCATAAGTACCGTATAGATTTTCATAGTAATCTGTGGCTTTTTGATTGACTTCAATCCACTATCGGGCCACTTCAGGGCAGTTCTTTCATATTGAAATCGTGCTTTATAATTTAGGAAAAAACGGCGAAATGAACTCTTCAGCACACCTGTACACTATACATGTATACCTGTACACTATACACTGTACAGTAACATTTAAGTAGTCTTAAGTAACTGGTAACTATTACCAGATGGATTTATAGTAACACAGTTTAAAAAGGTGGTTTTTGTAATTTATAAAACGGAGAACTATATATTTTTATGTATTTATCAGCACATTACAAGCATCCTGTTATTTAAGACAAACTTTGTTAAAGATGTTTTTATTGGTTGTTGGATAACCAATACCTTGTTTATGTTAGCGATGAAATATTAGTTTATTGAGCGCTCTACTCTCCGCTATTTGCCTTCTGGAGTCCAATTGAGTTTCGCATTTTATTCCAAGCCAGCATTTATTTTCAATTTCTTGTTGTAATAAAATTATTAATAGACAATTTATTAGAGTTCCGAGAATCTCTCAGGTTATGAAATATTTCATATTTTTTCAGTGAAGATTATATTAATAGTAGGTCTCTATATCAAAGGGTATAATCTCGCTCCTTTAAAGAGATAAGATGTATAGCATAAGCTGTGTGTGTATGGGTATGTTAGTAAAATTAATGAATGTTTTGTTCTTAATTACAATTTTTGAAAAGTTTTGTGAATTTAGATGCCATGTGGTGTTTTAAGTCTCAATATTGAATCATCCAAGATCGGTTTAAAATAAATCGATTCTGACATTCTAAATATTTTTTTCAGGAAAGTTTCAGCCGAAATTTTTGGTACTGAGAAATAGATCATGTTTATTTGCATAAATTAAATGAAACAGCACATATTTACACACTCACCTTGCACTAGAATTCTCTAAGTTATGGGCGGCTTTAAATGGACATTACAAATAACATAGAGCTAAAACAAATGTATATACGTTTAATAAATATTTGCACCGGACGAAATTAAACCCAAGATCCCTTGTTTTATAGGAAGCTCGGCGAGCCCATTAGCAACTGGGCTACAGAGTCGTATAAATAAAAAAATCAGGTAAAAACTTATTCCACATAAGTTCTGCAATTTCAAAAATACTTTTATTATTTAGTGTGTAACATTTATGTAATTGAATTTGTTATGATTTTTTTTCCATTAACACTGTAACTGATCCATTCAAGAGTTTATAATATTTGCGTTACATCGATATACCTAGCAGCCTAGTGCTAAGGTTACATAATAATTATGTCAACGATCACTCGTCTGTGCCATGTGTAGGCTAGCAACCTGACCACATAGTAGCAGTACGCTCCAAATGCTTTCTCAAGCAGAACGAAGGCCGGCTGTTATAGAGGACAATATTACTACCTGACTACATTCCTGTGAAGCTTGGCTTTGATTACGTTAGCGGTAAAATTCACTATTATATAGTTAATGGTTGCAGTTAAAATGTTACGGTGGTTTACACATTTTATAATATATTAATAAAAGTGTACCAGATTCAATACCCGACAGAGTCTAACATTTATACAAAACAATACATATGTACATATAAATATACATACATGCATATACATACTATGATTTATAAATAGGTAGAACTTATGTTAGTAATATAATGATAATGTAGATTATTGAGAAATTAGTGCGTAGTTACTGCAAATTCTCATTATATATACTCCAGAAATTATATTTTGAACGTTTGGTCTAAATTTTGTACGACCGATATTTTGTATCATCGGTTTTTATGTTTGTAACGTCTCATCTATGTGTGTCTGCGTCATAAGTGGTGGTTTATTATAGTCGATACTATTAATTGTAGTTCGGGTGTGTGTGAAACATTTTTATAAATTTTAAAAAAGAACTCCTTCATAAAACATTACAAGCTCTATACTATTTGATGAGATAACTGATATTATCTGTTAATTATATTATGAAACACGTTGCTTTAATTTAAGGGATAGCAGCTGTGTACTAAAAACTTATAATAAATCTGTGACAGTCTTCAGATAACACTGTAATTTTAAAGTTACCGAGAGATATTCATAGCTGACATGGCAATATAACAGCAAGTGAATTCGATAAACGATCAGACAGACCACGTAATGGTCAGTGACATTGATCGATAAGTGGACATCAACTAGAACTACTAACATATTATCTTTGTAATGGGCCACAGTATATTGGGCTTGATACATACGAGTCCCAACCCTATTATGCGCGTCCCAGTATCAATTAGTGATAGATCCTTGGCCGACTTCTATATTTGTTGATGATCAATGATCTTCTAGCAGTCGTAAAGCATTGAAAATGCTTATTTTATGCAGGTGACTTAAAAATCTTCATTGTGATAGAGTCTGTGGCCGACTCTGTAAGACTAAAGTGTTATAGATTCTGCTCGTAGATGAATTCTCAGTAGCAAAAGGAAGTTCAACTTGGACAAGTGTTATGGTGTCTTATGGTCCAATGTGTCACCTTATGAAATTTAATTACAAAACTGACCGCAAAAATTATTACAAGAACTAATTCTATAAAAGACCTGGAGGTCCCATTCGAACCTAAACTTAATTTTCACGAACACATAATTGCGTTTGTCAAGGAGTCCCATAAACGTCTAGGATTTATTGTTAGGAGTGCGATGCAACCTCGTTGCACCAATTTTATTCGTCTAACCTTCAGTTGCTGGTTCTAACGAAACTTGAAGCCAACGTTGTATCTGGAACTGGCGTCAAAGTAATGTACTGCTTTTAGAAAAGGTGCAAAAGTATTTTTAATGTTCCGTTAGAAACGTACATACGTATATTATCTACACTTGTATTCAACTAAATTTATGTTGGGAGCCCTAGGCTTTAACTTTCTGGAAGTTCGAATTGAATATCATCAGATAATCATGGCGAGCAAAATAACATGCGGCGAAATAATAGCCCTGGTCTAAATAATGATGTGTCGGCTGTGTGTCCCAAAGAATTATGATCAGTACCGTCGTAAGGACAAACTGTTTGCGTTGCCGCCATCGTGCACTGTTGCACGCGCTCGCTCAACTATTACTCGCATCGTCGCAGCTCTTTAACGCACCCCTGGATATAAACCCTGAGTGGGATTTGTTTGCGGATGAATGGACAAAATTGTTACCAGTGTGCCTGAGATGTTGTGAGTGAGATGAATGAGTGAGTAGTCTTTAATTATTTTCATTGATGTAATACCTACCGTTTTAATTAAAGTTAAATAAATCAAGAAAAACGTGAGCTGCTCGCCTATTAAATAGTTCTCCAATATTGTAACCAAAATTTAAATCACCATGTGGTTAATCTTACAAGAATGGTGATACTACCTAACTAAGAGATAGGTAGCTAAGTACCCTTAACCGTAGCAAAAGTACCACCTAGATTAAACGGCGCTAAGGAGCCTTACCAGGATGAACTAGAAACCAAGCAAAGTGTACCAGAAGCAGAGCAGGTCTTGTATTAAGTTCAAGTTTGGATGCAAATCTCACCACGAAATAACTAGTAAACTTGACTGCATATTATTTTGCTATTTCTACATTTAAGTATAATTCGTGCCTTAAATAAATGAAACAACAATAAAGTAATCATCAGGTAATGGAATATTTGCAATAACAAGTATATTATAACGTGAATTACTAAGAATATATCTTTCATGCAACTTACTTTGCTTCAAAAAGACCTAACGTTGGAACATAACAATCACGTGTTGCAATGATTGCCGATTCATATGTGGTGGTACGGAACAAATGATACTGTTTTGATATTGGCAGAATCGCAACATTCAAATGTAACGAGACATAAAGAAATAGCGTTTTATGCAAACGTTGCGAAAATGATTCTAGTCTGCTGCACTAGCTCAAACAATAGTTAATTTCGTTTGTTACATTTATACGAGTTTATTGTTTAATAATAATAGAGATAGGAATTTACGATAGATAAAACTAGTTCCTTGTTCGAACGTACTCAATTTTGGATAACGAAAAATATAACGGTAAATATTAAATTTTCTGACTCTTAGAAATGATTATTTCTGTCGTTTTGGAAATTAATAATTTATCATAACTGTAACGAAATTAATAAAATCAAGCTATCACGATCGATAACATCTAGCTGGGAAATAAATAAACTTCTAAATTTAAAAAAGAAATGATTCGGATTATTATTAATTATGATGAATTGATTATGCAGATGTGTTCGGACTACAGAAGAAAAATAAATCGAGCATCCAGAGATTCTCAAACAAGGTACACTTTAATACTTAATCTTGCATCACTTTAAAATAAGTTGTACGATTGTGCTACTATAAATATTAGCTAATACATATATCAAAACATATAAAGTAAATAGATGCATGTAACTAAAGTAAGTAAAGTAAGTGATACGACTCAGACAACTACAGTTTTAAACGCAATATCAATTTTAAACGCATATTTTATTAAACGTTGCTCCATTAGGTCAAACGAACCATAAAAATCTCTAATTGACTCCAATTGACCACGTGCAAACCAAACACTGCACTGGGTTAAAATTTATCCGAATAATATTTGCACTTTATTACATTTCGATTGCTCAATTCGTCAGTAATGTTTCGACATGGCCAATAGGTCTATGTTAGTGACTGATAATAAGTTTGTTGTGATGTGGTTGTTCGTTGTAGTCTGCGGTTACCTGTGTGAGTATGACCTAATAAGTTGTCGAGTAAATGGAAAGGTGAGGCTGGATTGGACCGGTTTCGTTAAGTTATCCTTGCGTTGAGCATAAGGCGAGCTGCTAGCTATAGGTTTGCTTTATAGAATGCGGACACTGCCCACACCCTAGGGTCCTTGTGCAGCAGGAAGTAAACTAGAGCAACTTTTTAAAGCCTTTTAAGTTGAAAAGTTTTATTCGATAAAAAAAGTGTTACCACATTTTTGCAGACTTGTATCTCTGTGAGAGAATTGTTAGTAAATTTCAAGACAGATCGATGTTTAAGAGTATAAAAAAATGTCCATTCCAAATATAATTATGCAGTAACATACTTGAGAATTTTTAAGTTTGACCATTGTGTGTTTCTGTATGGTGCTTAAAATAGTAAATAATGTATTTCAAATACTATAATACAAATGTTTTTTTTATTTCTTTTATTTTTCAATATAACCAAAGATTTTACATTAATCAATGGAAGGCATCAGTTAATAAAATTATAAATTCTCTTTTAACTTATTGTTGGGGATACAAATAAAACAAGTATTAATTTATCATAATGCTAATTATATATTTACAAGTATGTGTCCGTCAGACGCATTTCTATTCGAGAACCCTTCGTTTTAACGAAAAACAAACAACACAACTATATGTCCATAAGCACAATATCACAGCAAAACAACAAGGAATGATTTTGGAGCTACCGAACACTAGCGCACCGCCTTTCCCGATGACTCGAAGATTTGGTATTTGATACGTGCCTTTACGTAATGCAATTATACAAATCATCGAAGCATCTCTTATGAGCAAATTCAATTTAAACTTTGTGGAAAGAATAGGTGTAACCATCGGGCGCTCGGTTCAAACTGAATTTGCCAGGAGGGAAGAACCGAGACGGAGGTGGTGTGGTTGGCTCGTAGTAGTCCTGCCGAGCGGGCTGCGAATACTGCTGGGGTGCTGAATACTGTTGGGGTGCGGAATATTGCTGGTTTTGTAGTCCACTATACTGAGCTTGTTGCACACCAGGATAAATGTTGTTTGATTGGTACTGCTGCTGAGGTTGGTATTGTGGCTGAGGCTGGTACTGAGGCTGAGGCTGTGCTTGAGCCTGAGGACTGTATTGTTGTTGAGGAGCGACATAATTTTCATTTTCATATAATTCGGGATAATATTGTCCGTCATCTACATTGGGTTTGCCTCCATAGTTGCGAGGAGCTGCGGGAGCACTGTATTGTTGCGGAGCACTGTACTGTGGCGCTTTGTAATCTGGAGGGTTGTATCGTGGATCAGGAGTATAGCCAGGAGTAGGTGCGGCGGCTTGAGGTGCAGTGGGAATGTGATCACCGACGGCTTGGAATCCGTTCTTACCGGCGATGTAGTTCACAGTCTTCCTTTGTCCACTGTCGTCAATGTAGGAGTAGCTACCGCGTCTGTTGCCATCCGCATCTGTTTCCTCCTTAAAGTTGATTCCATCTTCCTGTTGATAAGCGGCACCAAAAGCACCGTTTCCGTTAAGATACCGGGCTTCCTGTACAATAGCTGCCGTTTTCGGGTCACCAGCGTATTTTGGGACACGTCTTCCACCACCTTCTTGCTGACACGCGACCATGACGAACAGCGTCGCACATATCAAGAGCCTGTACATTTTGTCTAAATGTGCACTGCTCGCGTGAAAGTAACAAAGTGTATCGTGGCGGGTGGGTGAACTTGTTTTATATGGAGAGTGAAGGCCTTGACGTCTATTGGAAGGGCCCGTGGGTGCGACCGCGAAAACTTATACTTGCCTACAATAAGCCGGATAGAGTATTGACGGTGCGTATATGTAGGAAGTGACATTAAAGAAATGCTGACATGTGTCGTCCCTTGAAATCGGTCTTCGAACTAGTTTCAATGTCAGTCGTCCAACTGAATCATCTATATAAAATCCGTCAATTTTTTTCAAGTTTGGTACTGATATATTAGTCTTCAATTACTTACTTAATTTACACATATTCTCAGGTTTTTGGACAATATTTAAATTTCCTCGCAATATAGGTAAAAGCGGTTTTATGAGAAAAATTAACACATGCTCTTTTGTTTAGAAACAATGTATCTTACAAGGTAAGTAATGTGATTTTCTCAGCGGATTACTTAATTCATCCAAGAGTAGGTAGACATTAAATTACAGTGTCTTTGAGCTACTTTTTAATGACTTACAGTAGACTTGAGTGCATAATTAATTACTAAGTGTACGTGAGACTATATTGTTTGAAGTTAAATTAAAATGACAAAAGGTATTATGCAAGTTGGTCTGTATTTGCTCATAGATCGTATCATCGTTGGATCTTAAATTATAGTTTTAGTTATACTTAAATACACGGTTAAGAGATTCAAAACATCTATGGATATATTTTACGATAAGTGCTTCATAATTGAAATATTAATCAAGTTTATTTCGCCTTCAAAATTCTGTCAGTTCCAAATTATTTTTTAACTTTCCTTTTTATTCTTTACTTTGCATATTATATTATTACCATTTATCCAGAATGAATTGCCGTTTACTATTGGCGAGCTAACCACTTGATTTGTTTATCATTGAATTGAAGTGAAGTACGTGTTATGATTTTTATTACATCCAGTTACCAATTCACAATGGGTTTTATATCACCTGACAAAGCTAAATATTTCTTATTCAACAAAATATGCCAATCATGTCGTCCTAACTAGTTCTTAGGAAAATTTAAGAAATTTTTCCTACCTACAGTACCTATTGAGCAGTATAAGCAGAAATTTGTGGATAGATTTTTCACTGAAGCAGGTACTGAGATTTGTTTCTTGCAGAAGGTTTGGGTCAGAGCCAGATGTCTATGAGATTGCGAGGCGTCTTCGTATATTTTGGGATATATACTGATGGTTTTGTGGTAGGTAAAAATACTTTCTTTTTACATTTCTCACCCCTTCGAACGAAAAAAAGGCAAATTAATTTGTTTTTCCTACTCCTCATTTATTCAAATCATGAATAGATGTTTTAAAATAGCAAGGAGATATATACTTTTAATATGATTCATCATGTTCTTAAAACGCTGGTAACGTCTGCTATCTTCAAGTTTATCAAAAACAAGACGTGAACCTCTTAGTGTGATATATGAATCATTGGTGGTAATGAAGACACTCATATTGTGTATATTTGACGAACGAGGAAACGCGACGGGTGACCTGATGATGAATTCTCACCACCGCCCGTGCAAGTTTATAAAATCATCAACGACATGGTTCATGTCAAGACGGAAACGGGGTATCCGTTTATTACGGGCTCTTCAATACCGTAATCGAAACACGTAAAACATGTCACGATTAATTCTAAAAGAAGAGTGGTAGCTAACCAGGTCAAAACATAAGAATATTTAAAAAAATGACCTTATATATATATCTATATAAAAATTAACCAAATTTACAAAAGTGTGTGTATGTATGCGTCCGTGTGGGTGCGTCTCTCGATCTCTGTATGTATGTGTGAGTGAAGATTCTTGAATGTAAAGGTGTGGATGTGCATCTAATTATCAAAGTTTGTTAATTATTCTAATCTAAATATTAATGCAAAATAAATTGTCAGTTTTTTATATGTTAGTTGGTCTAGCCAAGACTTAACTTTCTTTTTGCATATATGTATACATAGTTTGATTTACAAGATTGTAGTTTACTATAAATGTAGGCTCCCATATAAAATCCAATCACCACGCACAGTACTGACCTTCAATATAGCCTCGGACGTTATTCAGCAAGATGCATCACGCAAGCTTATGGCGTGGATATTGGTGTGTACTCTTAAGACGCGTGGAGCCCCTTGTTCCAGAAAAATTAGGAAAAACTTTTTGTAAGTCCATCACCTCTGGATGGATTACATACATACTAACCCCACACCACACTACATTTATTTTGTCAAGACGATAATTTGTTGACTTTGCTAGTATACGACTATGGAATGCTCAACGAAGCGGAACTATGACGGGTAATACGTAAGTTTATACAAACACTATACTGTTATACACAAATTCGACATAAAGTGTTTCCGTATTATTTATGTTTTTCGGTAAATTTCATGTTCTTCTTATTTTAGCTTTGGTTCTCTTGTTGTATATGGAAATAATCAAACTATTACGACAATATTTTTATATCTAGAGGCAATCTTTGTATTTCTTTATACACCAATATGATTATAATCAAAACAAGAACTTGAAGAAAAACATCTGTCGAAAGCCATTAGTTATATGTGGGTACCTGATGCTATGTTAAATAAAGCCAATTCAAGGTTTGTGAGTTGCCCTATCTAGAGTATTTGTGCGTCATGGACACTCAGTAAGCACGTGGATGTCAACCTTGTGACGACTTGCATAAAATGTTGTATGCGAATTATGTACAAGTACCTGCCCTTAATTATGAATTTGTACCCTGTTTCAACTATTACCTAGTAGAAAAAAATTAGATAGACTTTAATAGTATGTATAATAATATAAGCGGTAAAGCGTTATATCGTTAGTTATGACAATTTTTTACATGTATTATTAACAAAGAAAATATCAATGTTGTAATAAAACGAGATTTGAATGAGTTTACACGCAGATAACTTTTATTACCCAGAGCCCAGCATTCCAAAAATATTTTTTTGCGATGAAGAAGTTGAACTACAGGAATGTCTTTATGTTAAATTATTGTTGCCAATATCATTTCATTCAATTTATTGTACACATTAGATGATGTTGCATAATAGAACCAATTTGTTGTTACTAAAGTTCAGCTCAATTTGAAACAAGTGATTGACCCTGTTTTAGATAAAGATGTCTGCGGGTGATAAAATATTATTATACAACTCAAGTTTTTAGTTTTTACATTAAAAATATTATAAAGACAACAATTAAGACTGGTGAAAGGTCCTGCTCGATACTTACCTTAGATGTGCAAAAGTACCCGGGATTAGGATCCTGGCTGTAATAAATATTGTTGTAACACATAAATGCTTGAAATAATAAGGGTTACCTTAAGCTATAAAATTTTATTTATTTAGTTTAATCTGTATTGTAAACCTACAGACTTTACAAGGGGTGGACTTAATACTTGATGGCATCCTTTACCAGTCAATTGTACTTTGAAGTTATCCTTACATACCTTATCGTTCAACAACACCAGTACCCAGCCAACAATTGACCAGGATTTGTGAGACTAACCTTTCAATAGTAAACTAATTACGGAGACCTTACCCTGAGAAATTTACATTTAAACCCTGTCGTGCATCTGCAGTGAAACCGTGTCAGAGAATGATACGACGCGACAATCCAATGTAACTGTTAATGTAAAACAAAGTCGCTTTCTTTGTTTTTTTCCGCGGTTAACTTGCTTAAAGTACGCAATAAATTTTGACGCAGATTTTACCGTTAGGTAGATATTTTCTTTTGATAAAGTTAGTCACGTATACGTAACACTAAAATATAATGGAATACACTTCACGATTGTGACTTTGTTTCCTAAAATTTTAATCAATTTCAGTTATAAAAATTCAGAATTTAAGAAAAATGAAAGTTAAAGTATATGTTAATCCATCCAATCTCTAATTGTTGTTCTGGCGAATGTTGCAATTGCTTTCCATTTTATATGTGATGACTAACTTCGACCGAGGCAAATATCATACGTGTTTCTACAAACAACTAAGAGAGTAGTTTGAAATTGACCTTGCATTCCGGAGTTTCGGATTTGATTCCTAGCATCTTTTTTTTTAATAATGTAACTATTGAAAACTATTTATTTGCTAATTATTACCCTTTCTTTATATTATGGTTTCGAAGCCACCTAGCAAAAACTGAACCACTTATGATTTTGTCACATCCATCTATAGGTATATCATAGTCAGTTTATTCGTTATCGGCATTACGGTGATGAAAATTGGAAGGCACATAGATATATTCCATGAACCGATATAAAACAAAAAGAAAAAAATAATCTCCTTTTGAGCTGATACAACTTTAAAAGTACTTTCACCAAAAAATGGTCTAAATACAATATTGTATAGTTTTGGAGAAGTGGTCGGTTATGCGCAATTTTTATTTTAAAAAGGAGCAAAGAATTAACTTTACTCCTTATAATATTACTATGTAATACAAACTTATTTTTGCTGTTATTAAATTAATTTATATCGATCACCTCAACCATGCGAACCGGCGCTGTGCGTGGATATGTGCATAGCAATTTACCGTTACCATAGCCTTTAACCATAAATACCTACTGGTATCATAGCACCCGGGCTACCGCCATTCATGGTTACTAAGATCAGAGACACCATAAATGCGTCGTTGGTTGCACATATGAATACATGTACACCAAATTGATATCTTTAATATTCATAGCACATAATATCGTGCCATAGTTATTATAGTCTCATGCATATGATAGGTGGCGCTAGGGGGAAACATCACGATAGTAGAATAATTATATGAAAGCGAACTGAACAGGCGTAATTTATCCCGGTGTACATAAAACATGAGATACACTGCGCTGTTTTTGATAGTATCACATACTATTTGCAACACGCATTTGTCCAGCCCTGTCGACTTAGAACAGCATTAGCAAATAAATAAATAAATTAGAAAAAAGTAACTATGTACACTGTAGTAAAATAGTTTATTTCATTTATTTTATTTTAGTTTGATATTTAATTTAAAATATGTGTTTAAATTGCTATTTAATATGGTGTAAAAAGCTGGAGGAAAATGTAATATTTCAAATTAATATTAAGATGTGTGCGGAAAAACCAAAATGTAAAAAGGATTTTTTAATGAAAGAAAATAAACAAATATTATTAGAGGAAACAAATATTATTATGGATTTATTGGTATACCTATTCTATAAATTGTACCACGTATAACTTCATATATGAATATGATATTAGGAGATTTGCGAATATTGAAAAGACAACATGGTAATCCGTTGAAATTGAAATTTTGTTTACTTTAACTCTTTAACACATACAAATGTTTCGTATAAAATTTTGATAGAGGACGATCGAAATGAAATTATTCTAAAATGGCTTTTTACGTATCCAAAAATTTATACCATTTACCTGTTATATATATTTTAATAACTGCAGTAAAGATTAAAAATAAATTAGCAAAGTTAACCTGTTTCCAACCATTATGTCTTCTCACACAGGGTCACTGTTCCTTCTGTTACATTTTTAAATCACATTTAGGCACTTTAAGGCTAAATTTTTATTCGGCCAATTTTCTTTTCGCACAAGTTTTTTGCTTCGACTTTCTCTTGTTACTTCAGAGGTAGTGCTGTACCGACATTATGGATTTAAACTTTGTGTTATAATAATTATATTATAATTATCTGTTAGTAATTAATTGTTTCGGTAGACTTCATTTTATCATCACAAGTTAGTTTTGATCAAAACGTTGTATAAGAGCTAAGTTTGAAATAAAAGTTTTGTAAGCTCACTAAATCTACAGAAGATTAATTAATTCATATGAATAGTTATGAGGTGAAAACATAGAATGCACGTTTTATGAAAAAGAATTGCAGAAATTATATTATGACCCCACTCTATATTGTAAAATAGATAATATAATATGCTCCCGTTATACTGGTAACAGAAAGAAGTGTTAGTGAAGTGGAAAAGTTATCCTAATAAAATCAATAGTTGGGTTCCATCTTCTTATTTGACAGATATATGAACAAAGAAAGGTTTTATTTAACTTTACTTAGCAATAGTTCTATGGAATATTTTCCCGGCACCAAAACAACAATTTTTCAAACTAAATTATCTAAACTTATAGTTTTGGAAGGAGAATGGTCCGTCGGAGTGGTCGAATTTCAATATACTTGCACTATGTTTACTGTTCAAGAATGTGAGAATGATTTTTATATTACAAAATGGATGGATATGCCTCGTGAATCAAAAGGATTATGTGATTTATAGTAAGTAAGTGTTACTATAAATCACATAATCCTGCAACCAACTATGACAAAATAAATCATATATTGAAGGCATTAAACAATATCAAGGAAAAAGTTAGGTTTCGTTACGATGAAATTTTAAACTTTGTGTCAGTTTCAATATTAGTTGAGGTGATCAAATCAATAGCATTGTCACCTAAGTTATGTTTACAGTTGGGCCATGAGCCCAATAGATACCTCAGAGAAAAGAATATTGGAAAATGTCCTGTTAATCTGCATTTAGGTTTACCGTCTCAACTATTCGTTTATACTGATATTGTAGAATCCCTAATCGTAGGAGATGTGTTGACCCCTTTCTTGAGAATTATACCATTAGATTCTACAATAGGGAGCATGTTTTCTCCCACCTTATTACGTATCTGTAATGCGAAGGGAATTTGATACTATTGAAATAGATATAAGAACATGCACTGGTCAAAAGATACTATTCCAGTTCGGAACAGTGTGTGTCTAAACTTCAGAATAATATATACTGTATTTGAAACATAACTATAATATGAAATGTCCAAACGTAAATTAGCCGTATTGAGGCGGCTTAGCATGCTCCCCCCAATTTCATGCTTGCAGAACAGGGTGTCGTAAGAGGCGACAGAAGCCAGCTTGCTCGGTGATAGGGCTTCACGTATGGATTTATATTATATTATCAGTATTATTATCTTTCTGTGAAGCCTGCCTGGCTAGCTACCACCTGGTCTTGCTGATCTCTATGGGCGACGGTGACCACTTACCATCAGGTGGCTCATCTGCTCGTTTGTCGGTTATTAACAATAAATATATATATTATTGTCATCAAGCAGGATCCGGTATTGGAATTATTTCAAAAGGAACCCTATACCAAAGAGGAGACGGAATTGGGAGTTTTCTAGGAGGATTGTTCAGATCTATTTTACCATTACTTTCTAGTGGTGTAAGAGCTATTGGTAAAGAAGCCTTAAGCACTGGAGTAGGAGTTTTGTTGGATATGTTTAATGAGCAATCTATAGATGATTCAATTAAAACATGTTTGGGAGAAGTTACTACTAACTTAAAACGAAAAGTAGATAGTAAAATAGAAAGAATCAACATTTCTGGTTCGGGGTATAAAATAAAACGAAAACGTTTATCTTGTTCCATTTCAACGCTAGCCACGAAAGTGAATACTCCAACGAAAACAAAAAATAAGTACGGGAATATTAATGATATATTTTCTAATTAATTGTCTTTTTTACATAGTCATTCTTGTGAATGTATAAAATCAGAGTTAGACTTGTTTGAACTACCAAACACACAGACGACCATAGAAAGTGGAGTATGGATTACAAAGCTATTTCATCTCTAGTTGACGATGATTCTATAGAATTTCAAGTTTCTGGTGAACGAGATCACTACATAGATTTATCCCATACTTTGATTCTACATAAAGATTTGATTTTATATAAAAGCAAATATACTGAATTAAGACAACTCAAAATTAATAATTGGTTATATTCAATATTCAGTCAACTTGATGTTTACAAGAATCAAAAACTTGTGTCACCACCAAATAACACATGTGCATATCGTGCGTGTATCGAAAACTTGTTGAACTATAGTCCAGCAGCCAAAAAATCACATCTAACTTGTTGTCTTTGGTATGGAGATACAGCAGGAAAAATGAATGAGACCGACATAAAAATAAGGGTTTCGTTAAAGAGGGAGCTCATGGCAAGAGAGAGTAAAGAATTGGATTTAAAAAAATTTAAATGATCGGACATCTTCATGGCGATTTATTTAATCAAGATACATTTTTAATTAATGATGTTGACATATTTGTTAAGTTAGTTCGATCAAAAGAAAATTTCAACCTAATGATTTAAAATTTATTATAAGATTTAAAATTTAAAGTATGTATAACAGGTGCAATGCTGATTTTATTTATATTAATATTGAATAATAAATAGGATGAACAATAATTCAGGTGGTTTTATAATGAAAACGTCCCTCATTAGTGTAAGTCGATGCGTCATAGTCAAGTTGAGTTGAGAATCGGAAACGAGAAATAGATAAGCCCATTGTGATTATTGAATGGGCAAGTTACCGAGCACGGTCTAATTCTGAGGCTATCTTTGTTTCCACGCAAGTTAGCAAAAATCGAATGAGCGCATTCGATCGGGCATGGCCGAAAACATACAATTGAGACCATACTTTTTTTTAGTTTGCGGAAGCTCGTCATCTTAGCAATTTGCCTATATTTCATTCGATCATCACTACTTTTAACTCTTATGTCTCGTAGTAGATAAAATAATTACGTATGCATGTTGCCGTCAAGACAAATAAACTGAAAATTATTTATCTATACACTTGTCTTAAGTGATTAAATAATATCAATTAATATTATTACTAGTATTCCCGTCATCTATCCGTGACGCTTGCCTGGCTAGCTACCACCCTCCTGCTTAAGTCAGCCGCCAAATTACTCTTAGTGTTCCGGCTAGGCGTTTGAGAGCCAGTACTATCTTTCTTACCTTCTTCTCATTTGCAAGCTGACAACGCATCAGTGATACCTTTGATATTTTTGATGTCCATGGGCGACGATGAACACTTACCACGGCTCGACTGCTCGTTTGTCAGATATTAAGATAAAATAAATTGATTGCGTTAGTAACACGTAGCGGTATTGGTGATGATGTTTGTAAAAATGAGACTGAAGTCGCTAAACACGTAATTACCTATTACTAGTGTTCGCCTATTGGTCGAAATTTAAACATATAAATACCGTTCTGTTTCAAAAAATGTTCGGTTAGTTAATAGCTAATAAAAAAAAGAAAATCTGCTGACGAACAGAGGAGAAAAAGGGGTACAAACTTTTCTTTTTACGTATAATATATACATAGATTTATAACAAACATGATGAATCGAATTTAGATAACACGAGTTATTAGTTATAGGAAATATTAAATACATTAACTGAGAAGGTATTCGATTAACGAATTCCAGTCAGCATTAATATGTTAGCCATTACTATGGCGATCTCGAATGGGATTTGGGCTTTCTTTGGTTTCCGAGTATATTGTTTTCTACATATTCCACGGACCCATGTCGCACGCTCTTTCGACTAACTGGTACAAGTACGAAAACGTTGGGTAGAAGACAAAAACTACTCGGAGACAGAGCGACATTCTCGACTTTCCCAACAATAGCATCAGTTTGACAAATAAGAAAGTTAAAACCTAGTCACAGGGTTTTGTTGCAGTTTAATGTCCTGTACGTTGCAACCAAACTATTTTATAACACACACACAATCCGCCCTGACTTTGTTCGGGATGAACAATGGAATATAATGACTTCCCAATAGGCAGGTTGGTAGTGACCCTGCCGGCCGGGACAGACATTTATGTGACAGATAAATGTTTGTTTTCGGGTAATGAGTGTTTGTAATATCATATTTGTGTAAAAATAATATTTTAAATATTCAAAATATCAAATTATTTATTATAACTTCAGAATTAATCTGCCAAGCAACTTTATACTTCACAAGTAATATTGATTAAAGCGGAGATTTTCGAAACTTGAGCAAGCCTCGAGCTTATACTTAGCGAACTACTTACGAAGTATTTACATATATTGAACAGTTAATGTATATTTTTGTTTCTTATATTCCCACTCCACATTGGAAAGTTGTTAAAATCACAAGATTTATTTTAACATTAAAAATATTGTTTTTCAATAGATTTCTCAGTGTAAGCGTATGAACGTATGATGAAGTGTAAGCGTATGAAGCGTGTGAAGCGTATGTAATTTTATGAACGTTTTTTTGGTTACAATACTGAAGAATTAAAAATTAACTTACCTTTATTCTATTACCTGGGTAATGGGTGTGTGATGATTTTGGTGTTACGGATGTTAGTGAACAGCACTGACCACTTACCACGGATAAGAAAATAATATCAACATAAACAGTCTTATCGTTAATAACGTTGATTGTATGAGAGAAAAAAATCTAACACGGAATTATGAAATATATGGCAATTTTGCCTTGGTTTTACGAACATAATTTCTTTTTCAATCTTGTCATTTATTTACCAAATCCTTATAAATGCAAACGTTTACTAAACAAAGGACGCCTTATAAAAGAGAAAGAAATATTGTCCAAAATAAAAAAGCACCACAAAAACATAATAGATTTCGACCATGAATGACTATTAAACGCGTAAGTAATTAAATGGCATTAATCACGAGGTTATTCTTAGTTAGGAAGAAGTAAATTATAAGAAATGACGATGCCGTTCGCGGGCCAGTCTAGAAACACAGGGTCATATTACATGTTTCGATAGCCATAGATAAAGATAAAAATGTCCATTACATATTCGTATAGTTAAAATATAAACCAGTAGCTGACCCATAGATTAGAGTAGATAATATTATTTTAAATAATTATACGATAAAATAACTTGGTTACCGCGCCACCTATTATATTTTATCACGGCTATTGACAATCGTTTCAACAGAACAGATATTGAGTTGTTGAATTGTCGTAAATTATTGCACTAATAATTGGCATTACTGGATTTTCATCGCGTATGCAATATAGTACAATATAATGCAGCAGTTTAGATTTAACCTTTAAAAATTTGCCTTTTAGAAATAATAATATTTTTAAAAATTTAATTGAGATGTATAAACTGCTAAAATATTTACTTCAGACAATGCGACATCAGTCATTGTTCATTTTAAAGTTGGTTAATATAAATGCTCGTACGCACACTAAACCAGTTTTCGTTGTGTTAACCGATTGGTTCCCACACACATTACGTGGTTGCATACAACTCAAATTGCCCACGATTGTATAAACGTTCGCTAACACTTGCGTTGAACGTCTCTGATTCCGTAAAGTACCATGTACGTGGTACTGACTGCCGCGGTGACAAACCGCGTCATTGACATCACCCTATATAGGTATATATAATTATAGTTAATGTTAATTTGTCAACTGTAAATTTACCTCCTCTAGAAGCTTCTAGGTTTAGATCCTTTTATACTTTATTTTAATATACGTGACTGTACATCATTAATAATTTATGTGCTACACTTATTCCCTAATAGGAGTTTCTATTCACTAATTTTTGTAGAAAAAAACTTACATATGATTTTGTAAAATCAGCTATTTCACCAAAAAACTTAAGATTCTTACTGGGTGAACATGGAATTTTGTTGTAATATTCATAAGAAAATTTTGAGATTATTCATTTTTAAGTTTTTATTTTTATTTTTAAAATTTTTAATTTGGTTGAATTACAATAACGCTGACTTTTCTATAATTGAATTCAATGAAACCGAAACACGTATTGAGTCATCGTGGACGGCCCGGTGTCCAAGAGCGTTAAAAGAAATCATAATTAATCGTTCCATTCCACGCCCGCTCGTCTTAATAGAGAGCTTTCCGCTTTCGATGTTTTCTCGGCGACGTAATAAATTAATCTCCATTGCCTGCTTCCATGGAGCCTCTAAGAAAGAAAACAAGCGAAACAATGAAACAACGTACCTTGCTGTAATATCAAGTTCTTGCGGCCACGCGCTCGTTTGTCGCTGAATCTTGCTGACGCTCGATAAATTATGTTTGTCTTTTCTAACAATGACACAATGTTCAGAAAAGTTCGAAACGAACTCCGGTATACACAATGCCATACTACGCATGCAACAAGGTATACTTTTCGGTCAGTGTAAAAAAAGCTACTTTGATTTTAGTACAATTTTTTTTTGTATAGGCAAGAACGTACATACATATATTACGTACTTCAAAGAGGTCTGTCATTTGATTATTCGATATTTATATACGAATATAGATACGAAGAAAATTTGGTATTAGAGACAAAGAGAGAAACAGACAGACACAACAGTAATCCTAAGAGGATTCCGTTTTCTTATCGCATGTACTATAGCTACAAAATGTAAGACGCACAGAAATAGACGAATGTTTTGGGACATCCCTAAGCGTAGCAGCGTCGAAATAATGTTTTATTAATGCTTTAGGCTTGGTGAACTTTTTTTACACAGCCGGCAAAGGAGTAGCCGACGAACTAAGGGGCTGACAAAGAACTGATGGTTAGTGATCATCGCCGTCCGTTGACGTCAGTCCAAAGGTATTATAGACGTATTGCTGGCTAGTAAGGATGCGGAGAATCTGCCTTTGAACTTAGACAAATTCAATGAATTCATTACCCAATTTCATTTGTTGAGGGACAGCCTACAAGTCATAGTACAAAGAAAAATTATCATCTTGAGATATATAAATATATATATATATGTATTTAAATCATGAATGAATAAAGTTATAAATAAAATTATAACATCAGTTAGGTGCATTGTAGTCAAACTTTATTAACTGAAAAGTAAAAAAAAAAAACATTATCTAATTGAATATTTAACGTCTCAATATTTAATTTATTATATACAATATATAATATTCGCAAGTAACTATTAAATTAAGCAAGTAAGCGGTAGGATAATGCTTTGATAATGTTACTTTGCAAAATTAAATATTGCCTAGAGCTTACAAGCCTACAATTATGTACATATGAAATAATTTGTTATAGTTAAAACTTTTAAGTGCAGAAAACAACTAAACAATTAATTTAAACTTTGTAGCGTGTGCAAGTGGATGTCTGTACCATCTGAAGATCACGCGTAATCTTTAAATATTGAATTTGCAAAATGGCGATGTTGAGATGTTACAGATTCCAACTACAAATATTAATCAAATCAGTATATTTTCAAAGATTTGAAATTTTTATACGTCATGATATATTTCGTTATAAATATTACGAGTCCTTATACATTATATATTAAAAAAAAAATAATGTAGAAAATAATGTAAAATTTTATATTAACTTATCAGATAAATAAGTCATTTTACGTATAAAGCAATGCAATCGATGTAAAATAATATAACGTAAATACCCGTGATGTTTAAAAAAAAACAATGTTCGCAATTATATTTTTGTTCTATGATAAATAACGTTCAGTGGTTTCATTCCGCTGTAATCTAACTTACGCTTACAAAGTACAATTGAGTATTTTTCTAAAGTACAACCATTTTAACTTAGTGGCGAGTGCGCACGCTAGAAACTATGTGAATAATTTATAACAGAAAATGAATGTAACCTGTCAAATGTAGTGCAATGGAGAATAACTTAAGAGGCGAATGTAGACATTTTTTATTTTGTATAAAAGACCTGTTTAAATACAATTTATTTGAGCGTGATATATTTCAGTAAGCAGTGGCCGTGACGTAATTTATATACTCCGGCGCTACTGTTGAGAATGAATATTTAAATACAACACTTAATTGCTAGGGCTGTTAAAAATTTCAAGGTGTATTAATTAATAAACGGCCAAGGTAAATAATCGCGCTTCATTCTGTTGATATATCGGATGGAAATTATATATAGATTTCAGTTTCAGCAGCGGCATTTTCTGTTTCAAATAAATAGTTATTAATGTTGTGCCTGCTCATAATTTTAAATAATTGTCACCGGACCCACATTTAACATGATAATAATATACATTAGGCCTATATTAGTCCATATGTATGGCCTATATATATGATAATAATAGATGTTAGCTTGTACATAACATAACAATACAACGTAGATAATAAACCGACAACACAAAACACAAAACTGACAACACAAAATTGACAAACACAAAATGCAAAGTGTCGTACTTGTATTAGATAATGTCGAATAATGTCGTGAATGTAAATTTCGCACCCAAGATGCACGTAAATAGTACAGGCTATGCTTCCATTTTTGCAGTTTCGTGTGTGTTATTAGCTTTAAGAAGCGCTTCTGTGAAAGAGATGGCACCAAATATTGATTTACGGTCCCCGATACAGAAATGGAATAAATTGGAATATTAATTCTGCATGACAATGGTTGCTAACAAATTAAAGTGTGCCAGATGTCTTCTACAGATCCCGCCATTTTCCTCTTTTTATTTTAAATGGAGTAATTTTCCTGGATTTGATTTTAGTTTTCGTGTATGTCTGATATCGAAATTGCTTTTTAAACTATGCGATATTTTATCGAAGTATTGTTATAGAAGTGTTTTTGTTATTACAGAAGATTCCGTAGTATTATTGTTTTTACGATATTGTTATTATTATGTTACTATAAATTATACCTTTACAATGCTGAAAATACAATATGAATGTTTTAAGTAAATCATGTTGACTTCATTTAAAAGTAGTACCATGTTTTTCAAAAACCGGCTGTAATTATATAGTTAAATAAATACATTAATATTTATTGGAATTTATAATTTAGATGTTATGTTATATAGATGTTATATTTATACGGTTTTAATTCATACGTAATTAAACATCCACTTAACAACTATACGTATATTCTGTTGTCCGATTTAGTCGTATTTTTTTTTTGTTCTTATGAAATGAATGTCTTCAGAGTACAATCTTCGCAGGTTCCGATTTCATTAATTTGCAGTAGTGAGATCACGGTACAACTAATATAAGAGTCAGGATAAACATCAAATAATTGGAAAAAAAAATAGTTTTTGGAGACTCAGCATGATGGTACTGTATCGAAAAATCAGGTAGTTAAAGATCAGGTAATTTATAATTTTTTATTCATTTCACGGTTAGTTTAAAGGTTCAGAGATAAAAACTGAATTTTAAAAAAAAGTGTAATATAATACAATTGAAATATAAAATCTATACTAATATTATAAAGAGGAAAACTTTGTATTTTTATATGTTTGCAACGAATAAAACTCAAAAGCTACTGAACCGATTTTAAAAATTCTTTTACCATTAGAATGCTACATTTTCCCTGAGGAACATAGGCTATATTTATTACTAGAAAAAATAAGGAATCCTTGGTAAAACTTCAGTAACGTGAACCAAGATGTAAAAATGTAAAAATATAAGTTCAAGTAAAAAAAATAAACCCATTACAAATAAATTACTTGAGTAATATAATAATATTATATAGTAAAGTAACTAAAAATAGCAATTTTAATAAAAATGTATATGTTATAAAAAAAAAGAATAAAAATAGATTGGCAAGTACAAATTTAAAATTTAAAGAAAATAAATATATGTATACCTATGTCCTTTATAAATATAAAATTATAAATATATCTCAATATGTTTAAAAATAAAAGTACTCTGTGCGAAGCCGGGGCGGGCCGCTAGTCCTATAAATAACTAAAATAATAGAGCAACTTTTTGCACCAGAAAAAAATAATTAATTTCTTGCAAAGCTTATTTTGAAGGTTTCTATTGAATGTGTGTGGTATTCAGGAAGCTATTTTTGACTTCAATTTAATATTTTTGATTATTATGTCAAATTAAATCAATTAATAAATTCTTCAGACAATTATGCATAATTAACTATTTTGTTAACCGTATTATTATCAAAACATATTTTTGACTTTATATATAGCTATGATTCAAAGCCAAAGCCTGAAAATACTCAATAGTAAAGTGGCTATACAACTTTGTAAGTTTTTTTTTTATGCCTTGGGCATGTAAACGAGCGGACGGGTCACTTGATGGTGAGTGTTCATCGCCGCCCATGGACACTAGCAACACCAGGGGCGTCACCAATGCGTTGCCGGCGTCGAAGGAAATGATAGACACGCTTCTTGAAGGATCCCATGTCATAGCTTGGAGGAAACACCGATGCAGGAAGTCCGTTCCACAGTGCGTGTAGCGTGTAGAAAGCTACGTGAGAACCGAACTGTGGACGAATGCCAGGTGTCCAGGTGGTGTTGATGAAACCTGGTACTCCGTGATGTGTGGTGACGAAAAAGTTGCTTCAGCATAGTTAAAAATTCTTATTTTTCATATATTTTAATGTGTTTGTAATATCTACAGTAATAAAATAATGATGAATATATTAATTAGACACATTCTCTTCCATTGCACAAGAATTTCTCTACTTAATTTTATACTCATAGATTCTACGTAAAATTTTCAGCAATAAACAAACCGTTATTTTAATTACACGGGTTCATAATGAACGCACAGGACGGATACGTAACAAAATTATATTATCTTGGACCGGACGTGTTCTTAATAAAAATGCATGCTGATTGGTGTTAGGTCAGCAAATATTTGTTAGTAATCTTAATTTTACGACATGTTGTTGAATTCCTGTCAATAAAAAGAAATATTTGAATGAGTTATAGTCGACATGTGATTTTAGAGTTTGTTTTGCACTGCGATTTGCGAGAATTTTATGTGATTGATAGTGTCAAGCGTTACTTTGCGGAAATTCATTGTTATTAAATTAGTATTAATTTACTTTGCAACAATCCGCAAGCACAATGTATGATGGTATATATGTACTTCTAAACATGCATTAAACCTCCCTCCCTCCCACAAACGAAAACATGCATTTCTGATAAATACAATTATATACCAACACAAATATCGTCATCAACACGTGTTTCGCTCCGAAACAGAGCATCCTCAGGGTGAGTAGACTCTACGAGGGTAGAAGTCTGTGTTTGCGGCTAACCAACCTATAAATTTTCACCTTGCTGTGATATTAAAATATATATACAGATATAAAATCACTTGTCAATTTTAAGTACTAGGTTTTCATGAGGGTGAACAAATTGTAACGGTCACCGTGATAAGGTGTCAATATCACATAAAGAGGCGTCAGGTGTTGTTTCAATGTAAAATGACGTTTGAAATATTTTGTATTAGCGACAACCGCAATGACTGCAACCTGGCGTATCTGTTCCAGTATTCTGTATTGATTATCTAAATAAGTAAGGCGCTATTTTAATAGTCGATGTTAATAATTGATAATTAATATCTGTGTCGCACTTCAAAAAATATTTGATATTTTCCAAGGAATTTTTACTCAATCTGATTACGTTACTTGTTACAAATTTTATTAATGATATTTTGGATTACATTTATTCAAATGCATGACATTTCTTTTTATTCTTTTATTAATTATGTGACTTATTAGATGCGTACAATGTTACACATGCCTTTTTGTGTAATAATAGTTGTAATTACTATTTGGCAAACATATATCATGCTGGACCGTGTATTAAATTTGTTATTAAAGTTTATTAAAGTTTTGTGCGATATGAGCAATAAAATTAATTACAATATCACATAGTCTTATGTAACAATGTGTTTACACACGCGAGGCTCGCGTGACGAAACTAATACGGGCTCGTGTTTGTATCTCATCCATGACGTAATGTAACAACTAAATGTACATTTATAGGGTTATCTAATTTCATAAAGGAAATAAAGATAAGAATTACGATTGAAGCGCGGTTTTGAACATAGTTAATCCACGAGATTGTTTACGTTACAAGCTTCTATGGCTTCGTTTATGCTTCTATATATTTCAGGATGGGGGAAGGTGAGAGGATAATGGTAATTAAATGTTTACACTCGATGAAAGTTTTATATTGTCATTTGACCGACCCACACTTAACTCCTAAAATGGAAATGCTTTATTGACGGTATATATCTGTTCTTGAGTTATCAAAAACAAAAAATCAAGTTTCATGCGGTAAAAATCCCACATAACCCTGTATCGTTCCCACATTACCGGGTAGCTTTTGAAGGTTCCCCCCTTGAAGAATATAAAAAAGACAGACAGGCGTCGGAGTATTGCTATCATATTCTGCGTTTTCATCGTATTTACACACATGTCAGCGGTAGATACCTATCAACATTACAATAGTATTTGGGATTCTAACGTGATTATATTAATTTATGTTATTTATTATCCGTGCTACAAAAACATGCAGCAAGACAAATATTCGTATATTAAATTAATTCTTTAATAACGCCTTTTTGTAATACAGAATGAACTCTATCATAATATAAACAATACATTTTTTTAAAGTTTAATTATAACTATATTATGAACCAATTACCAGTTTTCCAGTGATCAACAATCGTACAATTTTTTCAGTTGTTACACATTGGATGGTCATTTCGAATTTTGCCTATTGGGTTTACCACTAACTAATCCCCAATGTAATGTTCGCATGGAGCGGTATAGGCATATTCAATTATGAAGAGAAATCCGCGCTCTACAATAGGTTTGGAGCCATGGCTTATAAATAAATTAGAAAAGCCTGTAGTAGAAGGAAATAGATGGCTTGAACATTTTGATGGTAAGTACAAGTATATCGGACAGGAATAAAATGTGTTTACACACGCAATAATCGCGTGACTTAACCGAGTGTTGTTCAAATTACATTTAATGATTTAATTATGGTTATAAAATAAATTTTGGGTAAATTAAAAAGCTAAGTTTATGAGTAGGCTTATCTCGTGAAAGTAGGTATGTGTTATGACAAGCTAGGCGTTTCAAAAGTATATCAAACATCAAAAAGTTTCACTGTTATAGTACCGAATCAATATAACGAATATTTTTTTAAGAAAAAATATTTGATATCGGTGTAGGCGCTAAAATATTTGTTGTGATATTTATCTGCATTTATCACCCGGAAACCACTAAATAAATTTAGGTGATACTTGTCAAATTTGCCAGTTATATTGTGGACATTTGATCCGGTGAAGTAGATCTGTTCTCACGAAGTAGAAAATAAAAGTTAGTTAATTAAAGTCAAGAGAGTGGTACACTAAATTTTGACAGATTCGTTCAACTATAGTGATACATTTGTGTTTTTAACATGAATTTATTAAGCGCCTGATGAAAATTATTAATAACTTAACTTTCTGATGCAAAACGTGGGCGGATTACTAGAGTAAGATTACTTAATAAAATTTCCAACGGATTTATAGTCAGCCGTACACTCAAGTGATTTGGATTTGAACACACCCTTAATTTTGTAGTTTTATTAGAATATAAATGAATGATCTCTTGCTTTTGAAGTAAAACTTTGCGAGGTATCTTGTATCCCGGGGAAATTCGACAATTCTTCGCTTAGTGCTCAATTATTTTGCAGTTTGCCCTGCTCATTTTCTTACTACCCGAGTATCTAATAGGACAGTTATAGATATCCACTAGCGGCCCGCTCCGACTTTGTTCGTGTTGAACAATTAATTATATGTTCATGGGACGGGACAAATGGTCAAATTGATGTCACTGTGTCATAAAAAGAATATTTCTCATGAAATTTGAAAATAGAATGTACAGACAAAGAAACGTTACAAATTTATATAGATAGATAGATTTTATGTAGCCTATCATCTGCGCAATCACTACATACCAATTTTAATTAAGATCGGTAAAGCCGTTTTTGAGTTATCTCGAGACATACATAAAAGCTCAACATATTTAAATAGTAGTATAGATGAAACATAATTTATATTGTTATTTCAGGTATCCGGATATCTCAAGTAGATATATTTGTAATTTCTGAACACAGTTGCGGAGAAACGCAAAGTGGCTTCACGACAAAATTTGTGTGCTGATGTTAGTAGCTCTACGGTTCTACTGTTCAAGGGGGCTACCAGAATTTGGAATGAAAATTAATCGGAAATTACTGCAACTTTAATTTACAAAACCAGGATTGCGTGGCAGATATGTACACATTGCACGGCACACGCATTCTCGACTATATCAATCAAGTGTTGGTGAATTTACATTTAATGAATGACACTAACAATATCAAACTACAGTTTCTTGTTTTACAGATGAGAGTATCCTAAAAAGTTTAGAAAGCTTGTAAACATTATTTATGTATTTATTAATTTGAATTTTCTTACAGAATACAGCAAGGAATATATGCAACATATAATGTTGTCTAATACTGTGAGTTGTGTTGTGTAACAGTAGCTACATATGACGTTTTGTTGGGTAACAGTATAAGAAAAAAAAAATTAATTCAAAATCTCATACTACTGCATCGTCGTAAATGACATGAAAACTTGCAACTAGTGCTCTAAACATGCTTATAAAACTATTCTGTCACATAAATTTCGGGCAGCAATCGAATCCATGACTTTACGTTATAACCATTTATAAACAATCGACTATAGCAATTCTCGTTAATTCAGTTTTCAGTTAACGTCATATTATTTAATTTAATCGTCGTATAGCTCGCAAAACGCCTACATAAAGTTAGCCAAGATTAAGTGTAATAGCATAAATCCTTGCGGTAACAAATCTGACGTTCTTATGAATCGTTCGCAGGTCAAACCACAGTGTGCCAGTTGGAATGGTGCCTATTATAGTATAATCCTGACTTATTTCAAGGTAATCTAACATGGATATAAGTACTTTTTTCCTACATTGTATATATGTATTAGTACTCATTGCACGCTAAATATGAAATCCATTCATGTATAGGTAGGTAAGTATGTATCGGAATCTTTTAATATAATTTTACATTACGTCCAGTAAAAATTGTAGACAAATTCTTCAGAACCAATTGCAATAAATGTATCTTTACTATGTTCATCAGTAAATAGTTTGCCCGTATCACTGCAGATGTCGCTAGGATCCCTTTTTAAATTAAAATTTAACTTGTCAGTTCATATTAATTACTATCTTTCAATTCCGGGAATTAAAAAAATAGTGTACGTTCTAGTACTATTTTCACGAAATTATGAGGGAGATTGGATGTAATTGCGATATACTAACGAATGTACAGTACAATGTATTTTATGGCAACATATCACATTACATTCCCTGTGTTTAAGAAACAAACTGAGTGATTTAGTTTTGATATAAAGCATCCTACGCATTTAATACTCAAGTACTTAAATTGATAACGTGTCCTGTATAAATGTAGTATGAAGTTAGGCCTTACAAGTAAGGAGTGAAAACAGAATAGAAAATATTTTTTGTTTCAATGATATTACCTACTTATTATAGCGACATACAGTTCATTAGTTTTCTTTGCAGTTTTGAACATTTTAAGTCAAATTTTCATCCACATCTAAAATAAACTTGGATATTGGAAATTTATTTAGTTAGCAGCCCAATAAACATATTGTTATTGTGTTAATAGTTTCATGATATTATTAAACCTGTTTTACTATTAGTAGTGCTATAGACTTTAAATCTACAAGTATAAGCTAGTAGAGAACAAATCTACTACGAACATAAATCTTTGTGGTTGCAAATGAATTGTTTGCTAACTCAGGCAACCGCGTGCCAGTTGGAATGGTGCCTATTATGTGAGCGGTTAAACTCAGGCTAAGTTAATCTACTAAGCTTAAACCAGCACATTCTTCGACTTGATCGTGTTCATGCAATGTAAGACACTTTAACTAAAATATGATCACAGTTTTATGTGAATATGAACTTCATTGAATATAAAGTGTGGGCCACGTTTTTGTAAAAAATCTTCCCATCACGTAGTTTGATGACCTGATGCTGATAGTATTTCGTTGGAAACTTGAATATAATCTGTTAACTTCGGCGCTTTAGGAGCCCATTGTCCTTGTTATTGAGGAGGCGTAGTGTGAACTCAAAAACTGCTGCAATTATCTCTAGCAAATTGGAGGAGGCGTTGTAATGCCGCCCAAAGGGTTTTGACCTTATTTGACGACTGCTATCTAACGATAACGACGGCATAAGGTTCTCTCCGAAGCATGAGAGCACTTAGATTTTGCCAGTTACGTTCACTAATCACCTACCGACCGTCCACGTTGCATACTCCGTCGATCACTGATGGTTCACATAACTCATTGCTTAGGTTATGCAGTATTCAATATTCGGTATCGATTTTGAATCTTCGTTAATGAATTCAAAAAGAAATATTTATCCTCGAACGCATATTTGTTTTGTATCGAACCCGACGTTATTGATTTCTATATAAACAAACATGAAAAGGCATATTTTATGGTACGTCGCTACGTCAATACAACTGAGCTGTTGGCACAATAATGTCGTATGTAACTCTATAGAAATAATATAAAAAAACTAGTTCCGCATTGTCGACGCCGTGCATCCGACGTCAGGATTTTACTTGCAAATTGCTTATCCATCGATATCGGGATGCCGACAGACTTTATCATGAACATAATAGCGTGAAATTGTTGTATACCTAGGTAGTTGTTGTTCTAGATTATTATAGTTCTAAATTTAAAAATATTTTAATCGTCATTTCACCTTGTTCCTGTTAAATTTGAGTACATTAACATTGATTGAGTCAAAGATGTTTTGAGACTGATATTTGAGTTGTGTCGAAAAATGTGAGTTGAATCAAAATGATTCATTTTGCTTCTGAGGTATTCAAGTTACAAGAATTATTAAGTATTTATTGAGTTGCTTTTTCATATTTACTACATTTAACTTAGCACCTTACTTATACTTATACTTTATACTCGTATATTGTAAGTACCAAAATCAATCCTTCTGTCAAAGCAAATTCGTATTCAGCTGTGCACTATTTAACCATAGGTACAATATTTAATGTGATTTTTTTTCCTAATATGAGAAAATAAGAAATAGGGTGTAAAATTTTAACATTAAAATAAATCAATAAAGAGCGCTTTACGTCATCTGTCCAAGGCCATTTTAACGTTTTTATAACGGGTTACGACACATTTTAAACTCCCTATTCCATTAGAAAAGGTTTAAGTTCAAATTCCACTCTGTCAAGTCAGAATGGTTAGACGTTCGGTCCCCTCGCGTCGTCCTCCGTACAATCGAAAATTTCTTATTAAGTTATTTCTTGAGAAGTGTTTGGGATTTCCTTTTCGAGAAGTTTTAAGCCGGCAGTAAATTATTCCTTCGACAGGTGAGGCCGTAAAGGCAAGATTTACGCCTAAGGGCAAACCGGTGAACCTCCCCTTGATAAGACGTATATTACCTAGCAAGTAACGCTTTCTATAAGCACCCATTGGGGACGGACCTCTTGACGTAGGATTCGCCAAATAAATCGAATAAACTTCGACCGATAAATCGGAAAATTTACGTTTCGTTTACAAATTCGCGGACGCAAATCATATTGGGGCCGAATAACAGAAGCTTCACTGTATCACAATATAAGCTAATAGATTATTTTTATAAATTCGTCATCTGTCATAAATTCATGCGAATATTCCAAATGCCGACAGAATAACATACGGCAGGCACTATCCAATTGTGTGACGTCAAAATATAGCACCGCTGCATGAATGCCGTATGGTTTTATTATTTTCCACAATGAAATTCGTTTAAAACTTGGAGGGGATTCAAATTGTTGAGTGAGGCACTGCCAGCGCATTCCTAATCATTGTTAGCATTATTGTGACTCAGGGAAGAATATAAAGTGCTTTAACTTTAACTTCGAATTGAATTTCAACTTTTTAATTATTCTTCGATGTGTTGTAAAACGCTCTTAGCAAATTGATTTTTAAAATGTATTCAAGGTGATTACAGATGTTAGAAATTTGTTTTTTTTTTTATTAAATATATACCTAGTTGAATTACCTGTACCGTTTTTACTGGAAAAAAAGACAATGCCCGATATATTATGTTGACGACTTCTATATCAAGTTCATAGTGACCCTGCATACCGAGTCGTGGGTTTGATGGTGCAGACATTAATATGTGTAATAATTTTTGTTCTCGAGACGTAGGTGTTTGTGATATATTTGTGTGTCAATGCCAACCGCTATACAGGGAATCCTAGTGCGGGGGTGTGAGTGTGTGAATATTTGACTTTTGAATAATACGAGAAATTTGAAAAGAATAAAAAGAGAAAAGATGGGCGGAGCAACACCGGCGCTCTGCTGTTGGATTTTGTCGTCAAAGCTGCAAGTTGTTAATTACCATACCCAAACAGGAAACTTGCCTAGATTCTAATAACACTGTTTGAAAGGGCACGTAAACACGTCTATACACGTATTTGATGTTGTCTCGTCTTCGAACTCGTGTTCTGATAAAACTTAAAGAACCTTCGACAAAGTTCTAAAAGTGACTCCCTGTTTGGGTGAACTTAAAAATATACTCAAAAGACTTTTTTTTAATTTACCTGCAAAATTTATATTTTAAGATTATGATAATAATATTCAATAGCGCCAGCGATCAATTTTGTTTATATTTATCGAGATAAACATTTTCATCAAAAATTTTATATGAATAATATGTTAAATTTTTATTGCAATTTTTGAAACGTATTGATTGGTCTTTCATATGATAATATTCTGGTAAACTAAATATTAAAATAAAAATAATAAGTGAACATAAAGATTAGTTTCTTACATATAAATTTAATGTACCAAAAGTATCTATCCCGCAGCAGGGCTGTTAGATAGTAAGTGTTTACTGTCACCCATGAAAATAATATATTCCTAAGGCACCATGAATGCTTCGTCTTTACATAGGGCAACGAGGCATACCTCTTTAATGATAATCATAAAACTTTATTTCACACCAAATACATTAATAGATATAAATTTACCGTTAGCATAAATTTTTAACTTATCATCGGAATGTGTATCCTAAGCGGGCTTAAAAGATTCCACGGTTGATCATGCATGGAGATAAATAGCCTACTTAATAATGAATTATTCGACCAAGCAATTGGGTGACCTTGAAATTGAGATGATATTTAATCGTTTTAAATTTAGATTAAATATCTTTTATTTTTTTGTCGTGACGTTTTCTCTACAGTACTTTCCGCGAGAAGGAAAATATATATGTAACCATTGTACCGGACTAAAAGTATGGACAGAAGCAACAACTAGGCATTGTTGTATTTCAATACTTTCGATCAAAAAGAGTCCCGAAACTTATACTTACTACATTTCAAAGAATATGATCGAACTGTGGTTTGTCTGAAACGTATAAACGTGTGTTTGGGAATGGTTAGGGAGGCTCTGTGGTACATTCGATGTACAAAAATTGAGTTTACAAGTTCACGTGTTGCCGTTATCGCGGCTCGTTTTAATTGATGAATGTGGTCCGGGTTTGTAAAATGTATCGAACTGAGTGGAAAGGCAAATAGGGGCGTAGGCACCGCGATTGATAGTCCCATATCGTCCAGTCTTGATGACAATCACCCAATGCAGGGATTCGCACATGATACGAGAACTAGATTTGGTGCTGAAAGCTTTTTGGAAACATTTAACTATGAATAAAGGTGTTACATTTAGCTATTGTCGTTAGAAAAATAAATGCATTGACTCGTCTCTTAATATTTTTCCAATATTAAACTTTTACTCTAATCCGATTAAAATTTAACGGGTTTTTGACTTCTGCGCGTAGTTGAAATTAATTATCTTTTGATTTGTTGAAAAAAATTATAAGAAGGAAAGCTGCATGGTTATTATTTTAAATACGAGCAGTCAAACTGTGACTCAGAAAGAAAATACTTTTGGAACAATATATTGATCTGTAAATAAACACATTATTTAAAAAAAATCTTTTATATGCCTCAAATAAAGGAAGAGGTATCGTGTGAGAAAATGTCAAAAATTTAATCATGCCTCGGGCGCGCCGGCCGCATTATTAGCGGCGTCATATTGAACTGACGCGGAGCGATCGGTCAGCCTACTGGAGGGCTTTATTAAATCAATTTGATACAAAAATACCTACTGCTTCGCAAACTTGTTTCGTTGGCTTATTTTTCTTGATGTATAATATTTTTAATGTTAATTTTTAACGGCAGCATAGACCTTTGCCGGCTAGTAACGATGAGGTAAACGTCTAAAACTGGAAAAAGAACATGTTAAAAATATGTCAAGGTTCATTTAAGAAGCAGGTTGCTCTAAAATATAAATGTTGTATATCTAATATTAAAATTGTATAAATGTAGTAAAATTTTATTTTGATTGCGTACACGTAAATTTGCTTCTTATATTACTGTTTAAATCCAAGGTCTGCTGAAAAAAATTTCATTTTGGAATAAGCCGTACCTATGTACCAAAAGTTTTAGATCAGTGCTTAATTTAAGTTTATTATCATGGATATGGTATATGATGATTGTAGGGGAATTAACTGGGTGGTACGGAATCTAGTAACCTAGAATAGGAAGACCTGTCATCATAGCCTCGTCCGTTAGTCAACAAGGTGCTCAACGACGAGGGGAAGTTGACTTGGAATCTAGTATTAATGTAGCCGCAGTACGTACATATGTACTTATATGTATCGTGTATGTAGGTAGTATTGTATGCCTTATTGCCCATTGCAATAACTTTTAGCTCCATTTATGTGCAAAACATTTTACCGTTATTCAACGGCTAAGTTCCGGACAGTTCCGGCCTAATGCCCAAATCACCCTTCCATCACCGAACCACCCGCTGAAGAATGAAGTTCCATCCACACCGACTAGATTCGTATCATTTCTCCACGGTCCGACTCTCGCGATCTTTTCTGCCGCGTATATGCATAATACATTGTGGAACGAGCTTCCTTTTGAGGTATTCCCGGAGCGCTATGATATAAAATTATTTTAAAAAGGTGTAAAATGAGCTCTCCTCCAGGGTTGGCGTTGCAATGGTAACTCCTCTGGTGTTGCCTATGTCCATAGGCGATGGTGACCACTTACTATCAGATGGCCTGTCTGCCTTTTCGTCTGCCCTTCTGAAATTTTAAATGACGGCTACTTAAGGTTTGCCTTAAATTATTTATTACTTTTAATTTTGTCGGTTTTTGTATCGTGTTATTTCTACGAAAAATACAAAAAAGCGTATTTAGATTCAGGATAGGAACCTTAAGATGTTTTTCTATATATATATATATATATATATTATAAGTACACGGTAGGTATAAACAGGATTACAATTGTATCAAAAGCTGCTAAATGCACCGAGATCCTTATAATTGTTTATGATAAGAAATTTCTATGGATTGGCTGGTAGAGATTGCCAGTGAACATTAAGTCCACTCATTATGATCCGAAGGGGACTGAATAAAGTGTAAATAAATAAATAAACAACTTTCTCGCTGGGCCTTGTAGCGTTAAGTAACATATCAACTGGTAGATTACGTAATGAGGCAGAGGAATTACTCAATTCACCTGCAGAAGCCAGCAGCAGATTTTAACTAATAGGAATGCAAAACATCCTAAGTTCATAACTTATATGGTCTTAGGGACTAAATTTGTAAGAAACAGGTCTGGTATCAAGAGACTATTGGGTGGCAGTAGATGTAGGGAAGTTAATAAGGAAAACGGCCTTTCCTTACCACTCATTATTAGTATATATTGCGGTTTTTATTCGCTAATGTCGTTTACAATTCGGAGCAGTTCCATAGTTACGCACGATATTTTGCAAAGTAAGTAAGGTAAGGTAGGTTTTTTTAATAATTTCTTAATCAACTTTACATTGGACGCTTATATTTTGGATGGATTTACAACAGTGAATAAAGCAGAAAACAGCTAAATCTTGACCAGATATTAATTAATACAACTATGTTGGTGTAAAAAAGTTATAGAATATCTATTATTATTTATTAAGTCAGTGATGGAGGAGATGGATCACGTAATGGTAAGTTGTGACCACTAAAAGAATGCCTCCGACGTGTTCCTTAACAAAAATGAAGCGGGTTTACAAAATTGCAACCGAAATATTTTAATAGCTTTTAACAGTTAATTTTTAAAATTATGGTCTACTTCTTTTATAAGTATGATTGTATAATTCCTTTAACAATTTTGTCATAATATTCAAAATTACTTGAATTGCAAAATTATACTGCAGGTATAAGGCTTTTAATATTAGCCCTGTTTCACATTAGTTTTGTGTTATAAAATTAACTAACGTTGATGTTTGGTTTAACAACTATAGTAAGTAGTTAGCTGCAGTTCCGGGTAACATATTGCTGTATCGAGCCCACTGTGAGTGATCGAACCGACTGCTTTCTGCTCCGATGGCTTTTAAATTACTCTAATATACTACTAGCTAGCTTTCTGTTTCATTTAGTGCTAGAATTTATAAAATTGAGCAACGTACCAATTAGAAATATACCTAGATATACATTAACATTGTATGCGTGCGTATTCCGTTTACCTTGTATACATCTGTGATAATCCTGGTATAGAACAAAATGATACTGCAAATAATACTGTGATGTGTTAGCGGTTGTTTCCTTTACTATAGTGCAGTTTAAGTGGACATTAAATAACTTATTGGTTTTCTTGATATTTCATAGTGTTTTTGAACGCTTTATATATAAAGAAATGTACATAGACCGACGAGTAGACTGAGATTTAAAACCTTTAGATTTTCACATGTAATAGAAAATATTCTATTAGTTATTTATGCAACTGTTGTATAATAAGGGGTATTAAAATACGAATGTGTGTTTATCACATGAGGCGAAGCTGACTGTGATAATAGTATCACATGAGTGTTTTAATACCTAATTATCAACAGTTGCATACAAGATTTTATCTACACCCATAATATGAATCAAAACAAAACAATAAAAATATCGAAGAAAAATGGCGGGGATTCAAATAACCTACTTTTTTTTTACGGCGCAAGGCGTACTGGTAGTGAAACGCACATGAATGACAATGTTCTTTTTTAAAATTCCTACAGATGTTCTTTTTTTTGAAATTCGTACAGATACCACACATCGAGCAGTAAGAATGTGGCTGTCTGTTGAGTAAACCCTTTGCACAGAAGGGATTGAAAAAAAACAAAGGAGTGTTATTATGAAATTCAGTACAACCTTATATCATCTGTTTCGATGATATTATGGTTATTAGGACATTGGGTGTTTTAATGTTGGCAGTAAGCTAACTGTTTCATAATCTTTTATAGAGGATTTAAAGCATGGGAGTAGATAAAATATATTAGAGTAAAACTGGTTTAGTACTATATTTTAATAAAATTTGTTCAAGTTCCTATTTAAATTTCGACAGTATACGTCAAACGCGGTCAACTGAGTTAAGCAACTTTAAAAGCGGTATATAGTTGAAAAGATTAGTTCTAGATAAAATATTTTTAACGAGTTTTCATATTATTGAGGCTTCGTCAACCATCATCATCGTCGTTTAGTATAAGTTATTATGACGGGTCAGACGCTTGAGCGACATCATGACTTCTGGAACTAGTTGTCAACATTTCACCATTAAGCATTGGAGCACGTTCCAAGAATCTTCAATTACGAGTTCTCCTCGAATCTACTATCTCACTCTATACTGAGCCGCTGGGATGGAAAAAAGAAGAAGAAGGGAAGACGTCGGCTAGCTCTCAAGTTTTTCTTATGTGAGAAGCGCAAGTTATAATAACATGATACGTAAAATGTCTCCTGTTTGTAGCACATATACCTACATTTAGAAAAATTTACACTTTATGTTCTTGTATGCTAAAAATTCAATTACATAATATAGATCAGGTTGTTCAGTACTGTGATCGCATTTTATTGGCATAGTTATATTGAGCGGGATAGCAATGCAAGCCGTATTTCATTTGATGAAGTACCGTTCATTAGAAATAATGAAAATTAACGCTCATATATTAAATTATTACATGAATAAAGAAATGGGTATATGAATACCTACTAAGTAATATAATTTTATGTTATTGATTATTAAATAATTATAATTAATAAATATAAGAAACCCGAACTCTCATAAAATCAATAAAATAATTTCCACTAGGCTTTTATAAACTATTAGGTATGTTCATTATAAAATTTACCAAACATTTTAACAAAAGAAGCGAAGGAGACCATTAGTTACATTCTATGTTATATTTTATCATTGGTAGTAAAATATCAGACATTCCATATAAGGCCTTAGGAGTGTCAATCCAACTATAGCCGATTTCCAGTAAAACTATACATATTATCAGCGTACTTTATCTCAGTTTTATTTCAGCCGTGAATCAGTGTGATTGTTGGTGAAATTATATTGATTATAATTATTTATAATTATAAATAATTAATAATAATCATGAGGCATTAAATCAATGAATGACATAAAGGAAAGAGTGAATCGCCTTTTTCTAAATAAATGCGTTTTACTTTGTAATGCTAAATCGCCACTTATCATTAGATGAGACTGTAGTCAAGCTTTGATATAATACGTAAAAAGTAAAAAAAAGGTACATAATAAGTAAAAAAAGGAGAGTTATTTTAAATAAATATAAAAGAGTAAATTAACTTAATTCATTGTGATTTTATTAGTCTTTACATAATTAATACATCTTTTCATAGTCGTGTAATTTATGCACGACGGCGATTGAGATCATGTTCAAAATATAAATTTGTTTTGTGGATAATAATTTCTTAAGTTCTCAGGCATGATGGAATATAATACAAAGCTAATTAATATGTAAATTCATCAATTTCATCATTTTTTTTGTAATTCAAGGTTTTTCAAACTGCCACCTGAAAGAAAGCGGTCACTGTCCTCTATTGAAATCCATAATACCAGAACTATTCCTGAGGCGCCGACCGCTTAAAGGATGTGAGGAACTAAAATAAAATGTCACAAATAGAGGAGGTTGGGGGGGGATTAGAGATGGATGACGTTCCTTACTTATATAAAGGAACTCTTTTAAGTTTTATTTAACACACGATATTATCATATTTTCTACTTTGTTCGTACAAAACAATGCATAATGATGATGTAAGTATACGTAACAATATATACATTAACCTTGTAACGATTTTTTTTTGTTCATGTACACGGATCCCACGATTACAAGTTTTTTGGATAACCTATAAAATGTAATGTTTTATCTAAATACAATAATGTTGGGAATTTATTTCGACGTTCGAAGCAAATGTTTCTTGCCTCTCGTGCATCTCGGAAATAAATTAATCATTATAGCCAAAACAGTAGTTATAAAAAATGTTGGTGTGTTGTAATTTATTAATTATTAATGTTTCATTTCAACCGTTGATACTGTTCATACGAAAATTGTGCAGCCAACTTCGGCTTCAACTCATTAGCGGTCTACAGCAGACCATGTCTTTCTTCTAAGCGAGAAGACGTAGTATTCCAAAATGCTGTTCCAGTACAGACATGTTAATGGAAACGTTAGAAATCAACCCAAACAAAGGATCGACTGCTGCTGCTGAACAAAGCACTCAGAAAGCTTTGCTATTCGAAGTTCAAAGTTCTAGCCACGCCCGATGTCGCTTCAGTTAATATTATATTTACCCAAATCTGTTACGTAATAACCCTAAAGTGTTGTATATGACAGTCCCACTAAAGTGCTCCAGTCTCCTTTCACCAGATCCTATCAACGTTTAATCCAAGCATTTCCCACTCCGAATATACTTACTACAAATCAAATTTGCAAGTTGTGCGGAACTTGAGATCTCTATACAAATGAGTGATAAGTAGGTCGGCAATATTGAGAGCGAAATATATTTTAATATTATGCAAACGAGCCCACATCGGACCAATCCCGTGCGAGTTGGTAAACGAAGGAAATGGAACTTTTCGCTCTTCCCAGCAAAGTTTGAAAAATATTGGGACCGTTCCAGTTTAATAAAAATTGAGCTGTGGTTTTGCCGTGTAACGGCTAGGTTCCACAGGTTCTGGCCATAACTTTTCCACGCTTTTTTTATAGACTGAAGACGAAAAATATGCAAAATGACTCTTTTCGGATTTACTTGGCATGTGGCATCTGGATTATCCGAATCGTCTGAGTTGGAATAATGTTTCAATCGTTCGAGGTAAATTATTTTTTAAAGATGTGCAATTAATTACAATTGCGCAATTACGTTACAAAACGGAATAGATAAAAATATTATAAATAGTAACAACTTGTAATAATGACAATAATTACAATCATATTACTCGACGTATAGTGGGGCCTACCTACCGAAGCTTAAGTCCCAAACTCGATTCCGGGCCGTAATGAACATTTAAATAGCAGACGAATATTTACTTTCGGCTTTCGGTTCAATTTAATGTTTTTTTTTAATTCCATGACATCTTTAACACATATATTACACTGTAGAAGAATCTCCAGGTATTTCAGTTTTTAAGTATCAATTTGTTAGCACATTTTTTTCTTAAAGGGTAAATTTACTATTTACTCACTCGACACTAACATTGTTTTTAACATTGCTGATTCTTTCTATCGCAGGTCGTTACACCGTTTACTATCCAATCCTTGACGATACTTTTTCTTTCATTACAAGAAACTATAATTGTAACACTGTTGAAATATGATCTTTTCTCATAACGAGATTGATTACGGTTACAGTGCACACTGGTCAAGTTCGATATTTTCCTTCGCCGAAGCAATGTATAGAGATAAATAAGAAATAAGAGGTACGCACAGTACTGGAACCGAAGTTTTCGAAGCGATGGCGTAGCTCGACGTACATATTTATGCACCTACGTATGTATTCTGAAGAAAAACTTTATTAATTCATCTGTGCATCGATATCCCGACGTTCAACTACTGAGCGACTACTGCTCTTTATTTGGATAATGTTTATCGCCTGCCTTGCTAGATATTATCCTCCTATTAATATAAACAAAGTACTATGTATGTTCTGCTCGCCTCCGTTGCATTGTTAAAGAGCCAGTTAAGAAGTAGATTCATGAATATATTACTGGTCTTTTCTATGCGGATAGCGACCACGCACGATGATAAGTTGTCATTTGCTACTTAATTTTATTCAAATACAAATCCAATACGTTTCTGTACAATATCCGTAACACGTCAATATTTAAACAATCTTGGCAAACTTATGGGATAATTTTCTTAGTTGCCAATTCTAATGACGGTCGCCCGGAGCGGCAAGTCGGAAAGGGCTCGCAGCTCCAAATATATTAAGACAACTTTAATTGCTAACAAGATCAAACTTTCTAAATTTGGGGCTCGACAAATCGAAATTACTCTTAGCAAAACAAGTATTAATTTTGTATCGGCGTCCTACTACGTCGGCTGGGGCGGGGG
>PDGT01000003.1:8312607-8332962 GCA_003671415.1 Megathymus violae | reverse complement strand
GCCGCCCGCCCCAGCCAGTTCACACCGCGCTGCCGCCGCGCCACCTCGCGTCGAATCTTCGTTGACATATCAGAAACCTTCCTCCTGTTAAAACCACGTTTCGACACGTTAACCTATCTTATCTTTGAATTATAACTCGTCTAACAACTGCAACGCGTCAGTTCTCTCTACGGGTGATTAAATCCCTAAATCCTGATATGCTGAACGAATGTAAATAAATGATATAATTTGGTAAACATGAACATAATATTTGAAGATGTGAAATCTTAGTGTTATTAGCTGTAGTTTATTTATTTAATCCAGTGGATCATAATTGCGGGATTTGATGGCCGGTCCATTATTTTGGGTTTGAAGGCTACAGTCGAAGGTAAGATATTAACGATATGAAATTATAGAGTAGTTGTTAGATGCATTTTACTGAAAGCTTATGCTAATGAACCTTCACAGTGGACTACAATTATTTACGAAGACCTAAAGTCGGGGTATGTACTTAATCCAATTAGATTATAAGCTAGTCTTGCTTACTTTACTTTGTTCCTATAACACTGTGCCAGAGTATTTTGTTTTGTACCTACATTGTTAGTTTAATGGTATGATTTAAATTTTAAGAAAATACTTCGTGGAAATAAGGTCCTAAAATTTTGAAAATTGTTAAATCTAAAATACAAGTGAAAACCTAATAACTGTAAATTTGAAACGACAGCCACTGAGACAAAACATAATCGATATAAAAATTGATCTTACATTGATAAGATAACGCTTGATTACAATAATCCGTAATTACGTCTCGGAACTAAAGTTTAAATCGTATGATATGATTACAACTCTTAATCTTATTCGTAGATGTAACTGAAACGGCGTCAAAGGTGTCGTAAGGACCCTCAGCGTAAGAACAAGCATGATCAGTAGCTGACGTCAGATTTTCTCTGTTTATTGACATTGGTCTGTATTCCCTACACATTAGAGATCACATCCGTTGGGCCGCACAATCATGAATAGAGTTTCCACTTGTCAAGTGCAGTTTTATATTCATATTTTAGATATAATTCTTCCGAACATTGAAGGATCGACCGAATTTGTGTGTCTGTCTCAAATTATTACATAGAAATTTGACTACGTTTGTAGATATTACGATAAAAAATGATTAGATTTTAGTTACAAAAAAGTATTTTGTGTCAAAAATATAACATTAATTATCAAATAAAAACTATTTATTATCACGAATCGCTGTTATTCGTGCGTCATTGCATAGGATATGTTAATAGAAGTCGTGGTCATTGAAGGTTGAGATCTATCATAGTATTAAATGATGATGAAGAAATAAACAAGTTACTTGAAGGAAAGTTGTCACCATTGACCGTGGGGAAATTTTTGACAGCAAATTTTTGATGCCGTTTTAACTGCAGACTTTACACCTGGCCATCTCACTATTATCAGTCAAGTTAGTTACCTAAATTATATACCAACAAACTAATTCTAATGCCCTGCCTGGCATAAACAAGGGTCCCGTTGTTCCGCAACCAGCACATTCGGGGAAAGGAGATACTTGAGCGAGTTCATCCACCTTTAAGAACATTACGGTGAAGTCTCAGATGTATAGGTTGTCTCCATGTTTTTCTTCGACAAGCAAGTGATAAATAATTTTGAATACACATACAAAATATTGTGGTTCGTGTAAGATTTGAATAAAAGTTTCAGACGACTGATAAAGTACTAGGCTGTTACTACTTATCGTGATTTATTTTATTTTAATAATGTAATATCATGATGAAAATTAAATATTGTTTCAGGTAAGCCTGGCTTCTGTGGTGAAACAAGCTTTGTGACAAATTTGAAATATCTTAATAAAATTTGCTATCTCTAACAAAAGCATTGCCCTCTAATCTTTTAACAGAATTGTTTGAACGAAGGATGACAGTGTATTAGTAAATGTTGTGAAATTATTCATAACGAAATTTTTCCATTAAAATTAAACACTGTTATCGACTAGAATTAATATTATTAACTACATCCAATGTTGATCCGACAGTCGAGGGGATAGCAAAAAATATACACCAGACTGCAACATAATAAATAAAAGTGTCTTTTTATATACAGATATTTATTTTTATGATTTTATAATCGATTGTTTAAAAGATATTAAAGAAAACGCTTCAAAACATTTCCATTGCCTTGTTGGGGACAAAGTATCTCAACATATAACGTATGATAGGGTTCTTTACTGCAATTGAATACAGGAACATGAGTTAGAATCTATATTACCTGTATATTCCAAAAAAATAAACTTTAATATTTTGACGTTAACAGGGAAAGAAAGTTATTTTCATGCATATTTTAAACCTTTTAAACAACAAATTTAATAAAAAATATGTGTTATGTGTGTATATTACGACCACCATAACCAAGATTTTGATTTGATTGATTTGACTTAACAAATTTTTATTAATATTCTTACCATATTAATTAACCCTATAATTGCGTACGCATTACGGAAGAGACAATTTATTTAACGCAGCTGTGATTTTTTTTCAACAATCGTTTTCACCAAAGCTAACTTGCGTACTCCAAGCCTATTGAAGTTACCACTTTCTTATTATTTGCAATATAATGAAAATTTTTAAGTAAGAATATTAAAACATTGTTTGCTGCACTAGTTTTTAATCAGGCATTTTGTGTAGAAGCAAAAAGTTTGTCTTTATTGATAAAACAGGTACACTGTGGCGGCGGTAAGTGGTTTTGGCGCTGCAAATCTTTTTAAATCACAACAGTCAGCCGTCAAGATCGCATGTCGAATAAGGAAAAGAAAATATCCTGTTGGAATTGCACAGCTGCCGGGATTTGGCGCGAACTTGTGTGAAAATCCTAAACGAAAACACGCCGAAGCTCGGATGTAGGCCAATGTGTCTTTCCCCAAGATAAATTCAAAAAGGATTTCACCCTTACACATATTATCAACTCAATAAGGATTAGAACCGCATTTGAAGGGTCATTGACTTTGAAATATATAAGTAAAAAGATTTTTTTTAATTACATTCAATTAGTTCAATCAAATAGATCCGTTTCCTTGTTTTTCGTATGAGTGCTTTCTTTAACAAAGTGAACAAAAGCGGAAGAAATAATACCTGTGTTAGTAAACGGAGCTCATTAAAAGGCTATTATTGTTTTGTTGCCTTTTAAATATTTGTAGTTAAATCTCATCCGTTTGATCCCACATAAGCTTTTGTGATTGTACGGGCGCTCGGGTCAGAAAAGATTAATTTTAGTGAAAAATTTATTTAAGCCCTCTCAAATTATACGAAATTATATCTCATGTTTGTATTTGTTTCTTTTTCTGTATAATTACATATTTTGTGAGTGTAATACCCATTTTGGAAACTGTTACATGTTAACATACTTTAATGTCGTATGTAATGTTACTGTACTATTTAGTAGTTATTTATAATTAACACACTTTCGAAACCCGAGCTTAATAGTTTTCGACAACGGATACCCAAATTTCCATTGAATATTTCGATTACAGCACAGTAAAGTGAAAATAGTTCTTAGGTCAAAAACTTTTTAAATTACAAATCATCAGAAAACGACGTGGCCTTATTATAATTACGCTCGTGTAGACTCGAGGATAAAAAATCTTATCGGATGACAAAACAAAAATGAAACATATTACAATTACGAATTTAAAAAGTTATTTATAAATGTTCATCAAAACGTACAAAGTTACCAAATAGGATTGTTACAACCACTAACAATTAACCATTCAGAATATTAAAGTAGACGACTTAATATTTGTAAGAGTTAAATAAAATTATTTCATGTTTATTTCAGGTTGGCCTAACTGATATTATTTTTGCTTTCGAGAGAAACAAAAGTACTTCAAGAGAGAGTAGGAGAAAGCAATTTCTACACAATTCTTGAAGTAATGAGATAAACAAATAAATGTGGATTTTTATCTAATTGGTTGACATCGGCACAAGAAAGAGAAAACAATATGATATGAACATGAAATTAACGAATAAGACAATAAGTCAGACATTATTGGTGTTTACTTTGCTATTGAATGAAGTAGTGTGGCAACTAAATTGAAAGTACAAGTTTTAATATTTACTATGAAATAACAATTTAGGCTTTTGAGTTATTCGAAGAGCGCAGGGAGTGAGCATGTGACACTTGGATAAATTCAACATTATTTTGTGTCCAGCAAATGTCTTAGTTTAGATAGAGTAGTAGGTAAAATGAATAAAACTTAGAATGTGGGCAAGATAGTACTTGGCACATGGACATACTTTCGACGACCACAATAGAAATTGAACTGGTATATTTGGTAAACACTTAAAAGGTCAGTCGGGTAAATATTGCTTAGTGGGATTGTGTAAAATATTTCTTAATCTCCAAAGCGGACTCAATGTAGCAATAACTTTTGCTCCGCCATAATGAACTAAGGAAAGTGAACACACGAAAGAAACCTATCCATTATTACTGAAAAGTTCTTAATTTTCTGGCAATTAACATTACTGCAAACGATTCGATGCTGTAAAGTTAATCGATTCTAGAGAAACAAATTTAATAATATAAAAAATTATATTTTGATAAATTTGTATAAGCTTACCCGATATATTGTTTTACAATGCAGACTAGATAAAAAAAAGTTAATAACACACATATCATAGCTATAAGCCACCCAAAAAAAAAAAAAACAAAAAAATTGTATGAATTTAAATTGGAGAAGGTTTGTAGAAGTTAGTGATTATAAAGATTTTAAAATAATAAAGATAAAATTTTATTTTCGCATCTTACACCCGTTGATGATAATGAACCCTCGAAACTCGAATTGAATTCATGCATGCATATGCAGGATCTAAATTGCTTGATCTGTTGACTTGGTTCAGATTACCGCAAAACACCATCCTAACACTGACCGAGCGGTAATCATAATATCCCAACAACTTTTGTAGTTGAATTGAGCGAGAACGATTTTTTTAATAATATATAATATATTTAAAGGGAAACGTGTAGTCGTCTCATATGTACAAATTCATTAGAAGTTACTTTACAAGGGTAACAGGGAAAAATATAAATCTGAAAATGTGTGACAATTGTTAGGTATGAAATTAACCTCCAAAATATTATTTTTTGGGTTCTTTAAGAGAGTTTTACGAAGTCTGTGTGTTTGTTATACCTGTATGTGTTAAACGGAAAATGTTCAAACTTAATGCACATGCATGTACATTACATTAAATAAATTAGGTGGCGTAATGAAGGACAAAAATAGTAAACAAACGAGCTCGGATTTTCTCAGTTATAAGAAATAGTAAACTTCTGTCAAGTAGTATGTCAAGTCAATGAATTTGTTCTGAGAAATCTATACTAATAATAAAATTCTAACGGATCGCTTTCTGTACATGAACGATATATGAGAATAAAACATTATTGCGGGCCTTTATTAACGCAATAGAACCCAAAACAAAAGTTGTTAGAATTTTTGTTTGTTTGTCTGTGCGTTTGTTCTCGCTAATATCAGAAACAGATTAACCGATTTCGTTTTGGTTTTCACTAAAGTATTGCAGTAAGCGTCACTTAAAATTTAAAGTCTGTTTCATTGCAATCCGTCCACAAAATAAGAAAGTTATAAATTAATGTATGTGTTTCTAATTGACAGAACGAGGAAAAACTTTAAGCGTAAGGTAGTTTTTCCGAAGCGAAGCGAGGGCATTTGCTAGTATTAAATAAAAAGAATGATAATTGAGAATTAGTCTCCCAACACTTTAATTTCTGAAACTATTGAATTTAAAAGTTTCAAAAATAAAACGGAGAGCAGGACACATAATTTCCTACAAATACATAATTTGTAGGACATATAATTTGTAGGATACCCCATGATTACATAGGATAATCTTAAGTTCTTAAATTACTGTGAAAAAGGGAAATCCATTGGACATATGAGATTTTTCATTTTGGCACGAGTTCAATTCGGACTTGATTGCTGTTTTATTAAATTTAACAACAAATCCATGACTAAATCTGCGTTCACAACTGCCTGTCTAAATAAACGAAAAAACGAAGGAATTTTGAATACAATGATAATTTGCAATAAAAGGTAATGATTGAGGTTTCTAGCCTTACAGTATCTAAACTAAACGAATCCTTTTGAAGAATGTTAAGCTAGGTATTTGTTGATCTATGTATTTTGGGAGCTCATCCTTAAAGGTTTATATCATTTCACAGTAGCAGTATACCATTATTATCAAGGGTTAGTATAATACCCATAGTTACATAAATATTTTGAATAATCAGCTATTGTGACTGTTAAATTCTTCTTAGGGGTTACTTTCCGAGGGTGGATTACATAAGATCAATTTATACTATTAATGTATATCGTTAATATTATTATTTGGTAGGAACGAAATACTTTGTCTTTCAGCCATCCTGAAAATCAGTGTATTGCTAAGGTCATGACCATCGTTGAATCCCTATAGTTTCTTGCTGCAGCACACCTAGGATTTGTACTTTTTAATTATACATTACTTGTGAGTAAGTTAATATTTTTTTTCCAATTCCATTAAATTTTTCCTTTCCTACTTATTTTTTATTACCGTTACCTTTTTTGAATCACGGCCCACATCACGTATGGACCAAACGATCCATCACAGATTTAGAAATGAATTTAGTTCAATTCCAAGCAATTGATGTTACTGTTTGTTAAAATGGTGTTTTAATATCACGTGGCAGTCCATTCACGAGATCATAATCCTTAGAAAACTCCATATTAATAAAAAAAAGTAAGTTTAATTCATACCACATATGAGAATGAACTAATTTTGATCAGGATATTTTATTTTTCCATTACGGAGATCTGGAAGGTGAAAGCAGTAGTCATAATTAAAGTGTCATTATAGACTGTATCCAAATTATAGACCACAGACATATTATTTACTTCTATCCAAAAAAAAAAACAATATACTGGGAAGCCAGTATCTCGCATATCCGTAAAAGTCATTCAAACGGGCAATTATTTTGCGGCCGCATGAATAATTGGGGGAGATTCATATTCGATGAATACATGACAATATTGAGTGTTGTATAAAAATACATTGTCAATGAGAACGCTATAGGCGGGGTACACTGCCCAGCAATTAACCACACGCCAATAGATTTGTCCATTAAACGGTCATTAGACAGAATATTATAAGCTACAACACTACGTATTGTATTTAAAATATACATACATATATCGTAGATACTAGACCATAAAACGAGCTTTAAATGATAGTATATTTTTATCTCACATTGAATTGAAAATATAAATGTAATGTAATAATATGTGTACTTAATAACTTTTGTAGTTGTACAAACGAGCATAAAATCTATGATAGCTCATTTATGAAGAAAGTCGTGAAACTTTTCAAAATACTTATCAAGATATTGTATACAAGATGATTATAACGGCTACGAAAGAATTCGGTTAGTATTTAACAAAGTAAGCTATGATTCTATGGCTTGGTCTAAGTAATGTTTTTAAATATTATTTTCAATATTGGCGTCTGTCTCATCCGTTTTGTGAATCACTTAAGCTGTACCTAATTTAAAATATTTTTAGGTTTATCAATAGAAATTATCTTATAAATTTAAACACCGTATCGCTTATCTAGAGCCACAATATTTTCACTTAACTAATGTAAGTTACGCTGGCAGAATTTTTTTTTAATCCTCTGAATCTTGTCATAAAATAGATATTAATGCTTTATTAAATATTTTAATAATAATTAAAGTAAGCTACTGCGATTTACTGCTAAAAAAAGGAGTGAGTAAAGCCATTGTGAGCAGTAATTGAGACAAACGGCGTTATTAAATCAGTGCACCCAATTCAAAGTACCGTTGAAATAGAAAGACGCGCTTCAAACCCGCCCCCATTGGGTGCACGTATTCGGTCACTAGTAACAGGTCACCGGTCGGTTATTGGGTTTCTAATATAAGTATTGAAAAATTTATAGGTCTTATGAATAAAAATACGAATTTTACTTTAAAACTATGCTAGTACTATGAATAAACTTAATATGTTGTAAGGTTCTTTCATAAATTGTCACAAGAAATGTAGGATTTAAATCACATTTAAAAGAAATTTCACTATAAAGAAACTTTGAAAGTATTTTGATGTGATTTCCATAAAAAATTTTAAAATAACTTATACGGATTATCATTGGAGTTATACTATTTCAAATACTAAATAAGGAATGAGAGAATTCTTGATAACACAATTTAATTAACGCCGAATCTACTTTACAAACATTTTGCCTAATAGCGAATGAATTTTTACGCCGTTTAGTGAATGTTCAGGTTTTTGTATTTTTTAGGTTTTGAGGTTAGTTACGAATTTTCGTAGAGTGTGGTGGTCAATAAACAATTTTTCGTTTCAAATCAACATAGACATGAAAAAAAAATTCAGGCGTTGGCTGCAGCTGTCTGGAATATAAATATGGTCTATACATTATATTTTTGTTAACTTATTTAGAAACTTGTACCTGATTCCACGAAGAAATTATTACGATGTTAAGTGTTTTCGTCAATAAAATTGTAATAATTAAGGCAAACTTAATGTAAGAGATGGAACTAACCATAATAAATACTGTTATAATGATTAAGTAAGTACGGTTCATGAGATTATAGAATTACTGCACTGGTCAGAACATGAAGCTCTATAACAAATACACTGGATAGGCTGTACTATACCAGGATAAACTCATATAATCGGCGCTATTATGTCGTGAATTAACACCGCAAAATAATATTTAATAATAGCTTTTCTAGTATACCTACTTATAATATAGCGAACATTGAATCAGAAGGGCTCCAATCACCAAGGTAAAAATACCAAGTCAGATAGATTCACACTGAAAAATCCAAGTTTAGTTCTTATTAACTCATTCTAGGCTGCCCTGGATTAATTTTGGCATCAATTTTACCATAACGGTCGTAGGTTTTCTTTAAGGCAATAGCCAATGGCAATGGCTGAAGGGTAATCTGAAGTAGAGATCGGCATGTGTGTAAAACTAAGGCCATTAGCAACGCTTTGACCTTCAAGAAAGAGGCCGTACCCATTTATTGATTAAATAATTGATCATTAACTAATTTATTAGCACTTAACGTAACACACGTATGGTCTTTTGCATAATTATAATCCATAATGTGAACATTACAGTGTGAATTTATCAATGAGTTATTAATTTTACCATTAAATATTAAGTTAAAGAATAATCTACAGGTCATAGCTCTTCTTTATATCGATAATACCCTCGCTCTCCTTCACACCAAATTTTTACCCAGTCTGGGAGATTCAAAATATCTAGCTAAAATTACTTTGTAATTGTAAGATAGTTAGCATTAATTTTTTACATTTTAGCTAGTGGACACCTTGATTAATTAAAATCTTTATTTTTTTAATTTAAACAATCTAGTGAAAAATCACAATTTTTGTATTACGATAACTAAGATCTTGATTTATATTATTTTATAGTCTTCAGAAATTCGGATGGGCCCATCAACTGTTAGCTATAAAAGTGTACAACTGCACAGTGTGTGTTTGATTTAACAAGATACAAACTCTTTAAATGCAAATTGTGGATCGAGGCGACGCGGTCGAAGGCCGAGATGAGTAGCTACCTACCTAGTTCCCTAATGCGAAAACAAACCCTTCCCGGGTCCTCTTCCATATTCGTAGCCTGCAAAGATATCTAAGTAGTATTTACCTAATGTCTAATAATGTCTAATAAGTTATTATTTTTAAAAATTCACCTATCGAATTTTTGATAGGCTATGAATCACCTTCATAATATATGTATAATATTAATACGAGTATAATCGTATACAGCAGCAGCATGATCGAGTATGGCGCATTGCTTTTTCCACATAATTGAGAAGCATACTGTACATGCTGTAGACCTCCTCATCTTTGCGAAGACATAAGTGCTCTGCATGGAGCATCTAAGGGGTTGAACCTTATTATTATTTACGCTTGCTCTAAATCTTTTTATCTTCGTCTTCCTGGTCGATGGACCCGTCATTAACTTTCATTATAGTAGCAGCGGGAAGTGCGTTCTAAGTTTTCTTTAGTTGTAAGGAAAGATCATCACCCTACATTTAGTTGCAGGTAAAATTGCATCAAAAAGAGTAATAAATATTAACATGTTCTAAATGTCACTCTTCAAGCCCTCTCCCATAAAGCAAGAGAAATGAACTCACGTATGAATGAAGGACAACACATTCCATCAAGTCCTCAGATTACCTGAGCACATAATGGGGAGCACTGCTTACAGAATGTCCTGAGTCGTGGATGATTGTTACGTAATGCGCGCTTATAGGTACGTAGGTAATGGTTTTATACTTGATATGCGCAATTTGTAGTTGGAAATTTGGATTTGGATGTGCGGAAACATACATAGGAATAATAAAAATATGTAAATTTAATATTTAACTTATTATTTTCGAATTAATTATACTAATTAAATACGAAATTAACAATACTAATTAAATACGATACTTAGGTACCGTAGATACAATGCTTCTATATCATTATCGATAGTGTTAGTGAACTATAGTGAAAACAAATTGCTCTATTTCCTTCATATACGGTAACGCGTCAGTACGGCTTTTAGTATTACGGATGTCAATGTGTAACCCCGTCAACTTGTTCGGAGCTTATTGAAATAAAAAAGCGTTGAATCCTGGTGCTTTTCAATAATTGTAATAAAAAATCTCCTTCACATTAACAACTCTAAATGGTAATCATCGGTGCGTATTCTAAGATGCCTCTTAGAATCCGACAGTCAAACGTACTCGTAATGTAACTTCGAAATTTCTTGAGATAAGAAACATCCTATGGCTTAATACAGAGTACATACTAAAGAAGAAAACAATAAACAGATAGAAAAAAAATTAAAGGGTGTGAATGTTTTAAACGTTATAAATTAAAGTTAATGCTTTATATTACAGACTTTTGTAGTATCTTAAAAATGTAGCTTTTTAGTAGAACGAAACGTCTTGCTTAAGAAAGATGGACACAAATGTTAAGTAGTGTAAAATTACTACAATAAACGATTCCACACTTTACAGCGACGAAACAAAACCTCCACTTATATTACTTTTTTCTAAAATATTCGAGTTGTTTCGTTCCAAATGAAATGTATGTGAATAACTGATTGGTTTAAAATTAAAAATTATACTTATATTCTCTTAATTTATTATCAGACACTATGTTTAAATCTTTATGATATTTCTTTATGTTTACTCCTATTACAACTTCACTAGCTTACACTTCAAACAACAAATATATATATATATATATATTGATTATATATAAATTCCTAGCATATACCATTCATCTATTTTATTATTACTTTATGTTTATGTTTTTGACTTCGTCGTGTTACTGTACAAAGATGGCCGAAAATAATTGCATTGTACTTAGTTAACTTTGGAACATTTCATTATATGAACCGATTGGGTATTCAAATCAGGCGTAATTACTTAGTATCGACCTAGTTACCTCGTAAAATATACTTCTTTAATTGTGGTATACTCTTTACAGCCTAAAGAACACATCCAATTTCTTAGACGTTAATCTTAGAAGGAGTCATAACTCAAGTTTATTGAGTTCGGAACTTTCTGCCTTCAAACTTATACGCTTCGCATTATCTCACCTTGGATTAAAATTGTTTATTTGAAATGCAGGAAGCAGTTACAATAGAGTTTTATGTTTTAGAAAATCGTCCATTAGTTATGTCATTATTATATAAAAAAATTATAGGTTATTTAGTATATGATAATATCAATCATGATTCAGTGAATTCACCACTTTTTCAGGAAACCGGGAGAGGAAATCATTTTCTAATATTGTTATTATAAGTACAATCAAGCGAATAAGCTTCGATTTTATTGGGTTTTGTGGTGAATTTGAAAGTGCAAAGAAAAAAGAAATGAAAAAAATATTCTACTAAATACTTGCTTTAATCAATTTAAGTTATTAAATGAAAACTCCTATCAATCACGATTATTAAACAAAGGTCAAAAATTATTAGTAATCATATTCCTTTCAAAAATTAAGCTACACAGCATCGAAGGAGGAAGACTTATAATCACTGTGAGTACTTGATCGTGAAATGCTAAGTAGAAAATATCACCGTCATTCATGAACATTTTAAAAACTAGTGGTGCTACAATTACATTGCGGTTGGGAAAAAGGCTTCTTGCAGAAAAAGCCATTTAGTAGACAGTATTCATTAATATGGAATCTCGTTGCATAGTTTATTACGTGGTAGAAAGTGTTGCGTGACCCTCAGAAGTACTCTAGATATCAAAAATCTGAATAACGTCAATTTTATTCAAGATTTAGTTTAATACCCTCATATTGAACCATTTTTCATTAAAATACCAAACTGTATTAAATACGTAGGTAGGGTAAAAGCACGGATTTTCATAATTATATCTCGTTAAAGTTAATAATCCTTATCGCCGGCAAATTGGTGAACGTGATAATTTATCGAAATTGATATCGATAAGTGGACGGAAGATATATTATGTAGTTTGTTGTTGTGATAAATACAAAATAGCATTCGGAAGATTAATTGGAATTTGTTTGAGTTGGGGATTTCAATGAGAATATATTTTTTTTGGATTATAATAACGCTGGATCTGTGATGACTTTTACGCGTATTTTAATTAAATAAAATTGTTTTTTTATTATAACTACCGATCCACCGCGACGTCGTTATGGTTAAAAAAAATATTATACTTATATGATATACATATAGCCCATGTCCATTCGGACTAATGTACCTTTCAAATAGTAAAAGATTTTTTTGGATATGAGATGTGGTTCCGGGGATTACTTTTCGCATATACACAAACACAAAATTCACACTCTCTCTTAAAATATTATTAAATAACACAATTATAATAATATTACATTAGTATTATGTGTACTTGTTTAATATAATTTATTTAGAGCCGTGACGTTATTCACTTTGTTTTATATTATTTTAAGATTCATATGGATTATACCTTCATAATATCAACTAATATACATAGATAGTTGTCCAACGTGATCAAAGTAAGGGTTGGGCCGTAATCAATAATTTAGATTTATTTTCCTGTACTATAATAATTTAAACGAATTATGTGTATAATATATTTGTTGATTTTTAATAAAGTGCATTGTTCTGATTTAAAATATCTTGTTTTCTTTATTTTCTTATTTTATCAACTCCAAAACGTTGAAGTTTGAAAAGATTATAATTTTTCTTTTATCATTTTACAATTTTTTGTACGTGAAAACGAGGTATATTGGATTTTTTTATAACAGCAATTATATACAATTGTGTTGTTATGATACAGTGCTCGTAATAAAAGTGGATACAGACAGCAAGACAACAACTGTTTTCAGTCTGTTAGTTAATGTATATGTAATCATGGTTGGAATTACTTGCAAGTCCTTAAACTCCTATCAATCACGATTATTAAACAAAGGACAAAAATTATTAGTAATCATATTCCTTTCAAAAATTAAGCTACTCAGCATCGAAGGAGAAAGACTATAACTTGATTGTGAAATGCTAAGTAGAAAATAAGATATACTTTAAAATACAAAATTAATTTTGCCTTTGCCAACTGTTGAAAGGTTGAGAACCCGACGCTGTCTATATCGATCTTTATTCAAATATTTCTTTACACTGTCTAAGGTTCTTGTATGAATGAATAAAGTAATTATATGAATGAATTTGGCCGTATTGGGGCGGCCTACAATATTCTCCCCAATCCCATGCTAGCAGAACAGGGTGTCGTAAGAGGCGACAGGAGCTAGCCTGCTTGATGGTAGGACTTCGCGTAAGGATTATATTACCAGTATTATTATTAAGTTTACATTATTATTGGTATTATTATCTTTCCGTGAAGCATGCCTGGCCAGCTACCACGCTCCTGCTTGAGTCAGTCGCCAAACGACTCGTTGTGTTCCGGCTGGGGGCTTGAGATCCAGTAATTTCTTTCTTACTTTCGTCACATTTACTGGCCGACAAAGCTTCAGTGACACCTTTGGTCTTGCTGATGTCCATGAGTGGCGGTGACCATTTACCACTGATGGTACCTGAGTGGCTCGTCTGCCCGTTTGTCGGCTATTAACATGAAATAAAAACAGATACACAAATAGGTACATAGTAAACCTGCCAACAAGGATATGTTGAACTCAATAAAGACCATAGCGAACATTTACAAAGTTGACCCACTAGAAATATTGTAATTTGTTGATCAGATAAATACCTTGTTTTAATTCTACAAAGTAGGTAATAAAGACAAATTAATTGCGCTATTATTAAATAGTTCCGTAGCTATTATAAATTTTTAGGTAAATTCATACTGTAATTGTGTGAATTACTGTCCACTACATTGTTATTAGCCTTACTCGTTCTAGAAATGTCGAGTGAAAGAATCATTTACGAACCTCATCAATCAAATATAACAAACCGGTATTTGTTCGCAAGTACCTACATGGTATATGATTATATGTTATTAACCTTATAGGTAAGGATAGAGAGTAAAATGTGTAATGTAAAAAATAATCTTTAATGTATATTTTACGGTTTCTTACGAAAATGAAATAACTGTGTGGTTATTTTTTACTTATTTATGTATGCTTAATTAATCGATGAAATATAACGTTGCACACATTATCGGTAATGCTTGTAATTTCGGCTTATAACACCGTTGTACTAGAGAGATTTTTAAACTTGCAAATTTATGTGTTAGCGTAGCTTTGGTATTAATAATAGTTATATACCAATTTTTTAAAAAATTGGGGTGAAAATGGGTTATGATGAAAAATTTATTTTGGGCGAAGTAGTAACTAAAATATGCACTAAAATTGCTTACGTTATAAAGGATGAAAATTGTTAGGCTCATTCTTCTAAAATAGGGATTTATTTTTACTCTTGCGATATTTTTCATGGTATTGAGTACTAAAGTGACTGATATTTAGATCTGTTTGAATCGGAAGTTTTCATCAGTAGATTGATGAAACGTGCATGAGTTTTTACAGGCCACTACGCTTGATACGTGTAATTGTATATACATATGTAGTTTCGACGTACTCGTAGAATGTATAATGGATTCTACCCACTTAACTGTACTTTATAGGAACAACTTACTCATAATTTATTACGGTTATATCGGACTTGAAGCGCTTACTGAAAGAAATTATAATGTACTTATTACTTATGTTCCTTGGAGTAACTAATTTTGGGCACTAAAGCCTTAAGTTGGAACAAATATTTAATTCATTTATTTCCATTAGATCCGCCTATTACTTTCTTTGAACAAGTAATCTACACTACGCTATGTTATTTCATTTTGACAACATTTATCATTTACAATTTGTCTTTGTCTGTCCATGTGAGGAATATCAAATTTCAAAGGCTTTGGGTTGTTGCGACATTTTGAGTACGACCCCTTTCTGTCAGGTTGGTACTTTAGCAACTGCAACATGAAATTAAGAAAATACAACATCAACTATTAAATTTATCATAAACTGTGTGGAGATACCGAGTTTTACGTCAGGATAAATGTTTCTGCTTCCTCTTCCGTGTATAAATCTCATCATTTAATTAGCTTACAAAGAGTTAAATATTGTCGGTGTTTCAACACGACCAGCTTTTTATAACTCTAGAAAAAATCAGATATATTTTGCATACTCAATTCTTTCTAAAACTATTATTAGTTATCTCCAGTCCTTACGTTAAGAAGTAATTTAAGAAGATTGTTGAGGGTCATGTAAAAAGAAGAAGTTCTGTCGGTTATATGGTATAGCTGTACTAAGCGAACCTCCTGATGCTAAGTGATTACGGGCATTCGTTACATTAAAGGCGTCTAACGCAGCGCTGGCGAAGAAATAAGTAGGAGACTCGGCTTTTAACTGGCTCTTGTATACTGTTATCGAACTACATTAAAAACATTTGTCTATTCAGGAAATAAATGACTTTATTATAGAATGAATATATAGAAACGAATCATATTATAGTTTAGTAGCCCGGTTATGAATTTACTAAAAATCTATTTCCTGAGCTAGGAAAAGTATCGAAGTATCGTAAGAATCATTTAAATCTGTTCAGTATGGTGAAGTGTACGTGTTTAAACAAACAGATCGAGAGGAGGGCAAGAATGTACAAGAATAGGCCTCTATATTGATAACAAAATACCTTCAATAAAATTTCTAATAAAATATTTGATGTACAAATTCAGCCGCGTTAGTTTTATTATTAATTATAAAATAATTGTTTTAACTAATAAAAAATAGTATTCTTACAATATGATTAAAACATTTCAATTTATATAGAGATTGGTTAACGGATGTGTAGAAATGTACTAATTTTTAATCATAGATCCGGTACAGTGAGCTAAATCCCTTGCGCTCTAAAGTGCGAACGAGCGGCTTGTTCGTGCGATGGGGATTAGTGAGTCTGCCTTTAACAGCCGCGTGAAGCAATTTGCCAACACAAATAGTAGCTGATCCATTGAAATGTTAAGTTTTATTTTCAGAAAACGTACAAAAAAATATAAAAGTAACTTTACATGTGGAAACTTTATTGGAAGGTTATAATGTCTAAAATAATTTATCACTAAACCCAACTTAACAGTACAATACTTAGCTGCAGCAATTTGAGGTTTACTTTAAGACTGTCCAGGTGTCCACTTTGTAGATTATTCAAAGTACATTTGAGTCCCACCAAACCTCTTGTGGTAACAATACATTCTATTGGCTAATTAAAGTATTTATGTAGGTGTTCTCGATCACAGAACATTATTTTGGACTTTTTTTTTACAAAAATGTGCTAAGACTTTAACTTTCAATGTTTTAAATTTAAAACGTTTGAAACTTAAATAGTAGGTATATATTATACACAAGATATTAATTGAAAATATGTTTTCAATATGTTTTAGATAATACACTTCAATGGAAGAAAAATATAGATGATAATAAAGTAGTGAAAGTACATAATGTTATTATTATATAAAATTTCAAATTTGCTATGATCCCCATCCCTAAGTGAGTAAAACATTAAGTGATATTCCACGGCTAAAGTTATTCCGTAGTCTAATATTTTTTTTTTATGTAGACCAACGGATCCCATATGCAATGCGCTTTTCTGGGAATTGTGTACAGCTCGATGATGACATCTACCCTTTTGATATACACGTTTTTGACCATACCAGTCTAAGAAAAATAACTATCGAGGCTGGGTAGGATTTATTAAAAATATTTGTTGAATTTTGTTACAAAATTCAAAATGCCAAGCGAAGCGGTTAACAGGTAGTTACATATAAAAATATTTCAGAGTTGATTAAAAAAGGAGTGTAGTAGCCGGGAACACAACGCACTGTAATCACCACGCGAGAGTGATGAAACTAGGTGGTACAAAGATCATCATCCTCAATACTCAATAGTAAGAACTGTTTCTCATTACCCCGTACATTGTTCTGCAGGATGCCCCTCGAGCAATGGAGATAAATATAAAGGCATATGTTGTAAACAGGTTATTTGAACCTTGAGGGGAAATTTTGAGTAAAGTAAAATTGAAAAATATGTAAAAATTAAATTATGTGTTATTTGTATGTATAATTTATTTTATTATCAGCCACAGAAACTTAATGAAACATTTCACCGGGCCATCCATCAGTTACCAACGCATAGATAAGACAAAGCGCAAACTTTGTCAACAAAACCACTCGATTTATTGTGACACTTGGCCCCATTTGTACATGCAAGTTCAGTTAAATGTGTACGAGAAATGCTGGCAATTATTTATGGTGAGAAAGTTGTGATGACAATACATACATAGTGACGATAAATAATTTTTAATTTAATAATAATTTCACTCCATTAAAATCTGATCCTCTTGGGTAACAGGTCCTTTGCACGAAAGCCGAACTGATATGGGATGATAATTGGATTTTTGTCCGTTAGAAAGAGAAGCTTTCTCAACCGAGACTGAATGAATCTTTCGAGTACTTTCTCATAGTTTTGAGGAGATTGATGGGGCGGTGATTTGAGGGAATATTTATTTATGGGAATATTTAGGGATAAGAGGTTTCCCAGGTTTGGGAATTCCTATAACGTATGCTTCTTTCCAAGCAGATGAAAAGAAGCAGTGATGCAAGCAGGCGTTGAAAATGAGTACTAAGAGAAAGATAACCTGCTCGGGAAAGTGTTTGAGCGCGACGTTAGAAATACCGTCCGCTCCCGGGGCTTTGCGAGGTTTCAATCGATGGACGATGGACTGGACTTCGTCAGCAGAAACTTCGATGAGATTGGCAGTGATAGGAAGTGAGTTATTTTTACGGACTTCATCCTCCACCGATTGGATATGTAAGAGAGCACAAGGTTGTGCACTGGGTGAACATTGAGAGGCAATGCTATCGGGAAAGCATTCAGCTTTATCTGCGTCTTCGAAGGCGATACTGCCGTTGAGACGAGATAGTGGTGGGTGTGGGGTTTAGTGCTTACTCAAAAGGCTCTCGCCACCTCGTAGAACGCTTGATGAGAGGGAGTGATTCCCTCCATGAGGGAATCCTAATTGGATTCCCTCACTTCAGCAAGACGTGATCAAACTCAACGCTGGAGGACGTTAGGTCGTTTTCTATATGTTGAGGTGGGTGGTGGTAGAGTGTGGCCCTTCTGAGGGCTGCATTCTTGGGTTTGATGAGATTCCTGACGTCGAGTGGTAGCTTTCGGTTAGGCACCTCGACTACACGCTCGTTGTCATGGAGAGATGACTGGACTAGATGAGTCAGGGAGTTGACCGCTGTGTCTATCTTTTCCGTGCTATCGAAATAGTCGGAGCAGATAGTAAGAGGTGAATTGGGGGCATCAAGGCCTGTGATGAGGAATTTTCTATAGCCTTCCCGGTTGGTGAAGGCTTTAGAAGAAGTGGACGGGACAGTGGCATAAGGCCCGAGTTTAAGAGAGACCAGACGATGGTCCAAGCCTAAGTCGTCGAGAGCTTCGATCGCCCTTAAGTCAAGAGCGACTCCTTTGACTAAGGCGAAATCAAGAATGTGCGATCCGTTTGATCCGGATAGTGAGTAGGAGAGGGAGGACAGAGGATATAGATGTCCCGTGTGTCTATGAATTGATGTAGCCTGATGCCATTACTATTGGTCGATAGGCACTTCCATTCGGTATGTTTGGAGTTGAAGTCTCCAAATAGTGTGACGGAGTCGCCGAGCGAGAGGAGGGCCTATAAGTTGGAGTTCAAGAGAGGAACGCATGGGTTGTAGACTGAGGCTATGATCAGGGACGAATGTCCTGTCATGCCCACCTTACAGACTATGGTTTCCATACTGGTGAGTGCAGGAGTCTCAATAGGGAAAAGTGGAGTGACCTCTCATAGTAAATGACAGTGCCACCGCCGAAACGGCCATCGGCTCTGTCGTTACGTATAAGAGCGTACAAGGGGATAGATATGTCCCTAGAGAAAGTGGGCTTTAAAAGGGTTTCTTGAACTAGCAAGTACTCGATGTCATTATTGTTAACGAAGTACGTTATCTCGGGGATGTTGGTACGAAGACCACGAGTGTTAATCGAGGATAGCAAGATTGGGTATGGTACGACCGGTGCTACGGGAAGGCGCACTGGGTGCTAGGGCCATTATAATGAAGTTAGCAAGTACCGGGCTATGCTCAGTGAGTGCCAGGAGCCGCTGCTGAGGTGTGGTGGCGGCCCGGATCTTACGAGCCAGGACTGAGATTTCATTGATATCGACATTTTGAATGACGTCGTCCACGGTTTGCATATCCTCGGCCAAGGAGGACTTGCCTCCAGTTTCCGCCTGCTTTCGGACACTCGGAGTGGTCGGTAAGGCGGGGAGCGGCCTTGGGATTCGTAGAAGGAGTGGAGCACCTCCAAAAGTTGAAATGGTCGGGTCTCGGTGGGGCACTAGGGGTCCTTGAGGAAGAAAGTTAGCGGCGGTGACCGGTGATGATCCTGGTTTAGCGCCTTTCCATGGCTGACTAGCGGCAGCCTTGGGAGGGGTGGGGCGGGGGGCCCTAGGGCGGCCACGGTAGTTGGCCGGATGATCTGCCTAACCGCAGAGAACTCCGATTCGTGTGTGCGGGTGCACTCTTTGGTGCCGTGGGGTTCAAAGCACTAAACGCACCTAGCATTGGTTGAACAGTTTGCTGCTACGTAGCCACAGAGCTGGCAATGGTGGCATTGGCCGGTGTAAACGCGTCTGTGCGGGGGCTCTACACTACTACTACTCTACTACTCTACTAAGTCGGCTTGGATGGTTTCATTAGGAAGCTCGAACGGTACTCTGC
>PDGT01000003.1:8231107-8312301 GCA_003671415.1 Megathymus violae | reverse complement strand
GTCAGGGGACGCGGGTGAGTCAGTCAGTGCTGTCTGTTTGAGTACCTGGACGACTGCGGCCTCATCGAGAGGCGCTTTAAGGAACGGAGTCAGGGCTCCGAGGAGACGACGCAGGAATCCTAACTCGGATGGATTCATCCTTCCTAGCGATCCTCCCTGCCGCGGCAGGGAGAGACTCGAGAACGAAACGACCAAATCTAGAAACGAAGATAGAATGAGCGAGACTACGAAAACAGTGACTATCCCTAGCGGAAATAGTCACTAACCGTCACCCTGGGAAGGCCCAGTGCAGTGGGATCGGGTCTCCGGTTTCTCTCAGTCCGAGAGGACTGAGAAGCGCACCGGGTCAACGCTAGTTGGCTTCGTTGTCACCGTTAGGTATCAACCAACTCAAAACGCGAAACGGAAACTTAGTTATTGCCAACATAAAATAACACAAAAGGGCAACAATTAAGTCGCGGTCGATCGGTTTCGACGGCACAGTAATACAGTCGAAAAAATGGAAATGACTTACTCGAGAGTATGTCGGAGGTGTCCGTCTGCTACAAGAGCAGTAACGGAAGTCGTTTGTGTTCTTGGGGTGGGTGAAGTATATTTTTCTATCGGAGCGCAGCTGGGTCACTAGCTGCCACTTAGACTTATCCCGAAGGAAGACTGGTGGTGGGGCTTTTACCTGGGGAGGGACGGGCGCACAGCGAGTTGGTGGCCTAGTAGGGGGACTTGTCTCGGAGCCGAGGTGGACGGGGGGCTGGTGTCTACGGACATCAGCCGGGCGGACTGGGAAGCCGAAGAGAGGGAAGGTTTGCCTTCCGGGGATGCCTTGGCGACGTGTTTCGTGAGGCGCTTATTGCGCTTGGGCTCGACCAGCAGGAATGTTTGGTCGTAGGATTGCGACGGGGTGACGGTGCCGTCATCCGACATTTCTTGGGATGAGCCATCGGATTCGATGGGTCTGTTCCGAGAAGATAGGAAATTGGAGTCTGAGAACTCCACATCATGGGCGGGGGAGGCATCAGGGGACGCGGGTGAGGCAGTCTGGGGCGCGAGGGTCCGAAGATAAGAACGAATGCCTTCTCGTCGAGAAGCGCTTTCAAAAAGGCGGACAGAGACTCGAGGATCCGACTTAATTTGAGAAGCGCACCGGGTCAACGCTAGCTGGCTTCATTGGCACCGTGAGGTATCCACCGACTCAAATCGCGATAATTCGGATACTTAGTTGTTGCCAACACAATAAAAGAACTAAAAAGGCAACAATTAAGTCGCAGTCGAAACGAGAATCGAAGATACAAGAAAAATCGATCGAAAAACAGAAGTGACTTACTCGAGAGTACGTCGGGGTATTCCTAGTAAGACTCACAACATACAGAGGGGGTCCGTCCGCTGCGAGAGGATAATCGGAACTGAATCATAGAGAGGTAGAAATTAACATACTTAAATGTAGACACCAAGTTAACGGCCACGCTTACTTATCTTAGACAATTTAGTATCGTAAAGTGCGTTGGATGAGAGAGACGCCGCTAGTTTTGTCTCTCTCGATGACTCACTATCAGCTAACGTATACTGTTCAATGACTTCATGTAATTCCGTCATGGATTGAATTTTTTGCCGAAATTTATTAGGGGGAAGTAATACTATTCTTCCTTTTATGGTCCAAGTGTTGCTAATACCAAATTGCTTGCGGGCTGCTATGTAAACTCGTTGCCTGGTGTGCCTTAAGGACTCGGTTATAGTAATATTTATACCTTTTAAAGTACTTTTCTTTTCCCAAACGGATTGCTTGTGTTCCGTCTCAAAAAACCGGACCAAAATAGGGTGGCTCTTATTATGTGAGGACCCAAGGTGATGACACACATTTAAACTGTTCATAGTAACGTATAAAACTTTACTTTTAGTAGAGATGATCTTAAAAATAGTTTCATGTAGATTTTCTTGGGAATTCTCCGACAAACCGTGATATAGTAACACTTTTCTCGGCAGTATAGTTTCTTGATTGTCAAATCCGACTAATAAGAGTTGAATTTGAAACTTAAATTTCAATAGTGCTTCTAGAACGAAGGATTTAAAGTCCCGGGAAAGTGTAGTGATGTCTGAGTGTATTGTTCTTAACTTCGAACCCGCAGCTACTTTCTCCAGTTTATCTTCGTATGTAGTCATGCGGGACATTAGCACAATTTCTAGTCTTCCAAATTGTTTGCTAGTTGGATGTTATTGATGTAGATTATAGTGAATGTTATACCAAAATATGTAATTTGGAAATTGTATATAAAATTTTAATTTGATGGCAAGTGCTGGCAGGCTCAATACGCAATTACCACATTCGATTCCATGCGTATTTTATGTACATCGTGCTACAAAAATAACAAAATATATAATTATGTAATTATAAAAAGACAGTTAATTAAGAGAGCGCTAAATTTGCTTGTGTACGTTGCGACCATACTCAATTTTAACATCAGCAGTTTAGCATATATAAATGTATATATGGAAAGTGTAAACTAATAGTAGGAATTTAAAAGTTGATACCCATTCTCAGTATATCTAGAGTAATATAGTTTTTATTCGATGAATATAAGCGCACATAGACAAGTAACGCTATTTATAATCGAAAAACTTGAAGGATTCATCATTGGTGAAGTCCTCGTATCACCTGTGCCTATGAAAGATGCAGCGATTTTTATAATTATTTATTAATGGGGTTTGCTGCTTCAATTTTATACTAGAGGCCTAAAGATTAATTGGTATAGCTTTGGAATTGTTAAAGAAACTTTACTAAGCAAAACTAGTAGTCTAAAATATAATACTATAATCTAGATTAATATGTAAATACAAAGACACATGGAAACAGCCAGTTCAACTCAAGTTTGATAGTTTAAAAATTCAAGTTACGTAAATATGTATTTACGTATTTAATCTGTAATATTTTTAATGCAGAGGACCTTTCCAAAACAGTAGCAAGAGCTGAAAAATAAGACGCTCGTAAGTGTACCAGTGAAAGCTATATGAATATATAAAACAAAATTTCAAGTACCGACAAACTATGCTGCAGTTTGGCAGAACTTTGTAATTACGAAAACTGTTTTAAGTTGTTAATTTAATAAATAAAAAAAAATTGAATTTGAAACGAAATAACGATATTTTATATGTACGAAGTTATATGTGTTTCGGTATTTCAGTTTTAGAAAGTAACTCTAAATACTTCTAGCCGTGGATTTCTTGCTAAACGAAATTTAACTTTAGATTAGTTTTCGGCAGAGGCGCTCTCAAATATCTAGACGCTAAGTTAAATTTATGCTCTGAAAATAAATAAGGTAGTATTAATAATGTGTCAGCAAAACATACATTATAAACACATTGGACAATTGTCGTAAAAGTGTCTTTCCTTTTTGAATCAATGCTTATTCTTTTGAAATACAGTATATATTAGCTAGCGCAGCAGAATTTTTTATTTTAAACTGATAAAATCACTAAACATTTTGATTGTAAAAGCTACTCACGATTTTATGGGTGTTGATAGACATAAATTGCATATTATATCACAAAATTGAATAGTTTCTATTTACAAATATTAAATTGTTATTTTTATTACAAGAGCATTTTTAATACCTACATATTATTAACATATATACATAACCTACATATTAACAGACTTAAAAAAAATAATTGTGACAAACATGCACATATACCTAAAGTAAACATACGTAAATTATAATATACGATAATCCAGTTCATCCAAAATTGAATTCAATATAAATATAAGATAGAAAAGGTTCGCACTCATCTACTGGCACGGGCAAACCATACCTGCTTCATATTTTAGTCCGAATATATCAATGACTTACTTACACAAATAAAAACCGCCTCTTGAAACAATTATTTCTTGTTTGTTAGCTTTACAAAACTTTTCTTATAGATTATTTAATCTTCTGGTATAACTGGATGAAAATCCGCGAAGAAATAACATCAGCATATAGAGATACATACAGACTATATACCTTTATGCTATGTAGCGAAGGTTAAGCTCTCACTATTGTGCAAAGTAAATATGTTCGTCATTTACCTTGGAGCATGACAATCACTATGTGCTAATTTTCTGCTGGATAAATTGCTTTAGGTAATTTTGTGCTTCGATACTAAGGGTATCGTGTCTAGCGCTACTTGAAGTGAATACAATGCAGCGTTCTATTCCGATCTACAGATGTAAAATATCTATGAACTTCCAATAGGACTTTCAAACTTACGACTACAGATAGATAATTCAAATTGGTTAGTTCTTTCTTCTTTTCTCTTAAAGAATTTTGAAACTATTATGATGAAGCCTATGCATTGCCACTACAGTTGGCTAATTCGTGTTGCTGTATCCGAATTTCTTTAGTTTTGTGTCATAATTAAATAGGTTTTCTCGCTACGTAGCGCCTTGAGCAACGTTAAGCCTTCGAATAAGACCTACAAGTTTACTGTCCATGTCCCTGTATATGTCTTACATCGGCAAGTAGTCAGTGGTAACACGCAGTGTTGGAAAACTTTTAACTTCAAGGACTAAAGATTGTTGATTTGATAAGATATGTACATAAGTATAGGTATATATCGGCTTACTCACGTAGTTGTTTCGTTGGATTCGCCGACTATTTTCGGATCTATCCGAGGTTTTTTCTCAAGAGGCTTCCGCGACGAGAGCGCGTTTGCAACTAATTGACTGATCACTCGCAAGTTATATACCTATAGTTATGTATTCAGATACTCAGGAATCGTTGTGTTAAGATATGTTGTAGTTCTGTACATGCGGGTAGACAATTCAACCAAGTTGAATTCGTTGTGTTGCCCATTTCCCAAAGTCGATATTACTCATGTCCAACAAATTCGTATGATTATCCTACACAAATATACTAAAATTACAACCTACAGCAATCGGTCGAAAACAAAACCAATCAATAGTAGTACCATCCACATCGATGTATGGGTAACATGGACATTCGATGTTTTCCTACGCAGCAATGCACGGGTTCGTTGAGGTAACGTTCCCTAATTTAACACCTTTCTTGTGATTGATAGGGATCGTGGTTTTCTCGTGTAATTTTTCCGACATGGTGGACGATATGTATCTTGTCGCACCTATCGGTTTCTGCTAAGCAATGTTTGCATGTGTCGTAACCAGACCAACCTGCGCTACATCGGGATTTATATTTTAACCACCGTCAAATGACTAATCTTTCTCTCTATTTTAATGGCGACTAAAGCAGTTGTTTCTACAAAAAAAAGTTTAATTTCTTGAATAGTAACAGTTATTCCACCAAAGAATTAACAATGTATAAACATTTAAATACATTTATGAAAGATGGGTAATCTGAGATTGCTGAAGATAATCTAAAGTTGTTAAAACTTTCAATATAATTTACAAATAAAGATATTTTTTGTGAATTTAATCCATTTAAAGACTATTATGAATTCAGTTTGTAGAGATCATGAATCCCGCCCTCCCTTTAAATTTTCTAACCATTACTATTCAAATTATAAATTAAATATTTATGTCACCTTAGTCCATTTCAAATATCTTTGGTTGGTAATGACCACCATTTTGACAGATAGAAACTTTAATAAATATTAATAAAGCACTAAAGTATATTATATGTGGCTATAATATAATTTTAATATGGCCAGCAGGATACCGTCTTCTCATCTGTCTGTTATAGTTTTTCATAACTAAGGACACCGGCAGTATTTGAAACTAAAGATATTGGCGGATTTTAACATACATCAAAACAGTTTTCTATTCTGTGCGTTTGTAGGCTTATGTACGCGTTTGTTTGTTTGTAGGCGTTTTAACGACCCCGTCGTCCAGTTGGCAGTGGCTTTGCCTGCCAAGCGAGAAGACCCAGGTTCGATTCTCCGCCGGTGCAGATATTCATGTTTGTAGTTATTCGGTTCGAGGGTGTTTGTGATTTCTTATTTCTGCACGTCCATTCCATGAGTGTGTGACAGTGTGTGTGTATGTAGAGTTATATAGTTGTCAGTGATAAAACACGGGAACCTGTTGATTTTTGTTAAAATGAAATCACATTTTGATCCCGCCAAATTAAACTGAGTTGATTTGTGAACATTCTCATATTATTACTTATATTAATTAATTTCTATATCATTTATACAATGTGCATTCTTATTACAGAAAATGTCTTTGATATAATCATTATGTACACTAACTCCTTGTCAATCTTCATATAGATTATTGTTGAGATACAAAGAAATAGTCGAGAAAAAACTCTTATGAACGAGTGAAATATTTATTCTTCGTCCTCAATTACCGCAAGTAATTAAGTGCGATTTTTATTGTAAATAAGTCGAAATTGTTTTGTATGTACCAAAACGAAGTACTAGAAAGAAGATGAATATTGCCCATGTATTATTTGACGTTATTGATCTTATGTCGTTAATATAGTATGTTTTTCGTCTAGTTGGTATCGCAATAAAACAAAATACAAATTGCAATAGTCTGCAGCGTATCCAATACAATTTTGATTTTGTTACAGGTATGTGCGACAGGTATGGATAACGTCACAGTTTGTAGTCTCCGAGGAAATTTGGTAGAAAATGCATTTGATATGTACGTGTCGTAGAATAAAATAACAAAGTAAATACGGTGTTGAGAAGCGTTCAAATGTCACTAGAGCTACGACAGCTTTTGTAACGACAGCAGCGCTATAGTACGTATGAAAATATTTGAGGATGTATCATTGATAAGTATTGAAATAGTTTATATACATATAGATAAGTAGCTACAAGTATCAAGTAAACTGATTACAATTTTTCCTCGTTTGCTTTTTGTTTCAAATGCTGGAGGTGCATCTACTAGTTAGAAATTCAATAAGATCCGTTAGTTTCATTTTATTAGGCAAACGCCTAAGGTTATAAATTAAATGAAGTTTAATTTTTTTTGTATCTCACCGTTTGCAGTTTGTATACAGCTATAGCTTTTCTGAGAATTCCAAAGAGGAGAAAATAAATCTTTATGACATATACAGTCCTTTTGAAGCCCCTAATCTGACCGAACGAAACCCTTGCACTAAATTACTTATAAATCTATTTATGAACATGTTAACAGTGTTTTCTTATTAAAATTTAACCCTTAAATTTTATGGTCCCCTCGCATCAAAATCGGATAAGACGGTAGTTGTCTTAACAAGAATCTTACAAACTTCAAGTTACAGAAGAAAGTAGAATAACATAAGATTTTTATCAAATGCAAAATTTGAATGCGAGTTTGTTTAAATATTAATATCGATCGAAATAAAAACGGTTCTCAACACAAAACCGGATTCTGTAGCAAAATAACTGTGTAAAAACTGTGCCTTTACTAGTAAAGTAAAGGGCCTTAAATTATGCCAGACCCTTCCTAGTCATGTTCGATGTTCTCGGTCCGAAGATAATATTTTACGTCATTTGCACACCAGGCATTGAGGGCAAATATTTCAGTCTTGCAAAAAAGGTTTGTAGATACATTAAATACGATCCGGTCAGGCGCGGGTAATATTCAAAGAGCATTTTTCATCCATTTTTGTTACGGAACACCTTCGGCAGAACTTCATGAATATTTCAGACCAGATCAATTATTAAAATGATTTACTACTCGAACCGGGCTATAAAGGAAACACACGTGAGTGTTAATATTTTTATAAGCATAAGAATGTTTTATGATGCTGCTTATTTTTATTTTCTAGCTAAGAAAGATAACTTTTTTGTAAGTTTCTTCTACATCCGGTAGATGGCCACATTTGCTTGATTTACTGTGAAGGAAGGGTTTCGTAATATTTTTTTTGTAGTTAAAGGTTTGTAGAGCAAGCGACACTTACAAATGACGATGTAGCCCAGTTAGTAGTAATCTTGGTGAGCGAAAGGTCCCGGGTTCAATTTTCGGTCGGTAGATAAATTTTTGTCCTATACAACAAAATTCTAGTGCGGGGTGTTAATATGCAAGCTTCATTATATTACATGATTTAGATATTGTGTATACATAGATATATTTATAGTCAACTATCAATCAATTCAATTGGATAGTAAGTAGTTATCGCCGCCCATTCACGAATGTAACATCAAAGGTATCACCAACACGTTTTCGGCCAAAATTAAAGCGACCCTCTGATTAGTGGCTAAAAGCTGAAACACGTCATAAATTTTTGCTGATGATGCAAGAAGGAATGTGATAGATAGCCAGGCAAATAAAAAACCTTACCATTGCGCGTACCGTCGGGACACTATGTCACACTAACTCGTCTTTAACGTGCCATGTTTCTGAATTTATGCCTACATTTTACATACTAGTATCATCCTTTAGCATGACACTTATAATTTCCTGCGCAAGTCGCGTTTCTTGAGCCATTTCGTGAATTTGAATTCCATAACTTTCAGACACAGTTAGTGTATCTTACAACAAACTTTGTATTATTACTTATCTATAAAGATATTCAGTTTTCTGTGAAAATTTTAAGATTAGATTTCAATAAAAGTTCGTCTATAATATGTCCGAGTAAGAATTATATATTTTTGGAAATGGAAGGCTCACCTGTGTTGGAATAAAGATGGGAATAGTCAATTATTGTTTATATGATTTATAGAACCCATATAACAATTATTATGGCATTGATAATTATAAAAAGAAGCTATGATAAATAAGTATTATCATCTTTAAATTCAATGACCTGTTATGTGAGGCGAGAAACGAGCACACGGGCCACCTGATGATGAGTGGCACTGCCATCAATGGATGTCCGTAACAAAAAAGCTTCAATGGCCCTTTGCCAGCCACGAACATTTACATTTAACATTTTACATTTACTTTAACATTTATTTTAACATTAACATTTACATTCCGTTCAGAAAATTTTATGAATTGAGGAAAATAAACACCGCCGCCGCCCCCGCGCAATGACCGGTGTGGCCCCACGCAAAGCAGCCGTACCGTAGGCCGGCGGACAGGCGACGAGGGAGCGGGCACGACATGCGGGGCGGGCACATCTATGAAATAGGTGGTCGCGCGGTCGGCTTCTTACGCAGCGGACATATGCAACAATGAATATGGCCTTTATAAAGATAAAATTATAAATATATCTCAAAATGTTTCAAAATAAAAGTACACCCGTACGAAGCCGTGGCGGGCCGCTAGTTATCGATAAATATATTATCAATGAAAAGGAAAACATTTCATTGCATTTTGTATCGAATAATTCTGATGATTATTAAGTACTGTTCTGTGACAATAAATAACGGCGAAACGTTTTAAGTGCAAATTATATAAATATTTCGATGATTAGGTACGACCTTAGTAAGTGGCGATTGGTTGATTCATAAAATTCGATTACTTTACTACAAATTCATAATATTACTTTCATTGAGGATTAGTTAGTTAGTTATTTTTATTTTTAATCTTGTTCCCGTTTGATAATTGAAAACTTTCGGCACTCACCGTGTACATTTTCAGTCTATTTTTATTGATCTAAACCTTGATGTGAATATTTCAGATACCATTGAGAATTTTCACATTTAAATTTTATTCCTTTAATTTTGTTATGCATTGGATACATATGAAAAATAACAAACATATGTACGCAATTGTTTGTAGATAATGTGTTCTGATTTTAATGATACACGATTTACAAAAAAATATACACAATAAATATACGAAATATACGTCATAAGTACCGGTATCCAGAACACATCGAAGATCATATTTCCCAGCATTTCGCTTGCAAATTGCTCGTCATGAGAACGAACATCGTGTTACGATATATTGCCGCATTAGCATATCGATAGATTGGAAATATCGTCGCAGCAAAAATGCACAGAATTTACAATAGACTTATTACATTTTTATCCGATTGTAAGTAGAACCGAGGTTTTGCGCTCATAATTATAACTAACTCTGTTTATCAAATGTATTATATTTTCGAAATTCATATTGGATACATATTAGTTTGACCGCTCTCCGGTGTTTATTGGCCAGTGCAACCGAGTATTTTCTATGTTTGAACGCTCATGAATATATTGCTGCTCCTACGGTGAAAGAGAAGCACTCACAATAGGTAAGTCTCTCTGACTAACGTTGGCAACGAACAGGTAATCGTAACAAATACTAACTTGTTCTAGAATAGATATATGTGCATGTATATAAATATGTACTATCTCAGCCGACGTATTCAGAATATTAGTTTTAATACTAACGTAAAATTATGCTATATGATATACAATAACATAGTGCTGTAGTTGGTTCACTTCGTTATTATATTTAAATAGTTTAACTTAAGAATATTAAATTGTATATAATAATTGTTAACTAGATATTTCAAATAAAATCGGTTCAGAGAGAAAACGGAGAAGTAAATATTTTAACAAAAACAAACCGACTTCATTTGAACAAGGTGAATTTCTTGGTTTCATTTCTTATATTTCAACCTTAGGGAGATATTTTTCTTCAAATTTAAGTGGGTCCAAGCAGGAAGTATACCCTCTCAAACAAAAAAGGTGTTTTCAAATCAATTAATGAATGACGGAGTTTTGAGGTAACAAACATAAAAAAAAACCAGATGAATTGAGAGCCTCCTAATTGTTTGAGCCCGTTAAAAGAGGTTCGTAATCTAATTAGGTAATTATTGTTGGAGTAGGAATTATAATATATTTCCTTTGAAGTCAAGTAAAACTTCTAATTTCCGCTAAAATAAAATTTCTCAGTATTATATCAAAATGTTTTGAAATGAAAATAACCAAAGCCTTTTTTATATTTCAAGGTTTTAATCAAGACTTAACCTTAATATTTACTGGTAATAATAATAATAATATGTCGTGATTATAGGGGCTTTGGGTAGAATATTGTCTTTGCAATTTTATTTCAAATTCATGTAACGCAACAGTGAAGATTTTGACGAAATATTAATTGATGTATTTAAAATGTATTATATCCAAATACATTTTGATTTTAAAAGCGGGATATGTGCTAAAAGCATTCTCTAGCAATCAGCGTTTATACTAAGCAGATAATTATGATAATTGAGTATTTATCTACGTAGACTATGTAATTTCGTTTTTTAAGCTTAAATTTACAGAAAATTATACAAGTTATATCATTCTATCACAAAACTCAGTGTCTTTGTTAACTGAAACACTAATATCAGGTAGAAAATAAATTAGGTAATTTAAATTTACATTAAAATACGTCATTGGAATTAAATTTATGGAGATTACTGATTGTTCTTTCCTTTCAAAAAATAAACGCATAATATAATATTTTTCACTGCCTAAGAGTTTAACTAAACGTGAAATCTTTATTGATGTGGTTACAACTTAAAATATTTATTAAATGTTTTAATTTTTTTTCCTAATCTTTTCAGGATTACTTCTTGCAGTTTGAAACTTAGAATGTTATATTTTTGATAGATACAATGCATATACTCTCATATATATATATATGTATATATACATATATATATGTATATACATATATATGTATTTCACTTTTAAGCCGTGCAGATAACTGTTTTCTTAAGTAAAGCGAGTTGGGCTTGCTAGAGCATCATAATTATGTACAATAAAATTTTGTATTGTACCAATGTGAGAGACGAAATTTATTGTAAATTTTGAAAAGACATTAACATCAAAATGCCAGTAAGGAAATTATTTCACATATCGATTATCATTTGTGAATATTTTAAAATTCAGTCTGCTTATAGTAAATTGCATTCATTTGCACATTTAAGGTTTCGAAGTCTTTTAAATTTCTGAATATTTTACTATACGGGTGTAAAATATCGTGTTCATTTCCCTGCTTTTCTACACGGTTGCCTCTGCCACGCTCAGTGATATACATGAATAGAGTGTCCGGTGCGGCCTTTCATCGTTTATCGCACGAGGCACCGGACACAATCGCTACAAGGATTGAACGCTTTGCAGGTAACGCATAGACTTTTGCTACGTGTATCATACAATGGTCTTTGTATTTAGATATATGGAACTTGAAGTAAGAGTTTTTTATGTGTCAAGTCAAAACTTGTAAGCAAGCAGGCGGATAACCTAATAATACGTGCTCCCCGTAGTTCAAGGACGATAGCTACGAGCATTAGCATCGTGACGCTGGTCGAAAAGAAACCGGCGAATACGTTTGTCATTTGACTGCAACTGGAAAAAGTTGTAGGTAAACATTTTAGCGTTGAGTTTAGAAAGACTATAGTAGCTAACCAAAAGCAAGCAATGAACTACCTTAGCACTGCATACAAACTTGGTGCTACAAAATCCAGGAGCACCAACAAAAGTTATCTGGCATCATTGCCTCATCTAATATTCAGATACGTTCAACGTGAAGTTGACTATGATTCAAGGATGGATGAAGGTATAAACAAAATTCACATAATAGTGTGAAATTAACGAGACACTGATTTTTAAATTTATTTTCCACTGCATAGCGGCAGCTATAAAGAAATTGTGAAGCTCTATCATCAAAACGGTTGTTAGTTCATACTGTTCAAAATAAAACTTAATATCAACGCTACAGGCCAATGGCACTGATTTGTAAATAGTTATGACGTAAGTAATCGTATCTGATATAATACATATTTTAGCACTTTGGCAAACGCTAAGCCTTATAATGATCTCCTCCTAGGATTCTTGAACGTGTGTCTTTTATCTGTTAGTCTATAACGCTTACGACATTCATGACTTACTTCGAACAAATAATGTATTGTTTGTAATGAGTATCAATAATATACTATATTAATAAATAATTTAAATACATTGAAAATTCTTAAACTGATCTTCAATTTAATTAAAAGTCATAATGAAATTCTATCTTTGATAATCGAAATGAAACTCTAGATTTTTGACCGTATTTCTTCCTACATCAATGAAATCTAAAAATTGTCAAAGCTGTTTTTTATGACTAAATTGGCTGCATGAATTATTCATTTTTAATCGCATGGCTTAATATGATTAGTGGTATATACAACTTACATTGATAAGCTACAACCTACATGCGATAGGTAGGTAGGTATTTAATTTCTCTCCCTGTTGTTTGTCCTACAAATTTTAAGACCTATTCTTATACACCATGCACATAGCTTTTTACTATGCCTATGATGAAAATATTCATGCATTCCTTCAGAGCATAGGGAGTTTCAAACAATGGTACCCAATCAGATTCACATGGGGTTATAATATCAGCCCTTTTTGATGTTAGAAGTTTAAAATATGATAATAAACACACATTTTTAAGCAAAACTTTCAACAAAAAAATGTTTCGGAAGGAAAACATCAGTATTATTTACAAAAAAAAACTAAAACAAATTCCCATAAATAGCCCAGTTAGTAGTCAGCCTGCCTGCCGAGCGAGGGGTCCTGGGTTCGATTCCCGGCCGGGAATGCGTGTGCGTGTGTGTAATTTTTTAAATTGATCTCCGGCTTCCCTTTTTCATGGCAATAAAATCATGTGCTGGGCGTATCATTTTAATAAATCGTTTGTTTTAGAAATTTTCATCCTAATGGAAATAGATAAATTTCTTTATGAAAGAGATCTCAGTAATTTGTTAGGAACCTGCAGTGACATACAATACAACAAGCCACCATCTCTTTAAATTATTTCTTTAAATATAGCAATGAAATTTAGAAGAATACATAAAGACACACAAACAAAATACATTACCATACTTATGCAATTTTATGACATGAGTAAAAATCAAAAACTAAAATAGTAATACATACATTACGTCAATTTTTAGAAGTTAATAAAACCAGGAATTAATGCATGGCTACTTGATTAATTGAAATGACTTTAATAGCCCTTCAGTAACTGAAATGAAAAAATGTAAAATGTTTACAGTAGGAATTGCCTCATTTTATACTCTCGTTATTCTAATAATCACACGGCACAGCACATTTAGCTGATGATTATATTTAATAAGCACTTTGAATTAGAATGAATAGTGTATGTTTAATGTAAAGCAAATATGTAATATGAGTGGCCATTTTGCGTATAAAGGGGATCATTTCAAATATATTAAAATAAAATTAAGGTTTAATGGTTTATTGGAATTGCACGTTAAAAAAATAAAACAAAAACTAAACGTATCGTTAAGAATTTTTATTTTTATTTTCTAATTCACAGAACGTGAAAAACTCTGATCTAAAACAAGCAGATGCTATTGAAGCGACGCGAGGGGGGGCAGTCTGCTTGTTACTACATATATTTCTATCTAAACAATGCAAATGCTTTTTCTAGGTAAGCCTAAGGTCTGAAACGAAGCGAGGGCATTTGCAAGTGTCAAATAAACCTGTAGTTTGAGTTTATAGTTGTATTGCTGCTCCTAAGGATTGAGATGAATTGTTCACTCTGTTAAGGTTCAAAGCTTTAATACTCTTCTTCTGACCCTTCGCCACGGTCGCTTAATGCAAATAGCTTGACCGGGTGTGGAAGAAGTTTTCTGCCTCAGGTAAACAGTAGAATAATTTTACAACCTGTATATATATTAGCATCATTATTACCATTCATATCTATCCCATAGCTGGGCTTAGGGCACCTCTCGTAATGTGTAGAGTATATAAGATTAGGCATCAATTGTCATATATATATATATATATATATATGATAAAACATACCATTTCCTCCCCTCTCCTCTATTTTGGAAATTGCTTAACCTAAAATTTTGAATCAAAGGAACTCAACATCGATCGGTGCTCTTTTATGCTTTACAAAATAACAGAAATCTTTAGCCTACAAACTTCCATAGAAAATAGGAAATCTTTCCGGCCAAATATACATTACTGAACCATGTACCATGTGAGTCCGATTCAGGATTGATACGTTTTATTTGACTTCCGTTTCGTGTAATTGAAGTAAAAACTTACGCATTCGTGTTAAATTAACATATGTTGGTAGTTACGGGGCTTGCTAAAAGTAACTTACAAGCTTTATAAATTTGTCAAAAACCCATGGCTGGTAACAAAGATGGTTGAGTAGTTCATATGCTTTGTTTTTATCAAAGGCACATACATAGCTGTGTTCTGGTTGAGGCAAGATGATGACCTGAGTGCTAGTGTAATTAGCCCCAAAAGCATAATTTCGTTGCAGTTTGGTAAAAACTTAAAGCAGCAGTTTTGTATAGGATTGCTTGGCGTTCATACTATCATCTAAGAAGTGAAATTTAAGTTGTGAAGTTAACAAATTGAAGAATTTGAAAGGTGTTATTAAAAATCAATTTATAAACCTGAACATATTGAAGCCCCAAAAAAGCTATCTTGTTATATTTTATAAAATATGTCCAGCCACGTTTTCATACATTTTTTGTCATGTGCTTTGGAATATACCACATAATCCAAATGCTTTAAGTCGTAAATCTGAATACATTAAGATCTGATAAGACAGAGAAATAGCAATCCAGTCAGAAAATTTGCACACGCATACAATATGGACAGATAAAATTTGTATGAAATCAAATCTTGTTCGTGTTCCTTCGTCTGTGCAATCTATATAATCACACCACACTCATATTGACAACCTCCCCATCTAATGAGCTTCACATACCTGTTCGTTGTTGTTTTTACCAAATCTATATCTATTTCTTTATCAATATTACAATATGTAAAATTGTGAGTTGGATATGTCAAAATTTGTAAATAAAAATAAATTAAGAACGCTTCTTGCATCCATTTTTCTGGGTGGGCTAACCAAACAAATATATGTTTATTTAAAAACATTTTTATATAAATAGAAGTCCAGAAGACATATAACCATGTTTTACATTTAAGATACAATAACTATTAAGTCAAAAGAGAAGGCAAAATTATGTGCGATATTTATTTGATATCTATATTATTGGAAAAGCTAATGAAGTTTTGTTACCAGTTGATATGCATCCCACATCGTGCTGCGTTTCTCATTGCTTAACTTTACCAAATTTGTAATACTTTTACAATTAAATTAAATTATCACACTCTTATATATTATTAGGATTTTGTATCGCAGATTACAAAGTGTAGACATGTCAAAAATATAAGACGCAAATAAAAACATTTAATAAACACATACCCATCCATGTATTGCTCTTTCGCTTAGTAAACAAGTTCTAATCGGTGTTTAGGATTGACATGCTTTCATGGTCCGATATTCTTATATTTCTCTTTTATTCGAGCGCACCAGTTATCTAGTTCTAAAACCCTTTAATAAATAATCCTTAACATCCCGAGTTTCTCAATTGTCCGAGTTCCCTCGTCGGTGGAGCGATAAAACATTGAAAAGATGAAATATATACGGACAGGCAAAGGCCCAATGGTCACTGAAAAAGAAAAGAAAAGCCCTTTATTACGAAGGCTGTTTATTTGCCTTTTTAACTAAAAGAGACGGCATTTATCACGTTTACAGACCGTTTTACCATTTATATAAGTGTCGCTGATATAAATAGCGGTACATTCCCTTTTGTTACTGAGAAAAATTTTGTTACTCTAAAATACATACCTTAATACTTCGTACAGTAGTTTGTTGTGAAAAAAAGGGAATATTCTGTTCAGTCTATTAAGTTAATACTTGTTTTAATTGTTGCAGGTACGGTCGGCGCTGGAAGTTTGTAAATTCTTACTGGTGTATTGATGAATGTGGAACTAAATAAAATCATTAATTTATTTAGATAAGTTATTTTCAAACTGAATTAATAAAGGTTGATTAAATTTTAATTATTATGCCTCCCACAATGGTTATCATAATTTGATTACGCGACTTATAGAATACGAATCTCCCAGGATAGGGGCGTAAAAATTTGTGTCCTAAAATAGTATTAAACTAAAGAACTTTCAGAGACGCAGATTTTTCTTATAATACTGTACTAGTGTATGAGTATAATACCTTAATATTAAGCTATGTGCCGCAATTCCAATCGATATTAATGGCAGGTCAAACTAAAATTGTACAGGCTATAAGCACACTCCGTTTCTTGTTTTCTTCTGTTGTCTTTAAAGGTTTTTTTGTAGATAATCTCCAAGTATTCTTATAGGCACTCCCAATTGGATGATCTGCCGAATACACTTATGTAAATCAATAAATGATGTCAAATATGAAATCAGTTGATAAGTCTTGTATTTTGAACTTAAGCCGATTTTATCGTTTGATAATTATTTCGGTAATAACTCAAGTTATGAAAACTGGTAGTCAAGAATCATATCTAAAATTATCTCGAACCAACTACCATCCATTATAATTGATGGTACTCAAAAACCAAGTTGCCAAGTGAATAATCTCGGCAATAAAATAAATAGCTGTTTGACATGTGTACCGCAAATAAATGAAATTTGTTGTAAAATGTTATTTATTTTATTTTATTTGTAATTCGTAAATAAATAAACGCTATTAGTGCTGAAGTAGTTGGCTTCAAAATCAAAAGAAAACAATAATTCTACGTCACATGTTTATCACCATCAAAAATTATTGCGATTCACTACTCAATAAAGCCTATCCCGTTCTGTCCAACGTATCCCGTATGTTTATCTGGAAAAGCTAAGATAACAGCTTTTCGGATTTGATCACTGACAGGACCGTTACATTTATGTAAGTTCCCCTTGAGAAAAAAGAAACCAATAGTGCCCGGGGCCTATGCTCGTTTATCTCGTAGCAATCAACCAAAAATGCTACGGCAATGATGTCAGAAGTTATAGCGGCTCGCCTACATCGAATAACGTTATTACAATGTTACGTCAGCGGCTACGAGTTTTGCTAACACGTAATAATGACAAGTACATTATGAGATTATCATTGATAAGAGAAAGAGAAAAATGTGTTCCATAATAACAGTATCGAACGGAACGGTGATAATTTTCTCTTTTGTTTTCTCACATTTCCTTGGATAGTAAATATTAGCACTTATTAAGTTGACAAGATAGTAATTAGCCTTACGAGGGTGACATAGTCAAATGACTAAACCCTCTATAAATCAATTAAGAATTTAAAAAAAAGATAGTAGTTACCTGAAGTCAAGCTGACTGTAGTAAAACCTTAATAATAAGTTAAAAATACATTTATAATTTAATATAATGTTTCTAAGTTTGCTCTCGATAAACATATCGATATTTTTTATTGAAATTGTAATGAATGCAACTGAAATGTAAAAAAATAATTAATTGTTTTTTTCAATGGTTCATTTTAAGACATTAACTTCAACACGGCAATATCGTTCCTATATTACAAAAACACGTCTTGGTAGTCAGAACAGCACATCACTTAGATGTTCTTTAGACAAAGCTGTAGTTAGACTTACGACAAGTAGTTTCTATCGTTGCGATATGTTTTGATTTTGGGACATATGATTAGGATCTTAAAAGTTAAAAGTATGTGGCAAAAGGAAATAAGAACCATGATAAAACAGCAGGAAGCCATTCAATTCAGAGGATCAATAAGAAGAGAATTGCACTTTGGATTTTTATCATTTCACATACGAATCACAACCGCTACGTAATAATTATGTATAATTTAACACGAATTAATATTCAATGAATCAGTACGTTCAATAACAATTAGACACATAACATCCGAGATAATAATTTGATGTTAATGTTATTATTAATTTTGATATCTAAGTATATACTCGTAGAAGGATTGAGAATTAGGAAAAACATTCCTCTAATTCTATATAACTTCACCTTAGTAAATACTCGTTTAAAATTTATTCACTTCTAAAACTACAGATAAGCATGCAGGATTGAAATCTGAACTAACTGAAAAGTGCGAATTCAAAAAATTTATATATCATTATTCTACAAAAATGTATCGATTAAGTTACAATAACGCATTCTTTAAATTTCACCAGATTAAAAACAGAAAAAATTGCCACAAGGTCAAAGTCGTAAGACCGGCAAAGAAAAATATCTCAGTCTTTTGCTAGAACGATTATTTGTATTGCTTATTTAATACGGATTTTATTATTATACTAGCAAATCGTCCTCGCTTCGCTTCAGAAAAACTACCTTACGCTTAGAAATAGCACCTGCATTGTTTTAGGACTGGGTTTTTCTTGTTCTATGAACTAGAAATATGTATATTAATTTATGTTTTTTTTATTTCTGGATGAATTGTAATGAAATAAATGTAAATATTAAGTAACGCCTCCTGCAATATATGTATTAGTGAAAACTATAACGTAGTCGGATAAGTCGTTTCTGATATTAGCGTGAACAAACGCACAGACAAATAGACAGAAATTCTAATAACTATGGTTTTGGGTTCTATTGCGTTTATAAAGCCCTCTTATAATAATTTTTCACATAGATCCTTCATGTACAGAAAGCGACCAATTATTATTTATTTATATGTATAGATGTGGTAAAAATAGGCAATGCTTACAATTTTCATTGTTAAACCTTCACTAATTGGTTATCAGTCCAATCTTTACGTCTCAAGTTTGTATAAGCAATATCACAGATTTACCGCCGAATCTGTCACGCCCAAATCTCTTTGGCTGCAAATAATTCATACTATTCTAATTAAAGATGTTAAGAATTTCAATGAAATAGAAATAAGTTGGAAAATACGTCGGTGTTTGGGATAAGCCACCGAAAAACCGGTCAAATGTGACACGAATGTCGTAGAATTCTGCGCCTAATCATAATAAACTAAAACAAGTAGCTCTATAAAAGCACTCTCGTGTTATTTTTTGCGCCCCAATTGTCATTCTAAAGGATTAAACTTTGCTGATGTTATTGTTATAGTGAAACTTTTAGCTTTATAGCCAACAATTCAGAAACTGCGTAACTTTTTTATACTTTATGTCATAATAAATATTTTCTTATATTTTTCTATGTATGTATTTATTTTTCTGAGCGTAGGTAGTATTATTTTTGGTTCTTTTATGTCGGTCTTAATTTTAGTCGTTAGTAAGTCAGTCAGTGTCCGTATATCAGTGAGGTGAATTGAGACGATATTAAATAAAGCGCTCTAAATATAATTATTTATTGAATAACCATATTTTTTTTTGTAGCTTTTGTTTTTTTGGTTTCAACGGCATCCAATTATTGACCCATTACTCTGTGCTACTCTATTTTCCAGCGATGACTAAGTCACTTTAATCCTAGATTCAACGTTCATACGAAAGTCGTATTCGATACAGACAAATTGTAATTTATTGAAAATAGTATTCATGAGTACTTTCGTTGCAATCGCTATCGTAGATCGAAGTACTCAATGGTTTTATCCACCCCCCATTAATTTACTGCCGAACAACGCAAGAGGGCGTTGAATAACTGCTTCCTGTACAATGCTCGACGAGAAATTTAAATTCTTTGCTGAATAACGTCTTTTAAACATTACAAAGAAGACATATTCTTGCTACTGAACTTACACACGATCCCGTATGAAATTATGTATACAATTTATTTGACATATAGGGTAAACGCGGTAAATAAATTAGGTATAATAATATTATAATTTGTTGCCGTATTCCCCCAATCCCATGCTAGTAAAACAGGTTGTCTTAAGAAGCGACAGAAGCCAGCCTGCTTGGTAGTAATGCTTCGGGTAAGGATTATATTATCAGTTATATTATTAAGTCATTAATATTATTACTAGTATTATTGTCTTTCCGTGACGGCTGCTTGGCTAGCTACTTTCCTCCTGCTTGAGTAAGCCGCCAAACGACTCGTCATGTTCCGGCTGGGACTTGAGAGCCAGAGCCTACTTTCTTTCTTGCCAGTACTTCTTCTCATTTTCTGGCTGAAAATGCATAAGACCTTTGGTCTTGCTGATGTCCATGGGCAACTGTGAACATTTAGCATCAGGTGGCTCGTCTGCTCGTTTGTCGACTATAAACATACACATGTATAGTATATACAATTTAGATAAAAAAGGTTACTTTTTATTCAACCTCGTTATGGCATTTACAGAAAGAATATAAAAAATAGAAACAATTTATATTCAAGGGGAAAATTTTTTTACTAACGAAATTTAGGGTAAAATTATAAATTGATTTCCAAAATTTTATTGTTGTTATAAATAATCCGCAGTATGTCATTGAGGAATCGTTTTTAAGGATAAACATGCTGTTTCTATTAACAGAGTTTTATCTATTATTGAAAGGATTGTATCAATATTAAGTGGTCAGTCGAGGTTTTAAACTTTTGAGCACTTCTGTTTCTTGATAGGCACGTTCAACTGTTTGAAATATGCGATTCAAAATAAAATTGATAAACTCAAATTTGCTTAAAATTTATTAAATGTCGATTAAGTTATGCATAATTTTTTTTTGATTTTGGATATTTAAAATCAAATAATTATTAACATTAGTAATTTGTTCTTCCAATAGAATATTTCGGGCTAGATTTCTTCCTGAGCTCCGCCCTGCCGTATCGGTACAAGGTATGATCATGAGTATAGTACACGTATATTGAATTTTATTCACGAGAATTTTCCTCATAACACAAGAATTTTTCTTATAAAGTGCAGCTGTTTGAAGGATAAGCCATCTATAATTCTTTTTGTCCGTACGTACCCGTATATATTGTTATGTTTAGCGATTATATCCAGACATATTCCACGGAGACGTCTCACATTTTAAAAAAATGTTTAAAACATATGTTATACATAATATCGTCTCTGCTATATGCTATATATCAAGAGTATGTACTTAATAATTAATAGTAGAACCTGAATGAAATCGTGAGGGGCTGCTAGTGTTTTATAAATTCGATACAAAAAAACACGGATAAATATTTACAGCTCGCTTTAAAAATTTACAGTTTTATCATTTCGCGTGCTCGTAGCAATTTGTGAGACGCTTATCGCGGAAGCTAATGCTCAGTGTAATGCCGCTTCCGACACCAAAACTGTTCTCAACTCCAGACGTGGCTCACATAAATGTGAAAAGCAAATTGTATAGCGTTTGAGTATATACAATTACGGTGAAATAAAAATAAAATATTCGAAAGAAACTAGTTCACGTGTAGTTTACTGACATTACTACTATTTCGTTGAACGATCGATCCTTCAGTTCGATTCCTACGAGTATTTCGACATATAATGGCCATCGCAATTTACGATTTAGGTCCGTCATAAGTACATAGTGTGAGGAATATTTTAAATACCATAATGAATAAGAGACATGTAAGTGATAGCTTTCATATAACGGAATAAAAAGATTCCAGTGCGACCACATCGATGAAGGTAACATACTTAATTCCTATCATTGCCAAGAACAACAGTCCTGGAGAAATAAGTGTATTGTTTGGCATTCTTATCATTATTAGATAACTTATTGACGCGCAAACAATTACACATATAAACATAAATAAAAAAAATATTTATTAACTGTGATTAAAAAGTACTGATTTAATTGAAATCAAATATAACCATGAACTTTGTCACGATTGTTATCAACGATCCACGCATTTGGTCGTCGAATGTCTGAAGTATTTTGATAAAATTATTATTTATTAATTATTATTGACATGACAAACATATAAATATAAACAACTAGTGATCGTAATTGTTCAAAATAAGCCAGCAATATAGTTAAATCAAAAAAACAATCCTGTTTTCCAAAAATCTTCAAAATAAATAACAGCCACTATGTATCTCGTAAATCAGTGGCAGCCAAGTGGTTTCAATTTATTTCTTTCGTACATTCTGTGCACATTCAATTTATGTGCGTATTACAATTTAATTCCCACTTCCTCCAGTGAAGGTTACATCGCGTGGAAATATACATATCTGACAATTCTCCGTAGTGTTCTCAAAGGTATTTAAACTTTGGTAACCCGCACTTGGCCAGCATGGCGGACTATGGCCTTAACTTGTCTCTTTGTGAAAAGAGTCCCGATTCCAGCAGTGGGACAAAATGGGATGTAATGACGATGATATATCCCTTACACTGTTTCAATTTGATTTCAAATAAAAGGTAAAACGAGAAAGGTCAAATGGTATACACTTACGATTGGCGAGCGGGCAGTTAATCCCGAAAACATCCGCTTAGCGGATCTATATTGTTCAAACTGTGTCAGGTCCTCTGACATTGTTTATTTATTCACATAGTAAATTGTATAACTTACTCGTTTTCTCACAAGAGTGTACCGACTGTCCATATTCAGTCGGTCGTAAAGTAAAGTTCTTAAGTCAAATGTTTTTTGTCGGTTAGATGTCTTATCTTGTGATTGTCAAGTTTTTGGATTTTGGAGATTTCATTACTTTAGACTTATTCCTATATAACAAATTGATCCAACATTTGCTGTATTGCAATATGGGATCACACCATTGGTGCCCACTATTTGTAAATTATTTTTTTAATCTAGAAAGCAATGTTAAACTTGAATATCAAAATTAGTTCATAATTGGGTCACCTATTTCTATATGTATACCAAGTTCCAACGTTTCCGTCATGTAGAACAAAATCGAGTGAAACAGACAGATAGACAGATAGACAAACAGACAATCAGACAAGCCCCGCGTTTGTTTTAACGTGAAAGGTTTTTTTATTACATACCCTAATAAACAATGGAACGTACGATACAAACAATAGTTGCAATTGATTATGTTAGTGAGGTGAATTAAAAATTGGCCCCGTCAAAAAACTTAGTAGCGGCTATTATATTATACTAGCGTGCCCTTACCCACGGCACGGCGCATCTTGATATATTACCAATGTGAAGCACGAAAGAAAACAGTTTTTCATTGATTCAATGCCACATCTGGCGACAAAACGCTTCGGGCTTTCCATTCTGATGACCTGACTTGACATTTTTATTGCTTGCCATATTTTCTGTACGGCCTCCAAGGCATTCGCCGCTTTGGAGGCTGACGTAAAATATTGTAAAACTTGAGACAGACAAGACATAATACCATTATGACATTATAGGACCGTTATATCAAAGAAGTTTATACCGAAGATTGACATCGTAGGTTATCCTGCTTCAACTTTTGGTTATTTTCTTAAATTTTTACTTGCTTTGCATTAGTTTATGTTTCATATTGAAAGCATTTACACTAACATAAATGCATGTAATATATGATATAGCTACTATAAAACATATTTCATAAACATATATACTAATTATTAAATATAGGATCTTAATTCTTATGTATGACAGCACATTTATATTTTGGTCTGAATGGAATGTGTAAAATTATACTTGTTTATTTAATTGGAAAACTATAATAAGCAGAAGTAAGCAACGATATAAAAAACACATAGGTATCGGGTTTTGCTAAAAAGAAAATGTAATTCTTATACAGTTCGTCGAAAAGGTTCGAAAATTAGTGTCACAAACATCAAGGCATGTTTTGGCTGTCCAATTGGAATCAATTTACCTTTTGTTTCTGAAAATATGAATTCAACATCAAACCAATTCAAACTTTGCCATTTGATTTCACAAAGAAAGCTTTCGGGGAACAAGTGACAAAGTAGGATAGGGTGCTCTTAGAACAAAACACAATTTGTCATGATTGATCAAAGAAGTTGGACAACACAGACTGTCCCCAAAACAATGACAATATTTTTAGCTGAGCCATTTTGATCACTGGGCTTTTATTTACCTTTTTATGAAAATGAAGATAATAATGTAATTATGTAATCAAGTCCGCCACTAAATTTAATTCATTAAACCAAATTGAATCACTTTCAGAACAATTACTGTATAAATTTTATTATGTCATAGCGTTAAAGCATATTTGCCTTATGCTACATATTTTGATGTTCACGGCTTTTGCATCGTCTTCTACTTCAGATATACAATAAGTGAGATCTCGGAGGTTCTCAATTAATGTCTAATGTACCAATCACTTTATTAACGGCTCAGGGCAATAGTTTTTCTTCGTGGTATGTTTTTTTGTTGGTATATAAGAAAATACACTGATCATAGAGAGACTTTCATAAAATAGATACACATGATAATACTAATAAGTATCATATGGGAAGCGCTATAAATCGAACCTAAAGATTGCATACCTTCACGTATATTTTAAGGAATTCGGAGAAAGGGCGCGTTTTATAAATAAAGGACAAGAGTTCCAAAAATGTTCAAAAAATCACGATAAAAAAACCGATATGTATGTATAAAAAATATCTAATGCGTTGAAGTGTAATTGTCACAAATGACCTTAAGGTTTTTTTTTTCATTTTATTGACATATGACATATTTATTTCTAAGCAGCTTGCGTATCTTAATCTAAACTAAAATTAATGTAGCTGAGTTTGACAACTAGCTTGAAGTAATAGCTGATGGTTCACTATCGATTTAGGCATATAAAGAAAGTTATTAACCTTTGATTTGGTGCGCTAAACTAAAAAAGTAAAATCAGTGAGATGTCATTAACATTAATAATGATTAATATTTAATTTCAGGCAGGTTAGGTAAGGAATGAAGGTAGACAGGGACATAGTAGGATGTCCGTAATGTAGCGCATGATACTTTTTTTTTTTTTTGCGCCCAGAGATGGTAAGTGGGCTACCCTCCGGAAAAGCGCGGGAGGGGGGTGGTGAATGCTCCTAGCATACCAGCGTAGCCGGCTGCGCTGGTTATGTGGGACTCCCGAAGGCCTACCCACTAAACACCAACCGAGTTGGCTTTGGGCGCATGATACTTATCTCCTTTGATGAACCACGGCGCCATGAAATATCCACTAAACAGGGATGCCTCCTCTTTGCCGGTAGACGCTGCTTCTCCCGAATTCAATCCGAAGATCTTGCATTGCACTTAAATGTGGATTACGCCTCCTACATCTCAACTGTGCTATATTATAGCTGTGAAATATTATCTCAACAAAAAAAATCTTTTGTGTGATTATAACCGTTCAAGGTATTCCGAAGTTAAATGATCACTATCAAACAGCAATTCTGCGTGTACGTATAACTCAACAAAATACATATATGTATATTTAATAATCTTTATATAAGTCGCAGATAAATTTAGACACGAAAACGAATCGTGTTGGAACAGTCACAATACTTTTTCCAAGCAACCCGGTTTGGGAAATAAACAGGGCGATAAATATTCATGAGAGAAGTAAGCCTTCTTGTCATAGTCCTTGAGAGCTTGATGGATGGTACGTCATGCTTTGCCGCCTTGCTTTACTTATATTAAACGAAAAGAAGGTTATTTACGAGAAAGTGTCACTTGCTTACAAGTTGACATTTTTTCCATTTCTATTTTAATGTAATATTATTAAAAATGTAAATATACCGATGTTTGCGTGTTTGACGATTACTCGCGTATTAACTTCAGTAATGATAAATTGTGGTGTAAAGTAATAATGAATCTTTAATTTGAATTTCTGAAAACATCCTTAAAGATGCAAATTGTGAATGAACATTTAACGTGGGACACGCCACTGCTGGGTGGAAACTTTAATCTCCCTGGTGGGCATTGAGTTGAGAAAGGGGTGTTTTTTCCATGGGCAGTAATCGAGTTGGATTATCTTGAGTTGGAAAAAAGAGACGGAGAAAACTAAAACTTTTTGCTACTGGACAATAGCACAATATTAAAAATAGTATACAGAAAAGTCTTAAACAATTCATGTACTCTCCCAATATATACTAAGAGCCAAAAATAAATAAAACAAACAAAAAATTGATCCTAAACTCTCAATACTAAGAAGCACACAACTGAATTTTATTACAAATAAAAAAGTTTGGCGCCTAGCGAAGTAGCCACGGGTGAGCTAGCAATTGCATTGTTAGTGAATTATTACACAACTCTACAAAAAAATTGTGTTTGTCCTAACATTTATTTTATGTTTTTTGTATTCATTATAATTTAAAATAATGGAAAAATGCCCATATAGATTTGTTTTTGTGGGAGTTATGATGATAAATCCTTTTTAATAAAAGTAAAAGTAATAAACTCTGATGCTTTTTTATGTCGATGGCAAATACTGCGAAAAAATAAAATCGTAACTGTCACACACCATGTACAAATGTCATTTAAATAATAAACAACAATTGTAGAACACTCAAAGAGGTTAAAATATCATATAGATATCATATTAAAATATGATAAAAAATTATATATATAACTTATCGATAAATCTATCGGAATTCATATTCTCTAATCAAAGTCAAAGTACGCATTACCTGTGTTATCTAATAGTGCCCAAAGTATACTACGGATTTTTGTACAAGTTAAAATAAAATAGTACAAAGCTTGGTACTTACCTCAAACCTCAAAACCAAAAAGATACAAATAGTATTTTACCAGTTTAATTCTTATGTTGAATAGAATAAAATAGAGTATACAATATGTTGATTGAGTAACATGATAACAGAGAAGACATGGTTGATTCAAAGTATTCTTTGACAATCTAACGCTATCTTATATCACTATTAAACACACACACAGAGCCTTTTTAATAATTTCTGTGTTTTGTATTGCTCAGTAGTTCAAATGATGGTATTGTGCCCTGGGACCCCAGTTCGAATTCCGCATGCATCAAATATTTTTTAATTAATATCCATAATATATTTGATATTAATTATTACTTTCTTAGGATGGCGCCATAAGGATATTTCATGATTAAAAGTTCTTCATTTTACCATCTCGCAGCTGACCAGTGCAGTTCATTATGGTCATCGCCACCCAAGGTCGGTAGTGGAAGAGAAATACGTAATGAATATGAATGTATGAATTTTCTCGCCTGGAAAAAAGCACAAAATAAATGATGTTTACACTACTTTGTTATTTGTATTCAATTAAGTGCATTAGAGAAAATAATAAAGTCCTTTTTGTTTTACATCTTCAGTCATTGAAGTCTTATAAATATACATAATATTATAGGAGATTGATATACGTCATAGGCAAGCATTCTCTGTTTCTGGCCGGTGTGAAGATATTTCCGCTGAATTTCCTGCAATCCGCCCGTGAATGATGCGTACCGGAAACACCTAAATCTAGGAATTTTCCCCGGGAATGCACCGCCAAAACTTGCAAGGAATTTTTGGCACATTCATCTTGTTGTTACTCGCCGTTAAAATAATGAGAGTTAAATACGTTACGTCAGCCACGTCCGGCTTATGCCAAAACCAGATGTTACAGATTGCTATTTTTACTGGTAACCATGTCGAAAGTATCAATTGTAGGGTAAACATTATAAGAATAAATAAGTATATACTTATAATTTGGGAAAAAATTAATTTAAATAAAAAAAAAATATTTACATTTAAAAAAAAGTCCAAAATCAAGGAGCAGCTTTTTAAAATTCATTTTTTATAATTTTCTTTGATTTTACACTGTTAAATAAGTGATATTTTTTGCCATTGTTAAATATATGGGAGATTTATTGGTTACCAGAACTATTACTAACAATTAATATCATAAGATACTGAGTAAAAATTAAAACGAAAAAGTCATGGAAAGTACTTAAGTAATAAGTATATAAGTACTTATCGATTTTAATAATAAGTCGACGACATTCTGTATAAGTATTGAATCACCAATCGTATTTCTCTTCTTAATAATGCCAATGTTTTCAACATAATATTGTGAAAAAGTTCTACGGAAATACTTACTCAGCAATTTCACTAATAGGGTTCAGAGTACTATGGACCCTCGGCGAAGAAAAATTGCTGAAAGACTCGTCAGCATTCGAAAACACGCAATACGAAAGTCAGACATTAGAAAGGGTGTGCACATAAGCCTCTTATAATAAAGTATAAATGATAGTCCTAGAAGGGTGATTCGCGTGGAGTGATCCATGGCGATCTCCAAGATTTATGATAAGATCTCAAATTACGGCTGCCACCACCTACTGAGTTGCGACTGTAATTCCCGCTGTGTTCTGGAGAGTTACAACGCCACTTTTATTTGAATTACCTTGATGACGACGGCTCCATTTTTACCTTTAGCTTAGTAACGAGTTAAAAATAACGGTTACATTTTCGACAACTGTTTTATAACTTGAATATTAATTTTTTGTACACTGTTGTTATATAACTTATTTTTATAACGAAAAATATCATTGAATGTTGGTCTATGGAATAATTGGAATAAAATTTTATACTACTTTTATTTTAAAATTGTGTCTTCTAAAGTTGTAAAAGTTCCTATTAAATTAAATGACCGAAGTTATGTATATTAATTTCAGTTCAACCAAGAAACCTGCCTACTACAGCGTTCTCTATAATATTTTTTAAGGTATATGATTTCTACGAATCCGCAGTTGTCAGCACAGTCGCCTTGAGTTCTCTTTTTAAATACTCTATATTTTGTTTCCTTTTTTTCTTCATCACCACTTATAATCAAACGTTGTCAAACATTTACATTATGTAAAAAGAACCTTTTTCAGGACTGTTCAAGACATAGAGTTACGTAATAGAGGAACACTCTTCTCAAAATTGCGTCACTAAAATATAAATGTGTATCTGTATGAAAAATACACTGATGTGCGTGACTTTTAGTGATGGCAAATTCACATCCATGTATTATTGACATGAATGTCGACTATTCCATCACAGGTTTCTTTGCTATAATCAATTCGTTCTCTTAATTAATTATTACATGTTAAATTAATAACACCATGCTAATCCTAGTAACTTCTCTTCACTTCGCTTCTTCTAAGCTTAGCCTTATTTGAGAGGATAAAACAAAACGTGATTAAACGCTACTAAAGAAAACAATAATAATAATGCTTATTGGTTTTAATTAATTCTTTGTTGTAAATCGATATAACTTATTGTCTTCAGAAAGAAAATAACCAACAAATTTTGGAGGTATAGATTCTTCATTAACATGTCAGTGATTTCACAGAGCAGAATAGTTGCCCTTAAAATGCCTACTGTAAACTTTGTGAGAAACCCTACCTATCTGGTTTAACATTCGAATCCATTTTTCTTTTTGAACTGCATTTACAGGAAACCTTGAAGAACAAAACTTTGTCAATAAATATGAAATTACATTCGCCGTTTATTATCATATCATAATAATAACAAATATAAAATTCGCCAAATTTTATCAATTTACGAAGCTAATACTATTCTAAAGCCAAAGATGCCCCTTAATATCAGTCTATCTACTTTCTGTCCAATGTGTTTACAAGCTGAAACGAAACTAAGAAGGTAAAATATGAACAAATCTAGGTAAAACAAAAAATATTTATTTATACCTATTTCAAAATTATCCACTTATCGATATATTTTGTGCAAGTCCTACACGAAACGGTATCATTCACGTACACAATATCTTTTTATCTTACACATAATTGTGAAAAATAAGTTATTATTCATAAAATGCTGTATTTACTGCATATTATTAATCTTAATTTATATAATTTAAGATCAACTTTTATGAAAATAAGCATCGTGAAAGTAGTATTGCTCTATCAGTGTGTGTATTGCCTTTTTGTTTGGGTTATTATTATAAGTAACCCTACATTTTAATACTGAACACGACACCATTATGTTTACTATTTCTACTCTGATAAAATATAGAAAGATTGAAGTGAAACTAATAAAATAACAAATATCAATTTTGTGACAGGAGAGTAATGGAGAGTAAATAGTTTGAAAACAGTCCTACGGTAAATTTTCTTGTATCTCTTTCTCGCAAGTAGGATTTTCCGTAAAGCTCGAAATCTCACTCGCATACTGTGTTCCTCTATTACTATTATATTAACTCTATGGTTCAAGAGTGGATTAATTTGAATTATCTTCTATTAAACACAATATTCTCTTAATATTAGATAGAAGCCGTACTTCCCTATATATTGATGGTAGCGAATATGTTGTGTTGTTGTAGAACTCTACGTTAGATGCGTATAAAATATAATCAGGTACCATAGGATATTCCTATTAATTTTCAGAGTTGTATGGGCTGAATGGCTACCCCGAAAGGGGGATTAACAGAGACGTGCAATTTGCATCACGGACAGTGAAAAGTCCTGCGTGGAAAGGGCATTAAATTTTCTGAAGAATTATGAAAATAAAACACACGGGGTATTGAACACCATCCATTTTTGAATTTAATGTTTATTGATTATAATTTTTTTTCAAATTAAAAGGATAGAATTTCCTTGTGCTAGATTATGTATTAAATATTAGGGACACGTATACAAATTTACATCGGTAGAACGTAATTAAATAAAAAATTATAAAACATTGTTAACGTTAAGATATGACAAATTAACAGTAGCAATGAAACAAGTCGAAAAAATTTTTTTTTTTTATATTTGCACAATACGTAACCTTGCATAGTAAAATTTTGGCTCGTTAATATATGTGTAAACTTTTGTTGACGCAAATAAAAGGTGATAAAAAATCAAAATTTTTAATTTATTCACTTATTTAATAAATTATTTATTTAATTAATCCGTTGACAGTGATACTTAACTCTTCATAACTGGCCATAACTTCCACTAAATCACTTTTACATTTTATTATATTAACGTGTAACTTATCCACGTTTCACTTCAGAAATCCATCGCCTTACGTTTACGAGTAGCACCGGCATTGTTGTACGAATAGGTTTTAATAATTGTATCAATAAAAATCCATGTATAACAATAGCTGCGGCCAGGAAATCAGCATTTTGTTTACTATCCTCTTAACAAAATGTTTAAATAAATTTCGTTCGCCGGTATGAAAAATATCCTGTATCATGGCTTATTAAATTAATTTCAAATATGCGAAGAATCATACAAAGCTGTTAAGTGGTTTTAGAGTTATACGCGATGAAACAGAAAAACCGAAATATATAAAATTTTCCAAATAATTGCTATTTTACCGTTTTATTGCATTATAGGTTAATATACTTATATGTAGACATACGTTTGTAAATATATAGGCACATGATTATATATGTACTCTCTCTCTTTAAAACCCTAGAACGTTCCATAAATCTACACCTCACCTCAGCGATCTCTTCTAAAGTATGCTCCAATATTTCAAGGGTATTTTCCATAATTTGTCAAAAAAAAAAACTGGGAATCAAAACCTTCTCTGCTCTTTTCGATGGCTTTATTTTTGTAAGGATTTCTTCATTTTGAAACAGCTAAACCATTGACTGGCGGCTCTTCGTTTTGTATTGTACACAAAAGTTCAAATTCTACCGTTAACAATGCCGTTGCTTTCGAGTCGTACTCGTAATCATAATTCGTCTGGTTTTAGGTAAAAATTCAAAAAGTTAAGTGATCGCGCGAAAATATTTAGTATTTTTTATATTAAAATATTTAAAACATACCAATTTTAATAGTCTCGTAGCATAGATAAAAAGGCTCATTGATTACAACAGAAAAAACAAATCTTTCCTGTTGAAGATTAAATTACTATAATCCATTAATCGATATTTGAAGTAACTAATAGAGGATATTGTGTTTGATAATAATAGTTTAATAAATTTATACAACACTTATAGAAATCAACAATGCAGATTTTGGTTAATTCATTCATTCCGACTTTCCTTTTCTATTGAGCAAACTACATAACGGCGGACCCGAGGCACGCCATTTACATGATTATTCGGGCATAGTAACATAAGCAACTTTCAAGCAATTTTCGTTACTATCCATTCGGGCATAGAGTTTATGCTTGCTTGATAATGTTATCGGGATATTTCAAAGTTTGTTTTCGATGACAAAGTATTGCTTGAACCTGTTATCCTATTTTCTCTGGTTCGTTTAGAGAGATGTACTGGCCTTAGTCCAAATTGTAGCATCAATATTTTAGGATATATATACATACATGCAAGGGAATACTAAGTTATTCCATACTAATAAGGATTAGTATGGAATAACTTAGTATCTTTGACGTAACTTTAAAATTGATTTTGTAAGATCTTTTGTATTAATAACAAGATCTTGTATGAAACGTTTTTACGTCTTTCACCTTTTCATTGGATTATTTTTAAAAAGTTGTATTTAGTAATGAATATTTTATTTACTCTAATTAACTTATTTCACTTCATCAATAATAAATAATTTTGGTGATTCATCAATTGCACACTACACTAAATCCACAGCTTTGTCTGCGTGTACCTTTTTTCATACATCATTATGGGATCAAATCTCGATCTCCTTTTTCATATTTCGAAGCAAAATCTGAACCCGTATGTTACTCACTGTGCAACATTTCATTTTGCAAAATTGTAAGAAATCAATAAAAGTATGTCCAAATCTCCATATAAACTTCCATCACCTAGTTCGAGAGTTGAAATTTCAAAAATTTTACATCGTTACATCGTCCAGAACTCTAAAAACATAATCAGTCATCTAGAACGTTATTAATAAAGAAACAGGCAAAATAAAATTGTATGATCATAGTTTTACTTTAAAAGTTAATAACGAGAGTGTCACTTCTAATGAAGTATCCAGTTGCTATCGAAGTTGAAATATTTTCTTAAAAATACCGCATGAAATTTTAAAAAACTTATTTGCCAGTCCTACGTTTGCTACGAATATTACCATCGCGAATATTACCATATGTTAAGAAATGCCTCAATTCATGTAGCTTTAAACACATCACTTAAGATACAATTATAAAATATTTTTAAAGTCTTTTTTATAGTTATAACAAAACCAATTATTTATTCCAATACGCATCATTCAAGTTTTATTTTTAGTCAATGATAATGGTAGTTTCCCCAATTTCATGAAAAATAATTACTAATTAATCCCTATTTTAAAGCTGGACATAAACCCGACCCCACAATGTTTAGATCTATTACTATCCTATCAGCCCGTAGTAAAATCTTTGAAAAAATCATTAACAATCAGCTATTGTTACATTTTTCCTTAAACAAATTGTTATAACATCAGACCCTGAGATCGCTTAATGATAGTGTAGTTTTGAAATGCTAATGTTACTAACAATAAATATCATTAATCACGGCTATAGCAATTCCCCTCTTTATCCCTACAATCCAGGTCGTCACTATATTAAAGAGAACACTGTGTTATCTTCTATAGAATAAAAAAGTATCAAAAATATCGATACACAAGCAACGGAGCTACTTCCGTCTGTAGATATATAAAAAATATATACACATGAATATTGAACCGTCACCTTTTTAGAAACCAAATAAAAAACTTGTTATCGTGAGAAGGCTAACGTAAAGTTTTTTCATTTAAAAAAGCAATTTATATTATTTATTGCCAGCGAAAAAAATATTGACAACATCTTAACGATTGGTACAATGATAATTATTGGTTGATTTGTATTTATCGGAGGCAAGTCAGTGTGATAAAAGCCGGCACTGTGAAAAGGCACGGTGCTATTTAAAATAATCATATTTTAGTGGTCAGTTTGGTTTTAAATTAACAAATAGCCGCACGATTTGATCAATTGAGTGTGAAACTCCGTAAACGATGGACTTCCGCGACAAAGTAGTCTTGATTACTGGAGCCAGTTCTGGTATCGGCGCAGCTGCGGCCTTTTTATTCGCAAACCAATCCGCGAAAGTTGTTCTTGTCGGCAGAAATGAAAGATCTCTGGGTGAAGTTGCAACAATGTGTGAACAAGCTAAAGGATACAAGCCTTTGATAATTAAAGCAGAACTCAGTATCGATGATGAGGTGAAAAAGATTGTGGAGAAAACGATAGAGAGATTTGGACGTATTGATGTGTTAGTTAATAATGCAGGTGTGGGCATTCGCGGGAGCATTACCGATGGTGTGGAGGCGTATGATCGAGCAATGAATATTAACATGCGGCCGGCTTACCTTTTAACTAGCTTAGTCGTACCCTACCTCATCAGCACAAAGGGAAATATAGTGAACGTGTCTAGTATCGCAGCTTTAAAACCGATTAAAGACGTGGATTTTACGCCCTACTGCATCTCTAAAGCGGCTCTCGACCAGTTTACAAGGTGCCTAGCCATTGAACTCGGACCTAAAGGTGTTCGAGTAAATTCAGTAAATCCCGGTGGTACCAGGACTCCTTTTGTGGAAAATGCAGGATTTAGTAAGACGCAAGCGGACGAATTGTACGATTCTCGCGATAAAACATATCCACTTCGCAAAGTAGCGAAAAGTGAGGAGGTTGCTGACCTGATTCTTTATCTTGCAAGCGATCGCGCGCGTAGTATCACGGGCGCCATTTACATTATAGATAATGGAGAAATATTAATGTAATGTTTAATTACTGTAATTATTTTTCAGCGAACCCTTATATTATTACACTGTCCATATTATTACATTACTTCCATTTTTGTCGAACCAATTCCAAGGGCTGCGGTTAACTTTTTATATGTAAGTAACCTACTAAAGTTATAACAAAATTTTTACTCCTATTTATAATGTATTAAAACATATATTATAATAAATAAAACAGAAAGTTATTAAAATGATTGTGTTTTGGTTTTATTGATTTATTGACACCCAATTATCTCATGTTATATAGAAGCAACGTTCTTAAAATGATCAATGTCATCCATAGGTTGTATTGACTACTTACTACCAAGTGACCTGCTCGGTTGTTGGCTTTTGTCATATAAAAACTTTCCGCTGTTTATGGATAAAAATAAAGTCAATAAAACAAAGAAAACCTTTATACGGTGAAACATAAAGCGGTATCCATAAACAGGTCAGTGTGTAAGCTCAACTAATATAGTTCATGTGACTTAGACCATTAGTTTTGATACCGAGTAGAGCAAAGTTGTGGGCGTGCAAAGCAAAATGTATTGCGGACGCAAATGAGAAATATGTACATACATGGCCAAGAATATTGAAATAGACGACTTAGCTGTTTATCCATTCCATCGTATACACAGTGGCTAATAAAATATGGCCGTGGGATATTTCGTACATACATTCAATACATAGATAAAATATATATACTTTTGTTATATTTTATCGTAACAGAGGAATAGTTATCAACAAATAATCTTGTAAACATACTGTGATAACTGAGATAAAAAAGGTTGAAACAATGGGTTGTTCAATCCCGCATGCACCTATATCTTATCATCATGTAAACAAAACCTAAGTTATATATATATATATATATTAAACCAAAGCGAAACTTCGCGCTCTCATCATAATCTGACATAACTGACAAAATGTACATATGGTTAATATATTATAACTGAATTTAAAAGTCCTAGTAAGGATCTGGATACTATAGCTTATTATTATATTGCCGCATCTTGAATAAAAAAAACATTCTTACTTGGAATTGGACTTATTAACTTATCTTTACTTGGAATCTAATTTGTAAATTGGATACCGCATAAAAAAAGAAAAGGACTAAAACTGATATCTGGATTAAAGAAGAAAAGGGCGGGTAGCTATGACCTATGTTTTTCTTTGTAGTTGCTAAATTCTATTAAATGAGATAAAATGTACGAATAAAAAAATAATACATTTTACAGCTAAGTGGCCTTAGTTACCAAATATTTAATTATTTTAATGAATATACTTTTCAAATCCACCATCGAATATTTTATTTATTTATATATCATCGCCTGTAAAGTCTTATGGGCTATAAAATCCAAATTAAGTTTTAAATTTTAGTACAAGTCGAAACATAATTCGTAAGATGTAATACATAAAGAACCTTGACTATTAACAACAAGAACTAAATGAAATATTAGATGCGTCGCATTGCTTTGGTAAATGTGTAATTAATTCATGAATTAACTAAAATGAATTGTGATCTCAACATATATTTTTGGCGTAAAATAATTACATAAACTGAGTGTCAAATTCAATGTATCTCAAAAATACTTTGAAAAGAGTAAAATAAATATTAATAAAAATATATAAATTGCGTCCATTGTTTACGGAGTCTACGAAGGGAGTCGGAGGCGTGTCGAACGTGCGAGCGCGTGCCCCCGGGGGATTTGAGCCGCTCAGATTTTTCAATTTTTATTTGCGCTTGTAAGTGCCGATGCCGACATAACATTTGACGGGAATGCGCATTTATTGTATACCTATTTTCTATCTCCCGCCCGAAGCCAGTGTCACCTGTTTTTAACAATGGCTAATAAAAATGGTTGTGTTCAATCGTATCCAGGATAATAAGACTTCCGTTTTCATATTTGCTAATTTTTGTAAATATATCTTTGGGTTTATTAAAAGTTTATTGTTAATTTCAATGTTTGATGGGTGAATCGGTCTACATCAAAAGTCTGTGCTAAAAATACCGTTAGATAGTAAGCTAATTATTTCATTTAAAACAATAAATTAATTTTAGAACAAATAATGAAAATTGGTAAACACATAGTACTACTTTGTGCTAGATATAACGTCTCGAACGAAAACATGCCTTAAAATTGTCAATGCCTGAAAGGTTAATGACAGTTTTCTGCGACAAACGAAACGACGTAAATGCGATAATCGGGTTTAAAAATAAACTTTAATTTCAGGGGAATAGCGTCGTATATAATATATTTATCCATATCGATACAAAAACGAAATGAGATTTGTGATTAAGATATTTATATTATTTGACTAGTACTGATTGTGTAGTAGTAGACTGATAAGAAAAATATTACAAAGCGTTTATAGTGTGATTGTGGCAGCACATACTAACAGCATATGTACATACAGGTGCATGTAATCGAATCAGCTTAAGTTAATCGCCACTCTTTATTAACATTACACAAGGTTTATTGTTTTAATTGCGGTTTGTCGGCTACTACATATGTATATTCATAATTATATTGTTTCTATTGGCGTTTCTGTAGTTGTCGTAATTACAAAAAATAATTATTGAAGATTGAATAAATAAATGTTTTCCTCATCGATTCAAACAAATCATAGGTTACATACCATTTATTTTTTACAGTATAATCACAAAAAAGTTTATATAAGCGTTGAAATTCGTTGTAACCGAAACACATGCTGCGGATGTAACTGAACCACTTTTCACAGTTGGTTTTAGAAGATCTGTGATAGCTAACCAGACAGGTATATAATCTTACCATCAAACATGCGTTCCGCAGCAGTACACTGAGTGATATCCATAGACTTGGGGCGCTCTAACAGGAAGGATCTGATACACCTCAACTGTTAACCAATTATAATAAGAATATGGGATTGACTTTGATACAAGAATATACTTATAGATTTATTTTCTATCGTGGAAGGTACACTTAACCAATTTTAATATCATACAGCAAATGATTTCATATTTCACGTTTACAACACTTCATAATAATAATTATTATAGTGTCATGAAACATATTCTTTATTCCATTAAACGTAAAATATGAGTACACTTGAACAAGCTGCTATTAAATTTAACAAATTCCTCGTACCCGCATATTATTATTTAAAATGAGACGCGTGTTTAGGTATCATTAACAAAATTAATTTAATAGTATGAACTTCCAAGTATAAAATAAAATCCGAAATGAATATTCACTGGTGATTCATATTTGGTACTCATAATTTTATTTCGTGCTTTATAAGTTAATTAGTTTATAACTCTGATCACATATCGCTGTTACTTATTAGTAATTTTAAATTATGTAGTATTTTCTTACGTTCATTGCGTTGAATAAAAATAGTTTCATTTACAAACGCTTAAAGGTATTTACTTAATCTAATTTTTACTTTACAGTTTCTAGGCGCCCATTATTTAAAACGTAAGAATTATTTAAAATATTGTAATAAATGTTTGAGTAAGGTTTGTGCCGATTAGTTAGATGAAATACCTGTTAATCTTCAATGAAAACCTATTAGTGTTATACAATTTTTTTGGTTTAATATTCACACCAACCATACAATTCCGATCCACCCTATATAAAAGAATAACAGTTAAGTACATATCTACAAAGCTTTTCGCGTAATTTTAAATGAATATTATCCATTTATTTTATTTTTAGTTTATGATATTTATAGAAGCTTTTCAATCTTATAAAACGTCTCTTTTAAGGGGTAAATGAAAAAGCAAATGATCTCTCATTAGTATTAACCGCAGCTCTTGCGTATAAAACTACCATTCCTTTAGAAATTACTTCTAATTACATTTACTGAACCTACTAATGGAATTTGTTAAGACTTATTACATTTTTGCTCATTTCTATACTAATGCCTTGTTAAAGTTATCATTTAAGTTCTATAACAATGTTATTTACGTACATTTTAAAGTAAAGCTTTAGGTACATTTTAAAGTTACAGTCATTAGTTCTTAGATTCCTTTTTTATTTACACACATCAAAAAAAGTTTGCGATCGGTTTGAAAAATTGAAACCTTTTCTTAACATGATAAAATACAACATGATTTATTTTTATTTTTTGTTCTCTATTTAAAAATACATAATTTGAACATGAAAGATTCTAAAAATTCCATTGTTTTTCAATATAAAAGAAGGTTCAGTCGTGGTAGAGCATCATTCAGAAATCTGATATAGGTCGATTCAAGCGGTTTTTTCGATATTTTCGGAGAATATCTAGCTTGAAAAAAAATGCCAAAAGGATTATCAGAAGGTTTACGAGTAAGAATTATAACTTTGAGAGAAGAAGGATATTCTACGAGAGAAACAGCACGCAGAGTCTCCGTATCCCAATCCTGTGTCGTGACCACGTTGCAGAGGTACCACGACATGGGTAATTTAGCTTACCGACCTCGCAGTGGTCGTCCAACTGTGCTGACTGCTGCTCAGAAGCACTATATCAAATTGTTGACTGCTCGTGACCCAACAATCAACGCTACCAAAATAAAGGCAGAGTTGCGGGCTGCAACTGGACGTGGAGTTAGCACTCAGACGATTCGGAATTGCTTACACCAGGTTGGTTTACGAGCGAGGAGGTTCTGGCAAGCACCTCTGAACTCACGGCAACGACAGCGACACAGATTGCAATGGGCTAGACTCCGCCAAATTGAAGAAGATGAAAAGAAAACATTTGGCATAATTGCCTCTTTGTTGACGAATCACGAAGCAGTACTCATCCGGATAACCGACGTGTTCGCGTCTGGAGAAGACCTGGAGACTCGGAGAGGCAAAGAACTGCCACTGGAACTGTTCAGCAAGGTGGAAAATCGGTGTCCTTTTGGGCCGGAATAATGATTGGAGCTAGAACACCTTTAATCCCGTATCAAGCCAACATGACTGCAGTTATGTACAAAACAGTCACTATTGATGGAATCGTTAGACCATTTAGAATAAACCATGGACACCAATTTGTATTGGTCGACGATAATGCCCCCGCACATCGAGCTCAACGAGTTAATGCTGCTCTCCGTGAATACAACATCACAAGATTAGACTGGCCTGCCGGCTCGCCTGACTCCAATCTGAAATCCAATCGAGCATGCATGGGACGCTGTTAAGACCTTCCTTAGACTATTAAACTATTTTAGACTTCCTTAGGCCGTGCCTGAGATCAGGGAAGCCGTTGTTCAAGAATGGGATAGGTTGCCGCAAGAAATGCTGGATAACTTGATCCTCAGCATGCCCAGAAGGATTTCCGCATGTGTTCGAGCCAGAGGAGGAGTGATATTATACTAAATAAAAACCATTTCAAATAAATATAGTATATTTTTTGTATAATCCTCTTTTTCTTTAAATCAAATTTTCTTCACATTCGCATTAGATTTGAGTAAGCTAATTTTTATTACCAAACAATTATTAAAGGGTTTTTTTTCTAATTTCATAAACTGTATTTTTAGTTAAAAACATATTCTATAAACACTTTTTCTTAATAAAGTTACAATTATAAAAAATAAATCTGTTTTTCGTAGTGATCGCAAACTTTTTTTGATTGTTAATGCAACATAGTAATTTGTGCGGTGAACTAACTTATCTTAAAGATTCAGTATTGGCGATTCAAGAGGTAGTGTTGCCAGTATTTAAGATTGATGCGAAAGTCTATCATCGTTACTTTATTTTAATTCTGAACAAGTTGATTTGAAGCGCTTGTAGAAGACTAAAATAGTGTTATTAGTGAATACATAAGTTTTGGAAATTAAGATTTATTTACAATTACCCTGTCTTTTATTGTAGATTACCCTGAGGTTAGTTAAGAGTGTCCGCGGATGCAATAGACATTAAACATCATTAAAACAGTGTTCACGTTTTTTAGACAAATATTAATGAATGAATTATTCATAAAAAGACATTTTAAATAGTAACTTATTCCATGATTTAATTTTTGACGCAATTGTGCCAATCAGTGATTAACAAAAATATTGCAAGTTAAAAGTAATTGATAAGAATATTAGTCATCTTAATTATTTTTATTACCTATTTTTACTGGCAGAGCTTTATATAGTAAATTATAAAGAAGGGAAAGTGTGTACATGGTACATGAGACTCATACAACACTAGCTACATTTAAATGTACTAAATTCTTATTTCCAATTTCAATTGTGACACTACAAATGTACGTGTCTAGTTAAAATGTTGGAATTTCACGTAAAACATCGTTTACGAGTACATTGTAAGACGGAACAATACGTAAGTTGTCCAACCCATGTTCACTAGCGATGTCTGAAGAGTTTACTAGTTCAAAATAGTACTGTTTCATCTATCATAATTTGCTCCTCAAGTAATGGGACCTACGTAACGTCACGGCACTTCCCGAGCACCTAATTTGCATGTTATTCACGTGTACCATATATTTCACTTCAGATTTTCAACTATATGGCATGTAATTTAGGGTTCTATTTACCAGGGCGTTACCTGCACCAAATTACTATACGTTAGATTTTCTCATGCAGATTTAGTGACATTTGAATACATTATTATGACCTAACTCAAAACGTTTATCAAGTGACGTCACCAGTCTGCTTGCCAAAACATTCTATTATTTTCATAATACTCTAGGTTTCACTTCTCTATTACTAAACATTTAAAGTAAAATGGCAAAAATTTTACTCTTTGAACCATAATTCAAAATATTTAAAAAGTTAATTTTTTAAATTCAGTGCTTCAAATCTAGTTCTTTAATTCAAATCTATCTAGACGATAGCAGAAACAAAAAAATACGTGCTTAAGTGAATTCACAAAACAGAAAATTATTTTGAAAACAAATACTTCGTTTAACCATTACATTACAGAACATTACAAATAAAAGCGTTACTTTTTTATTCATAGATGGATTTAAATGAAACGAACTGTAAATATTAAGTGATGCTTACTGCAATACATTAGTGAAAACCGTAACGAAATCGGATAAGCCATTTCTGAGATTAGCACGAACAAACGCATAGATAAACAGATACACAGACAAAAATTCTAACAACTATTGTTTTGGGTTTTATTGCGTTAATAAATGCCGCTAATAGTAGTTTTTGTCATATAAACTTAATGTACAGGAAGTGATCACTTAGAATTTTATTACATGTATCGGTATAGATAATGTTCGTCAAATATTAATTACGCATTCTGTCCATTTTCCAGCCAATGCATTAGTGTTAATGATCTCCTTAATTTGACATCGCTTCCATAATGCATTATTCCTGAATTTAAATTTCATTTTTGTTTACAGCATATTTAAACAAATACCTATCCATTTCTTCGTACACAAATTTGCAAATTGCACAATTTTTCATAATTCGTTATAGAATGAAAGGGGTAAGGTAACAGATATGTTAACTAAGACCACACTGGCGGACGTTACACACCTCTGAACACTCAAGTTAACAGGTTTGCTCTCCAAGTTTTTCTTCACGTTATGAAGTGTTCATTAATTTCAAGTGTTTGATGCTCAAATATATTTTCGCCAGAGTTTTACGTTACCACGAATACGTGAAGGGTCGTAAAAAAGCTGTTCAGATCCGCAAGCAAACTGTCACGACACAATCGACAATAATTAGTTGGAGTATTGAGTGCGGAGGAAGCTCAAGATTGATGGCCGCAGCACAAAGGTCTGTCGGTGATAAATTGCCTGATATTGGTCATGATTTGGGGCGGGTATTTGCCTATCGCCACTTTGCCGTTCTACTACCGAATTTTTTCGTAATACTTTTTAGTGATAACTACGAAGGATACTAAATAGTTTGTAATATATTTCAACAAAACGGAAATTACTGATATATAAAGAAGGAAATGCTGAATATATTTGTTTGGTGTTTCGCGTTCTCAAATATTTGAAAATTATTCCTTACTACCACAAAAGCAAACTTAATCAATAAAACATTATTATTTCATAATAAGATCAATAATTAATTGATGAATTAAAATAATTAGGACAGTTTACCACAACTCATTTCATATTTAACGTATTATACACACACGTCAATTATGTATTTACAGATTGCTAGGTTAAATTAACCATCGGCGTTATTACAAGAATTTAGACAACAGGAGAGATCTGAATTTAATATAACATCAGTTAGAAACTCATTTGACGCCAATCGACACTAATGTTGGCAATTATACGAGGTATTTTCATAAATTAAACCTTAATGCCAAACAGAAGAAGATTTGAGTTGGTATATTAACTTTTATTAAGGTCCATAGAAATGGCTCAGCCATTAACATGACCATTTACTAAAAATCGCATGTGACTTAAAACTTATCGCATAATATTGTTTGCAGTTTGTTTCATTTTATTTCAATATTCGAAAAATGAGCTAATAAGTCGCCTGTTGGTAAGAGGTCAAGAAGAAATCGAGGAACTCGGTTGATAAGATGTCAAGCAGTAACTGAGAAATGCGGTTGGTTAGAGCTCATAAAGAAACCGAGGAACTCACTTTTTATTAAGTTCTCGACTACGCTGCAACTGAAACACGACAATTTTTTTTATAGTTGATGCTAGAAGGTAGCCAAGCCGCCATTTTTGCCTGATACGGTTTATCGGGATTTCCCTATCGCCTAGCACGAGTAACCTCGGGATTTAAGTGTGGTACAGAGCCCAATTGCAACTTTCACTAGAGGGGCTTGACTTTACTGCTTCGTACGATGTTGAACAGAGTGTACCTGGAGCACTGAAGATTAGATTCGACTCATACGAAACATGGTAGAGAGATGAATCTTGTAGCCCATAGGACGTGGCTTATATTGCATAAAATATACACAAAAGATTTCGATCAATATCAAAGTAAACGTAGTGTAGTAAATAAGCTGACCTACATTGCTAATCTGTTTTGTTTAAAATCCCTACAGGATCCATTTTCATTTTATTGTAAAAGACAAAAGGATTGCCCGAATTTATTCCAACATCAACATTCTGTACCGATCGAGTTAAATTATTTGAAACTGCCAATTTAATTTCCTTTAATTGTTTAATTAATCTTTTGAGTGTTTCAGTCTCGGGTGGAGTTATGTTTATATTTTTTTAATTGTTAATAGAATGTATTTATGTTTGAAGCGCTCAGAACCTGACGGCTTGTGTCGATCATATTTGACCGACCGAATAGGTAATGCGGATTAGGTCGTTCGTTTTATGAATGACCGTTCGCTAGTCTTAAGCGCTTCGTTGATTTCGAGGTCACGCCTTCACATGACGACTTGTCGTCGGTCCCGTTTGGTATCGTTGGATAGCAGTCTTTAAGGCACGTCTAAAGCCTTTGGGTAACATAAGAAATTGCCCCAATTAGATTGACCACTATTCCTTCTATGCCACCAATTCACACTGAAATAGTGTGGTGAAGTACGTACCAGACCTCATAAGTGACGAAAGACTGTCCTACAGAGGGCCGGTAATGGAGCTAAACAGAATAGGATGTATTTATTATATAAATAGAAGTCCTGTGTGACTTTGTTCGGGTTGAACCATTATGTTTAGATGTATACAGCTTATGTTAAACCAGAATAATGTACTTTTTAAATTGGTGCCATGGTTCCGAAGGTTACTCTCCGCATATCCATAAACTCACAATGTTCGCACTTTATATACTGCACTTTATATACTTTATATACACCATGTACTGAACAATACTGAAAAATTACAATATATTGTGACATCAAGTCGGTTGAATTGTATCTGAGTTGCAACTTCATAGCTTCGCGTAGTGGCGTCGGCGTCGTACTTTCAGATAAAAGACGGAGACAAGCACATTCATATAATATGTATATAATATGTAATCGATTACTATAAGTCTTGATCATTCACTTCTGTATGTACGTCTGTATCTGTGTCAGCTGATTTTGCTTATTACGTATTTGGCATAAAGATAAATACAGAAAAGAAAACCAAGTAAGGACGCTGTCGGTATTCGGCCATGACTGCTAAATTTTGAAATTTTTGTAGGATACGTCTTATAGGGATTTTTATTAATATTACATCAATCGATATGTTTTAGTAATCGAATCAAACAAATCATCTTGGTCAAACCACAAATAACTTTATTCTAATTAATTATTTAATATACATAAAAAACGTATGAAAATATCACTTACAAATATAATGGCATCACTATTACTCGTAGTATACCTATGAAGCTTGTATTATTAAGTTCATATATCTTCTAAGTGCCATTATTGTTTTGTTGCTTCCGTTATTCGTATTTTGTACTTGGTGATTATTTTCTTGAGTTTTTTCTATACATTATCTTCTATTGCGTATTTTCCTTTTGCAATAGTATTTCAAGAAGACTGTAGGTAAGTACGTAGTACTGTGGGTAGTTAAGTAGGTTGTCTCCAAACATATATTTTCATCGTGGTCTAAGGAAGGTTTAAACCATAATTAATCTTAATCAGAGAAAAGACTGAATCTCTGCAAAGAGACCGTTAGAAATTAAATGAAAATAGCACAACATAGGTAAGCATAAAAAAATTAAAGGTATGGAATAATCTGACCACGTTGGTTTTTCTATCCCATTACTGTGTGGCTGACTTTAGCCAAGAGTGAATAGGCTTTTTCTAAGTGAATGCACTTTACTATCAAAAGTCACGTCGCCACTTAAAATCAGATGGGAATTTTGTCAACCACTGACTTATACTTAATTAAAAATAAGTAAGACCTTTAATTTTATCTGCCAATATATGCAACGAATGGGTCACCTCCTGGTAAATGGTTACAGTATGGATACATATACAGTACAGTATGCAGGATGACTACAGCTGGTGTATGTGCAATACCACATGCGTCATTGGTGTTTCAACCAAAATGAAAAAGTACAATTTACGAGTATCCTACTACAAACTATTTCAAATTAAGTTAAACATCTCTACAGGTAATGTATGAGCCCCCAAAGCTTGAAGAGAGTATGCACTTACAAACACCGGTCTCGGCTCGGAATCACGTTTAATTAAGATACCTTAATTGTGTACGAGTGCTTTTGTGTTTCATGCGGGATAAGGTTTAGTAAAGTTCTATCCATATTTACTAAAAGGGATTAAAGCTTTGAAAGATTATTACCTGTTTGAATCTCCGATTAATAAAGGAGAACAGAATATAGGAATATTCCCAATAACTCAGTAATAACCAATTTTGTTTGAGTGTTGTACAAAGTGAAAGAGTGAGTTGAAAGTGGCTCTATTCTTCTTAGAAACCAAGTAAAGGTCTATCCAGTTCGTGATGTATGTTGCTTACCAACAAATGGAGTGATGGTGCCAGATCCTATTGGAGGTTGCTGGGCTCTGTATACCTCCCGCCCCGCTCAATTGTATTCCAGACCGCATTTAAGTAAATTTTTTCCATCATCTGCAATTTGCAGTCTTCCTGCCGTTTACCATTATATGTGCCACTTGCTCGATTGTTGGCTATTGACTTAAAAATATATTAACCGCACGGCTTATGATCATATCTGAATATTTATTTTTAAACACAATCGGTTCAATATTTCTACCTGTATTTACGGTCAACGGCGCATTCAATCGTTTTAAATCAACCAAATTTTTAAACCAATTGAAGTTGGATAAATTTACTGTCAGTGTTTTTAGAATTAAAGCATCTACCCGAAACGGTCTTGTACAGACATCATGAATTGTAAGTTGAAGTCAGATAAATAATAAAACGATTTGTTGCTTTAGATGGTCGATCAGTCGATCCAGGTTACCTAACCTAACCTAACCAAAATATGTTCACTGGTTCTTTAAGCTGTTTACAGGCCAAGAGATCAAAATGGCCTGTACATAAACGACACTTTTTTACGCTACGCTGATCCAATTCAAATTTGTATTGGAAAGATCAGCCCTGCTTGACGCAACTAAGTTCTTTCTAAAATAAAAATGTTCCTTATTTAAAATTATGCTTTTTTTACTTTAGGTTTTTATACAACCTTCAGTGGTAGTGACGCCCATTTTTTTCGAAATCCGGTCACACGGCCGACGAATACTCTTGCGATTTTTCTTGATTCTGACTAATTGGATTGATGGAGCGGCCCTCACAAATCTGTCAGCGAAGATAATGAACGAGCCGGCAAAATGAACTTTTGTCTACGAAGGGGAACTATTTTCCGTGGAACGACAACCCTGGCTGACATTTTCATTCATTTTTAAAGGTCTACCAGTTGTCTACAATATGATACGTAATGAAGTGTATTACGTAACTAATTCGCAGGTACGAGTACGTCCGATATGCATCAACTTAGATTTTATTTTAATATAATTACCGTTATAACATAAGACGCGAGTTAGCTACTTAAACCTTAACTTACTTAAGATATTTGAACATAAAGTAGAAGAAATAAAGAAGAAAAAACATTTATTTCAATTAAAATAAAGTAGGTCGTATCGACAACAGTTCATTTCTTTTATTATGTTATGTAACTCACAATTACTATTATTCCAATCTTCTAACAAGTTGGATTTTGAGTTCTGACCTCTTCGGCTGTTGATCTCCAAATATCTCCAATCCTCCAAGCCACGTCCTTTCATTCCACTAATACCAATCAGAAATATGAGTTAAAATTCATGGAAGTTAATAGACGTTGGTAGTGCTGGTTCCGGCCGTTTTTTACTCCCATTACCACAGCTTATACAGTTGTTTTATTTAGTTACTTTGGAAGGGTTAACAAAGCTAAGATATTTTAAATTCAATATTCAGAACTTATTTTAAAATTTTGTATTTATTTAGTTACGAATCGAAAATATCAATTGAAAACTATTTTAATCACTTTGGAAAAGTTAATAACACCACTTATTTTAGAAACGGATATTGTATGAATACACAAAACCTTGGATATGTTATCTGAAAGACTATGAAATATCCAAAGAAAACAATTTTTGTGTTCCTTGCAACATCCGTGACGTGAATAATAGATGTGAAGGAAGGAACGTTAGAAACTTTACCCACCCGTAACAGTTAACGAAAATGGTACGATGTCCGAAATCGGTCTCAAATTTACTATTGATTCCGTCATAGGACTTTTTCTGCTAAACGAGCACAGGTTACCTGATGGCAAGTGATTGCCAGTTAGAAATTTGTAACACTAGGTACGGTACTGATACGCCGACTGCTAAGAAGGAAACGTGGAACTCTGTTTTCAACACTGTTACCGCGTAAAAGTTTTTATGCTTAAATTTAGAAGGAGTGTGTTCGCTAGCCCGGCAAATTAAGATTGATACCATGAGTAGTAATGTTTGCCTCCTCCGTTGCTCTTGCTGAGCAACCGACTGCCTTAAGGTTTGACGTAGTTCCTTACACGTCAAAACAATTTATTTATCTCAAGACAGTTCAGTTTGATAGAGACAAACTAATATGAGAATCAACATTTTATTTATCCGGTTTTTCTGAAGCAATACTATCAATAATCGACAGGCTGCCGCGAAGCCAGTTCCTTGTATTTTGTTTTTGGGTCCACTTTTGTTGTTAAAGTTTTTTGCTGTCACCTATATTGCTTCGTTTACCTTTATCAATATGACAAGTCAGCAAGAAAAGCGACTTTCATTTCTTTTTTCTGGCATAAGCTGGTTACACTATCCTATCTGCATTTCTTTTGTTACCTAGTAACTTACATAATAAATGAGGGCCCTATGCCAAAAACGGAAATAATGGTGTATACTCGAAGCAACACGAAAAAATACTTACGACCACCATTAATTTTCATTTCGCTCTATGTCCAAGAATTGCAATCTTAAGGAAAGCGCTAGGGCACTGGCGAAGGAAAGAAGTGTTATTAGAGGTAGGAAATAAATGATCTCAAAGTATCAGGAAACATCTTAAAAAGTGTTACAAGTACAAGTTTAAGCTACACTAGTTTATTCTCTTAGATTTTATTTATATATTATTGTAAATCTAAGATAGAACATGACAGTTTTATATTTTTTCGATGTAGAAGTTTGTTGTTACTAATAAAGGATTAAAATCGAACACGTTATTTAGAGGTGTTATTTGCATCGACAAATCATATTCAAATCGATACCAAATAGTTTCATGAAAATCCAGTAGTAGTAATTTGTATAAGGGGCGTCCCCCGTTTTCATTTTCGCTGACAATGCGTATCGGTAATGCCTTAAGTGTTGTTGACGTACCTGGGCAGCGGTGATCATATAACATAAGTAGACCCGTCTTCTTATATATCAGATATTTACGAAAAAAAATTAGGGTAAAGCCACCGAGCATACCAAGTAGCATAACCACTAGCCACCCAAGAAACTAGCAGCTACGCCCAAAAAAACTGACCTTAAATATATACCTCAACGCTTTTATTATCTATTATTTATTTTTACACAAAATAACAAAGGATATGAAAAGTCGCACGAATAACAAAGATACTCAATTTATCTACGAGGGACTTTTTAAGAAAGTAAATCCTGGCAATCACTTCCCGCAATCATCCTCGATTTTTTGGAGGCGGCTAATTAGTTGAATGGACTGTGACGTTCAGGATAATTTACTTTAATGATAAATTATAGTCGCTCGGAATTTGTGACAAAATAGATCGTCTCACAGATTTAGTTCTTTGGGCAAACATTCACAGTAACTTTATATTGCATATGACAAATGGTAATTTAGAACTTAAAAAATAATAGTAATTTTAATAGTGATTATTCCTTTTTTTATTTTCATCTTTATCGAATTTCACGACAGTAGATGTCATTTACATTAATTTCAGCCTTGCTCGGGTCTTTTCCCAGTCCAAGAGCAGTAGCAAACTTCACGGATAACTAACTATCAGTTATACGGGTTCCCTCGCGATAATTTTCGTTAGTGTGTAATGGTAGTGTAATGGTCTATACATATTTACGAGTATATAATAAAATTCTAAATGATCGCTTTTTGTATGTTAAGGATACATCAGAAAAAATACTATTAGGGACTTTTATTAACGCACTAGAACCCGAAATAACAGTTGTCAGAATATTTGTCTCTTTGTCTGTGCGTTTGTTTGCGCTAACCTCAGAAACGGCTTATTCAATTTCGTTACGGTTTTCACTTATGTATTGCAGTAGGCATCGCTTAATACTTAAAGTTTGTTTCATACCAAGCCGTCCATAAATAAAAAAGTTATAAATTAATTTAAAATAATGTAGGTACTATTTCTTAGCGTAAGGCATAATTTTTCAGAAGCGAAGTTTATGATAAAACCGTATATGTATGAAAGTGCTCATTCGCAATACAGAAAACTTTCAACCCAAATATCTGGCGCTTGTCCAAATTCAAATTTATTTCATATTAGGATACAAAAATTCTGTTCTGGTTATTCATTTGTTTTTGTATTATTGATTTGATTCAAGATAAGGAAAAAAAAATTACTAAGTTCCAATGTTTCCGTTATGGTTTAATTTAAAAACTATCTTTGTTTAACTTTTGAGTGCGCTCTCCCAATTATGCTATAATTGTATGTTTTTATTTGCTTCTTATTTAGCGCAAAATGTCATTGACAATACTGTATTTTATATATTGTCTAATTTATTAATTATTACCTGTTATGTATGTTAATATGTAATTTCTTTATGTTTTGTGATTTTTTTTCTCTTAACAGTACCGCTTTTATTATTCTTTGCATATCCCTAAAGTTGACTGCTAGAGAATTCTAATCAACATAACATCTGAATTCTGTACCACTTGTTTTAAGGGTACAATAAAGTATAAATAAGATAAATAAATCAAGTCACCGGCTAAAACACTATTCAGTGATGAATTAAAAATGTTAATGGGCAGTAGAACTATTATGAATCACGTTCAACTTACTTTAGGTATTTTATTCATTAACGTATTATAACACATATTGTGTTTCCTTTAAATTTATTGTATGTACGAATCAATAAAATAAACGTATAGGATAAACATCCCATAGATTATTGTAGAAATATATTTTAATGCAGTTTTTGTTACATTCCTCGTTCCATCAAACCTACAACTGGAACTACGTACATTTGTCAGTCAAGTTAATTTTATGCATATATGGTCAGATTAAATTAATGTGAAAAAATTTGTTTGTGAACAGTAGAACTTTTTGCATACACATTAATTTAAGTGATTACTATAACTGAAATGCGGACAGTACAATCACTGTTATGTACAATAAATGTTATGTTATGTGCATTGAACGTGACGACATCAGTTGCATGAAAGTGTACTACTACTAGTGATCGAGCTATCATTAATGCAATATATCGCTAGCGAGCCAACCGTTGTATATGAATGCAATTTTATATCTTGCATTGCTATTTATTACTATTAAAAGTTATGGAACGCAACTATTTGTCAATGTCTTTCGGAAATTTTCTTGTTACTTCGTAACCTTTCTGTCTCATTTGTTTTCGTGATTATGTGGGTCCCCTGCTTGGTTTTCGGTCGGCAACGGGTCGGGCTAACACATCATCTTTTTTGTTTACTGATGCCCAAGCGCGACGTTAGTACGATGATAGTAAGTACGATCAAGTGGGTCGTCTGCTCGTTTGTTAAATTAGTTAGTTAAATAATACAATTCCGCATTGAAATTCGAAGATTATTGACATTGTTAAAATAAATGCATATGTCATATGTGTAAGAATTTAGTATAAAATAATCTTAAGATTAACGTAGATGTTAAATCACCCTATGAACTATCTGAATGTTCTCATTTGCTATAGAACAGTTAAGAAAATTATTTTCCATAAAAATGTATCATTAACAAAATATATTAATGTACTAGCAAACCACCGTCGCTTCGTTTGAGAAGAACTACGCCTTAAGCATTGAAACAGCATCTGCTTTGTGTTTTTTTCGTTCTATACATTAGAAATATATTAATTTTGTAACTTCTTTAACTATGGGTGAAACTAATTTAAAATATTAAGTGATGCTGACTACAGTATATTAGAGAAAACCATAGCGAAATCGGTTAAGCCGTTTCTGAGATTAACGCGCACAAACGCACAGATAAACAGACAAAAATTCTAACAACTATTGTTTTAGATTCTATTGTATTAATAAAGGGCCCATAATAATAGTTTTTTCTCATATACCCTTCATGCATAGGATGCAATCAAGCAATCAATAAGAATTTTATTATATATTAGGTATAGATAGATGACATAAGAAGTTATTTTTCTTTAATTTTTTTCGAATAACCTAAAATAATAAAATACATGTTTAAAATTATCTTTTGCCTGGCAAAAGAATTCCAATAAATACCGTACGTCAATTGAATAACATAAAGAACAGGTTACTTCAAATGTGCGACAAGTTTATATACTCCATATTTTGTACAATTTAAGTTATTTATTTCTCCTCGCTGTTCGTATGTCGCTTGTAGTTTCAAAAAACCTTCATTTGAACAGATTGTTGGCTCGGCGGCGGATCCAATCACGATTTTTATTAACTTCCATTATTGTCGATTGAACTGAAGTTGTACGCGTGAAGTACTCATTGCATTGTTAGGTGATAATTAATTGCTTTCATCCCATCAAGTTTAAAATATTCTCAGTAAAGGATTATGCAACGAATTTTGTTTTTATTTAATATTTGTAAGCACTGGAGCTGATACCCCCATTGCTGTTTTCAACTATTCATTAGTATTTTGTCTGAGTAAAATACAACAAACAACAACAACAAATAAAAACAGGATATTTTGAATTGAAAAATCTCCAAAAATGCGATTAATTTATATTAGTCTTATATTTTTTTTGGAATTCCAGCGTCTTATTTAAATAAATTGAGCAGAAATAAATGTTCAAACACTTACATCCCCGCCCTAGGGTTCAATGTGTTTTAGGTTGCTACCTGAATATTCACAAATAAGACATCATAAACAACCATGACCCGAGAACAAACATTTATGTGTCATACAAACGTCTGCCTCGCTGGGAATCGAACCCGGGATCCCTTGCTTAGTAGGGAAGGTCACTACTAACTGGGTTACAAGGTCGTCGACTTAAACTACTTAGAAACAATGCTATGTAAATACAGGATTCATTCATGCGTTCACAAAGTGATGTTATTGTAATTTAATTGTAAAATATTTATATTTGTAAAAGTTATATTTTATGCAAAATCATAATAAATATATTGTGAATTATGCATACCTATGCATATTCTTAGATTGTTTTATCGATAATTAGTGGACAAGTTATTAGCCAAATTTAATGCGTGAATGTTGAAATATCTCATACCATTCCAAAATCTCCAATAAAAACTTAAAACTGCTATTTTGCAAGAACAAATAGAATAAATGATTTATCATATCTTCTGAAATTGTAATTTTTTTTTTAAGAGATCACCCATAAAATTGCATGAACATGAATGATTTCTCAACCGTACGTTGCGCGATCGCTGATGTCATGAGTGGTTGTTAATTTTTACAAAAATATTTTATCCTTTATATTACATTACTTTTGTTAGATTCCTTTATGTTAGATTAGAGATATTCCACTTCATAAAAGTACATATTTCATAGTATTTAATGTCCATTTTTTAGTCAGAAATTTATTTACCTATTAGTGTTTTAAAGTCTACTCTCTTACTGGTAATATGCCCTTAAAGTTCTTAGTTTCTTGGTTCTATTTCCTTCAAGGACGTAATAATAATTTTCAGGCATACTGTTAGTAAATTTAAATACTTGGTGACTCAGGTAAAACACCTATTATTTAGATTAGTTTTGACAGTATTAAAATTAGCTTACGACCTATGGTTTATGTAAGCCATTATCGGTAGCTTTTCAAAGCTACGGTGATAAGCGTTTTTCAGGTAAGCGGGTCAATCTGTGTTAGTTGTTAAACCCTAACTTAACTATACCTGTATATTAATAGTGAAAGGCTTTTGGTTATTTAAGGCCCCACACATTGAGGAACTATGTTAATTTATTTTTTTATTTATAACTAAACATGTTACATTGGCATACAATTTTTTATTGTATTATTGTTATTTCTCAATAAGTGATCTTTTGCGGAAATAAATGTTTTAAACCGTTATTTTTCTGTATTATGGCCATATTTGATATCTTAAATCTAAACATAAAAGTTTTCATAGCTACAAAATCATAAAATATCTTCATACTGAGGGTTTCCTAAATTGTTGTTTTCGTGTGTACTCATACCCAGTACTTTGAGAAAAGTTGAAGATGTTATTGTCTCAAGTATATTTAAAGGATAGTTTAGCGACTCCCTACAGGGCACGAATAAATCAGGTAATAACGTGTTTCCCAAAGCACGGACGCACTGAAGATCTTTTTTCACTAGCGGTCACATATGTTATACTTACACACATATTATTGACATAAACTGTTTGTCTATGATGACTATGTCTTTGTATGCAAGGGATATTCTATTGTATTCAGACATAAGATAATTAAAAAAAAACAATAGAATTATAATACGCTAAAATTAATTAATTAAAAAGACAAAAACGGTTTTGGAAAAACATGGAGTGGTATAAAAAAATACAGGAATATTTGCAATATAAAAAAAAAAAAAACTAAAAATAATACTAAGAATAATACTATGAATTTTAAATAAATAGCTATTAGAAATTAAATATTTCGTCGAGCGCGTCTGATCGAGTATCTGTTTATTTTATAATTGTAGGTTTATTTAATGAATAAAGTTCTTATGTTTTCAGACATTAGTTCCATACGTAGCAATTCTGAGTCTGTTATAACAGTATTTGATTTTATAATCACATAAACCTTTAATGACCAATTTTAATTGAATGCTGTAAAAAATGCGCAAGGTTGTCCAAAAACAGCGAGGACAAAGTCTAAATTGTGTTAAGTCATCCATAAAATTAATTTTGTCGTCTATTGCTCATTTGCTTTTGTAGCCAATTGGGCGTTACAAGCGTTGTCACGCCTTCATAACTTTGCATAATGTGTTTTTTATTGATATCAAAGTGCTGAACGATTTTGCAGTCCATCTAGCATTAACTGGCTATTGTAATCAATACCCTTGGAGATTATGCAAATATGTGAAGTTATTTTCATGGTAACATCTGTGGAAAAAACAGATATACAAGTTCATATCCGTAATTCTATAAGCGACACTGAAGCATTGTTGATGGGCCATTAAGTCGGCTCGTTTGTTAACTACCTCTTCAATAAGAATATAGCTAGTACAAACTATAGTAACTATAAGTAACAACCTGATGCTGAGTAATTTGTGATATAATATTACCTTATTAAATTTGTGGTATAATATTATTTCAACCTTTTTATAGTTACAGGGATAGATTCTCATAGTTATTAACTAAATAATGCACCCTAAATGTCACGGAAGAATATATAGAAGAATAGACGTCATCTTCTCATCGCGAGGGCAATAGATTACTACATTCATTTAGATTTACGCTTACTGACTTTAGTATTGGTTTGGGGTCTCATACATCATTGAGTCCTAGCTAATTTACCCGGGAGAGATGCGTCTTGTTGGACAATGGACAAAGGTCGCTAGGTTCTGCACCTTCCAGTCTAATCTCAGGGTACGTGATGTTTAGTGCATGATGGGAGATGGCATCTTCATTTTCGCTATCACCCCTCAGTTGGCCTTTCCTTTTACTTGATACTCACGGCTGGAATGGGAATGTTATATTTTCCGTCCAGTCTACTTCTACACCATAAGATATTATTTTCTCCTTTTGATAGAAATTTGGTATTATCCTGACCAGTGAAGCTATTTAATTTACTTTCCGTTTTGACTATGTATTTGTTTCCAATAAACTTTAGTAAAATAAGAATAATTTAATGGCACTATTAGTAATCACAGGTAGATCTCAACTGAAGTTAGATAAATGGTTCCCAAAGGAACTCTTAATGTTGCGAGGAACTGAGTCCAGTCTCAACAAATTAATCACTTAGCCGAACCCGGTTAGGCACTGATTTCGCTAAACAAACTGTCTTGAAAAGGTACTAGTATTAGTTTGAATATTTATTTTATACTTGAGATCACATTACTTTAGCTTTATAACATCATTTTATAGGCGTCGGTAGCTTTTCCGATGAAATGCAACTTGATATCATGGTATGTAAATTAAAATTTCTTTATTTAAATATGGGGATAAAAGCGACGCTAGAAAATGATTATTACTTAATTTATTGTACTAAGTGTCAGATTTAGTAAAGCAACTCGTTCGTGTGTAGATGTGAAAAATAACAAAATTCCATGAGAACTTAGGAAAATGCTATAATTATAAAATTAAAATTCATGACAAAAAATTGTTTTATCTAAATGTTGATTATATTAAATACAAGACTACTGGAACGAAATTTTGATATATACCATAATAAATGGTAACTGTCAGTAAACATATTCTTCTTGGGATTATCTTGCTGGTTCTTCCAAGGCTACGCATTGTAATGAATTACTGAAGCGTTAGTCTAGTTTGACTTAAGAAAGGTGTTTTTAACTACCTTGTTCGTGTGTTTTATTCATATAATGAAAATAAATGGCAGTACAATTGCTTAACATGAAGTATCATAAAATTTGCATTAAATTAATATTTTTAGTTGTAGATATACGATGCACGTGCCTGTAAGTCTTAAATTAAATGCGTATTACAAATTATCTCTTATTTCGGTGAAGGATAACATCGCGAGGAAATCTGCATACCTAAGAGCTCTAAATAATGTTCTCAAAGGCTAGTGATAATTCCGACTACGGCCTTAACCCCTCTCTTCTCTCTCATTGAGGGAGGAGACCCAAATCCAGAGGTGGGACAATTATAGGTTGCTGTAATGTGGATGTATTTTAATCATAAAGAAAGTATTCACATTGTTTAATTTGCCGATTTTTATAGCATTCTACCTATCACATTATAATAATAACATAATAGTATAACATATTTTATATACAGTAATTATTAATTGTCATCGAAAATAAAATATTTTCTCTTATTTTTTTTTATTCCTCGGTTATATGGGATATGCGGTTTTTTTTCAAAAACAATTAAAATGCAATTTTCACCTTGCCATATTTTTTGTTATAAAATATGGTCCTATGAGTCGTATGGTCGATATAACTATAGAAAAATGCTATCTAATTATAGAAACATGGAGCGATCGTCAAATTTTGTCAATAATGTTATAAAGGTTATAATTTTCACTGTAGCTCGTATTTGTACATAGCAGGGATGATTTTACGTGTCCAAAATATCACTTTTCCAAACGTGACATTTTAACGTACACAATGTGTCATGTCCCGCACACGTATCGTCCTGTACACAGATTGAATAACATTTCTAATACACAATAATTGTTATTATCTTGTCGCCGATGAAGCGTGCCGACCTTACTTACAAAATATTTCCCTCTGAACATTTATTTTAAATATGAAAATCTTTGCTTCATTTAATAAAGGAAGATTTAAAAATATTTCAATTTGCTTTGTAACATTCTGAGGCCCGCGAATAGATGTGATAACATAACTGGATTCAAACTCGCTATGGTTCAAATAAATATCTTCACCCGAACGGGGTCTCAGGTGCTTATGTTCTACTCTAGAATACCCGCTAAAGTTGGCGAAAATAGATTACCTTTAAAGATAGATTCGGTTGGCCAGAACGTAATACCTGAAATCCCATGCAGAGTTCTGCAATTGTGTTTTGTACCTGCGTCGCGTTGGTCTCTTACCAAACGACTGCATTTTGATGTTTACTCAAAGAATAATATGGCATAAAATTATCTACTCATCAGCACAGTCATTCTATTTTATCGTGATGGCCCTATTAGTATTGGTCCTATCAGTATAACGGATCTCTGGACCTTTAATGGTAGAGATAAACATTTACAAGTATATGAAAAATAATAACGTTTGCTCTCGGGTGCCTTAAGGTACCCATGCCAGCCGCAACTCAGAAAAACGTATTATAGAAGTGTGAATGTTTCAGAGTTAATTTTATTTCATTTCATCAATCCAAATACACATGATATTTTAAATCCACTAAAATATTTACGTTCGTATTCAATAAGTACCTACATCGGATTTTTGACAAAATGTATGTACGTATGTCATTTTTACTGTGATAAACTAGTGATAGTTGTAGTAAAATGGGTGTCTAGAAACTTGAGATTTAATGTATCCCATGTGCGTGGTATAGATTCAGAAATCCGCTCTTGGATCTTCATAATACGAGTACTAAGGTTCGCTTTGACAGTTAACAAAGAAGTGGTGAACCCACTTATTTAGTAGCAACTTAACACTGACTGCCTGACCACTGTAACAAATATTGGTTGGAAGCCAGGCAAATAATAAATATTGACACCATGCATAAGTTATTTAAGTACCATTTGCACTTGCAAGCACAAGCAACTTCCAACGAGTAGAATTTAGCACACTAAGAGGAAGATATTTTGGTTTGGACACCAGAAAATCTGAGCCCACTACACCACAAAACTTTTTAACATATTTTTAACCGACTTCAAAAAAGGAGAAGGTTTACAATTCTTTAGTATTTTTTTTATTTTTTCTTATATTTCTTACCGATTTGTAAGTTTTTTTTTTGAAAGGGTATGTAGATAAGTTAATTCCCGTTTGGCCCTGTATAAATTTAAAGAAAAATTACCACTCCTAAGAGTGAAAATAGGAGATGAAAATATGAGGGTGAATAGGCTTTTTAATAAGTAAGTGTGTTCAACATATTAGACTTCTTCGCCGCTTACCATCCGGTGGGATTGTTGTCAAGCATTACCTAATATTATGTAAAAAAAAAAACGAGAAATTCACATTCTTCTACTTGAAATCAGTTTTTTTTTGTTAATATATATGCCGGTTATAAAGTATCTTTCAACAAATATAAAGAAATGAATTGTAAAACCAAAGAAATTCGTAAAGCAAGGGTTGTTTGATACATAGTATTATTAGTTAACTATATACGTAGAAACTTAGAATAGGTCGGGATGATTTTAAAGACCACTTAACCGATTGAAATGGGACTTTGATTAGCATTATGCAAATTAATTTTAACTTAGTTTAGACCCCAAGTGACAAATTTCTTAGAGCGTGTTATTCTAAGACCGTGCCCCTTACGATATATGCAAATTGATAAGAGAATATATTTGTAATATTACCGATAGAAGATAGTTCCACCTTAAAAAAAAAGGTCATAAATAAACAACATTCATTATATTTGATTTAATTGTAATGTTAAGTAATATGATGGAAATCAACTTTTTGGTGTCAAAGTTACAAAGCCAACCAAAATCAACTTTAAACTTGGTGAAAATAATATGGACAACGCTTTTAGTTTTCTGGATATCAACGAGGGAATAAGAATGGGTGGTTTATTTTATGATTATAATTTTCCTTTTGCATCTATAAAAATTTGCAGTCCAATGTTGGGAATTGATTCAACAGACTTAATATCTTGATGATTTGATGATGATGAATAATAGGGATCTAACTTGTTTGCTTTTAAAATTCCGAGAAGACTTCATTTGAAGCTTTTAGCGGGCTATAAGATGTAGTAGAAGAAGTAGTAAAATCCTCTAAAACAAGCCCAAGAAACTTTGCACTGAGCAGACATTGATGAGTAATTAAATGTTCCCGCAGTGTCAGGAAACTGGTCAGAGGATTTTAATGGAAACAAAGCATACATAACTCTGATATTTTACGTATACACAAGTTGTCATGGGAAGGATCCTCCCGGATACCAAAAAGCGAGGGTGAAGTTACTTCAGATATTCAAATATTGTACTTAGGTGATATAATATTTCTTTATATTCTGGTATGACGTTTACGTAATTACTTAGGAGAATATATCTTTCCTGAAGAGTGATCAGATCTGGAGCATATTTTACAGGTCGGTGAATGTTGATAGTTACAGCTACTTAAGATTGTTAACAGCAAAGGGGTAACCACCTTTCGCCTTTAGACCATTATAGAAAAAACTGTACAAAATAAATTAAAGCTGCTCCACGTTATACGAGGGTCGCTTCGATCGAATTTTTCTTATAAAAGCGCTCACGTTCGCAACGAGAGAAAAAGGTATTAGAACCGCATTGCTCGTTCGTCAGAGCAATTCCTGCGGTCCAGAGGCGCTATTGGTGAAGTACTTTTTATTTTGCCACTAAGAGAACAATACATTCGTTACCCGTGTTTCCTCTTAGACGGAACGTTAAAGGCACTTGATTGAGTATCTCAGTAGATTGAGAGACTTCGCTGAGTTGCAACTTTGTTACTGTTAACAATACCTACTACGTACAAGTTAAGCTCATATGCATTTATTTTCATATGAAAAGCTCTGCTCAAACTGTGCGGAAAACGAAGTTGTTTGAATGGACACATGCACTATAAACTTCACAACGACCGTTGATGAAAATTCTGCCGGCAACGGGGGAAAGTTTTAATGCATAGATAAGTAATAGTCTGTCTCTGTTAATAATTATTTATTCCAGATTTTCGTAACAGATTTATTGATATTCAACTAGTATCAATATTTCAGTATCTTTTATCTAAGTATATTAATAAAAGTAGATCGCCGTATATTGGAAAGACTTGAGAACTGTTGCAAAAATTTAGCACATTTTTTTATGTTGTTAGCATCTGCCCAGATAAGGTATGACAGCATTTTTTTTTGTAAAATTCACCAGAAAAGTCGGAAAAAATAATTGTTATTGTTATGACAAATGTCACTATGACATTATCGGTAATACACCTAGTTAAGGCTACAAGTAAGGCAATGAGCGCATACATATGTTTTCTTTTTAACTAAGACTAAAACAAAATAAATATTTTTCAATGTTTTCTCATGATCTATTAAAATACCTAACATCTCAAGTTCTAACCAGAGTAAAAGGCAATGCGTGTTCTATATAAAAATAATATTGAACAGTGTGTTTAATTTTGTTTGCAAACTTTCTATGTAGTAAAACACTGCGATGTGATTAGGAAGTTACATTATAACAATATATTTTTACTAATTTGTGACATTATTTATCATGATACTAAATTAATGAAGTTAATTAACAACATTTTGTTTTCGTTAACTTTCTATTAGTATATAATCAATCAAGAAATATTTTAAATAAAAAAATAATGACTAAAATTATTGAAATTGAGCAAGAACATTGTACATAATATGGCTACTTACAACTCTCTTGGGTATCCCGCTAGGCTATACAGAATAATTATTAATTCCAGGTGTCCCAAGAGCAATTTCAGTTTTCTGTTGAAATGCTTTTAATAAAATAATGAAAAGTTTTATGATATGAATATTATGACGATGTAGACAATTTTAAAGCTGCACAGCAATATTCAATGTAATATAAGGATAGCACGGATATAGGAAATGTTAAATTTCGATCTTTTAAGTTTTCAAAGTTATGTTCACTTATATTGATCCTCACGCGCTTCAATGGTGGAAAATATCGTGCAGAAAGATTACTTGAAAGTTCGCCACAATGTTCGTAAAAGTGCATTAAAGCTGCCATTGCACACTTGATCTATTCGTGCATCATGGTCGTAAACATAGTTAATTTATTAAATCTTTATGTAACCACTATAAAAACATATCACGGTACATAGAAAGAGGTTGATGCATTCTTTACCAGCTAACTGTTGGGAAAAACAGACATGCACGAATATTGGTTTAATAAAGTAAAAATATATACATACATAGGAATAAACGCATATAAAACAAAAAAACAAACAAAAAAAAAGGAAAACAAAGCTCAGTTATGTAACAGTGTTATGAGTAAATAATATTAATAACGAATAATATTTATAGTAATATTATATAAACATTTTTTTATAGTTGTAGGTAGGTTAATAGTTATATTATGTATAATTTTCTTACTTCATTTCAATCAGTTTATCTAAAAACGTTTTCATTTTTCCCAAATTTATACCCAGTAATTTAATTACGCTTTTATATTACCCTAAACCTCAGTTGGTAGCAAACCTGCTTACCAAGTGTTGATCCTGAGATCGATTCTCGGTAGGGGCACATATTTATGTTACAGATAAATGTTTGTTCTCCGCGCACAGTAACAGAGGGAATTCTAGTATTTAAATGTGAATGTGTGAGCGTTCATTTCTTTTTTTCTGTCGCATATGTATCGCGAATACAGAATTACGTTAATTACTTTTGAATACCTAGTATTTCTTCATCGAAATTATTATGAATTCCTCGGTGCGAATTAGTACCATGTATCATGTACCTCTGGACGAGTGAATTACTTGACCGCTTCAAGTCATCCAGGGATTCATTTAAATTCATACAAAAAAAACATCAAAATCGCTCCAGCCGTTTAGGAGTTCAGCGATATACACACCAACAGTAGAATTTTATATTATGTGATATTTAAATATTTTCGTTTCCAATAAAATGAAAGAACAAAAACTGCCGAATAAATTGTAATGATGGAATAAATACAGCAAATTGTTTCTTGAAAAATTGAACGATATTTTAAAAAGTTTTATTGTTTCGAAATAAACCCAAGACATGTTTATAATTAACTAAAATCAAGGAGGAGGTACCTAGCTACTAGCTGCGCTGTACAGTTAGATGGATTGTCTTATTTAAACGATATTGGTTCTGTACGTGGCACGAAAAGAACAGATTATTGTTAAAATTTACTAACTATATTAAATTCCATTACCTACTGGTAAATACGATTTTCTGACTCTTTTGATACCTGGCTATTTACGAGCATATTAAATAATCATGGTAGCCTTACTCTTATAATTTGAAAATATATTTACTGCTCGGAGTTAAATTCCTATACATTCGTCTACTTTTCTAAAGATATGTTCAATTGATAAGTTAGCATTTAATATGTTATGTTGGCCTTCGTGGCCTTCCTTCAATAGACCGGACTGTATACTTAAACCGTAGGACCAGTAAATCAGACATCTATGCACCAAGATATCTACATAAGTTGATATCTGTTTCCCAATATGAAAACCACGTACTATATGACGATCGTGGATCGCTGCAGCTGCAGGATACGACAAGACACATTTGTTTGTATTGCAATAGTAAGTACGAGTACATATATTCACAAAATCCACACATATATCTGATATATTACCGACCAAAATTGACTTGACAAGTGCCGCCGTAATGCTTTATATTTTACCCCCGCGCGATCCATAAGAAGCCGCCATTTAAACACTCACATATGTACATGTGACACTAAGATGTTTTATCAAATGTCAGTGTCTCAGTCGCTATCACATTACTATTGACATAGGCGGCAATTATGAACTGGGTTAAAGGCATAAACGTAATACATATACGTGTAAATAAACGTAATTACGTTTATGGTTAAAGGTAGCCAACTGTGTTCCTGAACATATATATTATCAGTATCTCGGTATCTCATACCGAAAAAAAAATCTTGAAAATTTTATACATCTATGAATTTTCCATGACATCATATCAATCTTCACTTGGCTTGTGTAGTGGACCATACAGACAAATTATTATCCTGAGAGAAAACTCTTAACTGGAAATTGGAGAGTCATGACTTGTATTTATTGTTATTGTATATCTGAAGTACATTTAAAGTGTAATACAAAGTTACCTAATATCCAGAACGAAAAGTATCTTGCACTATGATTCTTTATATAAGTTACAAATATATTAAGTATTAGCTAAATCTGCTCAGTTACTTCCATATAGAATATGTACCGATAGGCAGATAGACAAATTAACAAAAATTCCTACATTAAAACTTTCTAAAGATATTTAATATGTATAGTTTCAGTTCTGTTACAATTCTATTATTAGTACAGATAGGAGTGGATAACTAGTTTTAGTGGTAAGAACAAAATATTTTTAAAAGTAATATATGTATAGATATATTTAAAATCAACAGTTAAAAAAGATAGTGTTGGAATTTTCCTGATACCCAGGTAATATCTTGAATGACATTCAAGTCGAAATATTCAACGGTAACTAATTGGTTATCGGTTTCACCTTAAAATTTTTGTAATGCGTAATACGAGATGGAGCTTCGAAGCCTCAAAACCAAATTGTAGAACTCTAATTTACCTTCAGCTCGTGAAATCCGTACAAATTTTTGTACAGTTGTGCTTTCAGTTGAAAGCAAAGTTCCATGATTAATAGAAGTGGTGTGTGTTTAATTTTATCAGGCATATTCGTATCTATTTCAAATGCCCCATGCTGTCGTTTTTATTGCTCCGTAATTACAGCAGAGACCTTGAAGTCTTGTGCCAAGTCAACTTGGCAGGGACTTCGCTGATCCATACCGGTCATAATATACAACGTGTAGGTAATGGTCTTTTATTTCCCATGTTGACTTTTATTTATTTCATGTTTCATTCAGTGTTCAATTATTTTTAAAAAAGTAACAAACGTGCCAGATTGTCTTATTGTGTACTTTTTTACTTCATACTACATTATTCTGAATTCAAAACACAGACATCCTCTACATGCCAGTCGACATAATATAACTGATATTAAAAAATCGATATGAATTATTCCGAACTAGAGTATGTTAACCAAAATTTTCCCATTAAATTGGATATTAAAATTATCCAATGAAATTAATATGAAGTCTAGAGTAGTATAAAGACAGAGAGCGCGCGATTTTTGTGAGTTTGTATGTATGCGAAGGGATAGATGTTTGAATGTATTTAGAACCACGGCACTTATTTGAAAAATTCTTTGACCCTTTGACAGGTACAGTATTCTGGATAGACTGGATAGACATATATTGTTTAATTATAAGGTGACACGGCAAACGTTGTTTTGCCATATAAATTATTCATTATATATATATCGCTTATTATATTATTTTTATTAAAAAACAATATCAATCCCTTTACGCAATAGAATGTACAATATTTTTTGTTATCCCATCTTTAGGTAACACAAACAAATCGGATGGTTTTCCCACTAAAGAGCATGCGACGTATAATTGTCCGTGTGAAAAAAATGTTTGATGTGAATTAATGATAAATTTATTTGAAAATATCACTGAAATAGTAAAATGATAATTGTAAACGTCACCATTACGATTGATGTACAAACAATAATATTAATGGCCGAAAACTGTAGGTAGTGAGAAAAGAGTTCTCATCCCTACTCCGTGCTGTTTAATAGGTCAGAAGTGACACCAGTAGACACCTGGCGGGGATAACTGATCAACTGATAATTAAACAGTTATCGATCTGGGTTGAAAATTATTGAATTATTAATATCGCTATTAAAAAATAGGGGTTGATGGTAGATGGGTGAAAATTTAGGGTTGTTTGTATTTTTAATGCCACATTATAAAAAAAATTGGCTAAAAAATAAAATTTGGAGTGGACCGCCCTTATCACTTAGGGTTATAAAAATTAGATAACAACCTATTCTCAGACCTACTAAATATACATATGAAATTTCATCAAAATTGGTCAAGCCTTTTCGGAGGAGTATGGTAACTGAAACTGTGACACGAGAATTTTATATCTTGTATCTAATACAATATAAATTTAAACATTATTTGTTATGATTATTTCAGATGGGATTCATGTCAAGCATTATCTTATTTTATGTAATAAAAACAATTGACTTTATGAAAAATATTATTATTGGAAACGAAACATAAAAACGAATATCACATATTAAGTACGATGTATCTCTTACTGTGTTTTGTTCCCAGATTTACTCAAACAAGAGTGGAAACTGATTAAATTAAGCGTCTATTATACAATCTCTTATTGTCGCATAGAGCGTACTAGTTGTAGTGATTAGAGTTTAGAATAGTTATTACGCAGAACTGTTTCGGGGAGAGTAGCTTAGTTCGATGTTTGAAATCCATCACTTGTGTACACCGACCGCTCATAATGGCTTTCCGTTAGTCAATCTAAATGGATTTGATTTGAAATGTATTTGATTTTGATATTTATTTAACACAAATTGCAAACCAATCTGTTCGATAAAGCACCTTCATCTGTGTAGGCAGAACATAACCGAAACTCAATTACTCTGATCGAAGTAACAGCTCGTTGAATTTTGAACGGAATTCTGAACCAATTTGAAACAAGATTTATTTTAACAGTTCTTTATGATGCCTTTGGTATTGTATTGAAATTAATAATTGTAACAATATAATAATGAGTTTGGTATGTAGTATGATAATTAATAATTAAGTAATATGATTGCAAATACACATTTTTAAGAACAAATATAATCCAAGCGTCTGTCAATAATATATTAAAATTAAAAAAAAAATGCAGTTACTATTGGACATCTATTGTTTTACATTTATAGCTGTCCGTCATTCTAAATATTTATTTTGTCTAGAATAGACAAAGAAACGAAAATAACGAAGAACGAATTTTGTTGACATTTTCAGAGATTGTAGCGTGCATGTTAGCTTAAAGTATAATTTTATCTTCTTTGGCTTTGAAATTATGGATGTTTTAACTGTACTAGTGTTAAGAACGGCCCAGTCAATGAACAATGAAGCACATTTCAAATTAATCTTATCAGTCGTCTTGAAACTATCAAGCAAATACTTAATTCGAATGTTTCAAAAACATTGGTGATAAAGGTGAAATACCTTGACCACATACCTAATTTTTGAGATTATATTGTGAATTTTAAACACATACCTTCCTATTTAAGCCACGAATTCATAAATCAAAATTTTTATGCTACGTTGATAATTATTGTTTTCTGAAGCGAAAAGAGTTGGGTTCCTTATTGTCAATAACAACATTTAATTTTGTTATAACTTTGTCAACAGCACACATTTATCATGAAGTTTGACCTAATTGTTCAATATACATATGTCAATTCAGCCCTGATATAATAGAGAAAATTGACATAATATACCTGATACATATCACAAATTTAATTCCCAGTCTTATTTTATTCCTAATTCCTATAATACAGTAACATAATATTACTAAATTATACGAATATAAGAATTTTAAAATAACACTGAGAGTATAATAACGAATATAATTATTAGGCCTTCAAATATTAATAGCCTATATTCAATGTTGATTAATATTCTTAATATGATCTATTTTGATATCAGATTATCATCCTTTGTGTTGCCATCGAGGACAGTAAACTAATATTTACAAGTGTAAGGAACTATATTCAGTTTAATGACTTAATGTTATTTCTACATCGGGTCAGCAATCCTTATCAAATACGAAGTTTAATTTGTTAAGGTGTTTTTGGTATCACAGAATCGATCGTGTAGAAAGATTAAGGATTAACAGCAGGAAAAGCCCTTTATATTATAGATTGAAGTAAATCATTTTTTCTAGCTCTGATGTCATCTTAAAAATTCTTAATAAAATAACAGATGACGTTTGACACTTTGACATAAGTCTACCTTCATTACGTTTAGTTCGTTTTTGTCTTTTAGAAACCATAAAATTTTGCATTTTTTGGGATTCATAACTGATAATCTAGTTATAATCAAACGTGGAAACAAGAGGCTGGAATCGAAAACAAATAATGCTTTTATAAATATATCTTAAAACAACCACTGTTTGGTAATATAACAAATTAGTGTTTATTTACTAAACTTGTCCCTATTCCTATAACAAAGAATAATAATTTATGTATTATTATTATTATTTATGTATAAATGTTTGTATTTAATTGTTTAGCATGATGTTCTTGACAATTGTTTTTTAAAATAATTTATTTTGCTACTTATTAAAAAAGATCATTGCTGTGAAAAGTAATATACACAAACTTTGATTACATAAGTTAAATCATAAATTTATTAACTTTCTTTCGATTGAACAACATTTTCATAACGGGTGTGTACGTACATATCAGGAAAGTTGGAATGATGTTATGAATTTAATCATAAGCTTCGCTTTATAAAAATATGTCGCGTCGCGTGTTAATCAACATACTACAAAGTGACATTTTGTTACCTTACCGTAGTTAAAGATAAATCTATGAATAACTTATTAAGCATTAAATGCCTAAATAAGCGGGTATGTATTATTAATTACGTTTAAATCTTGGTTGATTTCATAGATGTATTAGGAGAATTGACGTATTGATTGCTGAACTGGAAGCAAGAGTAAAAAGTATTATTAGAATTTGACTTTAATAAAATTAAATGAAAAAACTTTGGATGATATAAAATTAGATAACTAAGACATTGGAAGTATAACGTTGTTTAGACAGAGAAAATTTTTATTTTATAAATGTCATTCTCTAAATTATATTTTTAGAATAACGAAGATTTTAATTAAACAGTTTTCACACTTCCGCTCAAATAACATCCATCTTCAGATATCCTCGCATCACACCACTCCACACACATCCAGGCTTAGATCGCGCACACACTTGTTAAATATCACAGAGCCCAATTATTTTTTTCAGCACACCTGCAGGGTTGTTTTCCGTACACACGTAGTCCAGACGTACAACATTCTAAGTAATGCAATCTCTGTCGTCTTATACGAAAGTTAAATAGCACTTTGATTATCTACGAATATGCAAATAGATCTAAGAGATTCATCTCTTATAAATGCATTCAGTTGCCGCAAGGAAACTGCCTTCGTTGTTGCCTCCGAAAATGCAATATACTCGGCTTTCATTGACGACAGTGCCACATAAGTTTGATTCCGGCATTCCCAATTTATCAACAAACTTACGCATCGAAATATAAATCCAGAATAAGATTTCGTATCTTTGATGTTCCCTCCCCTGTCAGCATCTACGAATCCTGTGATGTCCTGCACCGGTGACTTGGGAAATATCAAATAGAGATCCCTTGTACCTTTAAGGTACCTTAAGATATTGCGCCATGAAAATTACTGCAGCCGTAACATCCGGACGTGTGCTACAGGTCAAATAGTTAAGCGACCCTATAAGCCCTTGATAACTACGAGAGTTTTGGCTGGACATCAGCTTACCTCGTTCTTTTTCCGCCTAGCAAAATCCATTTCCATCGGAGTTTTCACTGGTTTGTAGTCGGATCCAAGATTTTCGAAATAAAACTCTCGTGATTCAAATCTGGTATCTGTCTTAGGCAAAAGCATAACCAAAACTTGTCTCGCTTTCTTGTTTCTTTCTGTTGTTTGTCTTTGGAATATAATAGAAAATCGTTGACTATTCAATAATTATAATTTTTGTGACTACAGCTGTCAAAGTCAGAGCGGTTGAAGTTTAAGGGCTATAACACTTAATTCATTTTATTATTCCATAACCGAGAATCTTGTTTGAGGCCGTATATCGCTTTTTCTAGTAACCTTTCGGTAAAATTTTTATTATGTAACGGGTACTCATGATACGTTTTATCGTATAACGTATCGTGAGTACCCGTTACATAATAAAATGTATAAACTTTCTGCACAAGTCGAGTTTGTAGGTCTTGTTCCCATATGTATCATACTTGTACTAAAAGATCCACTTATCCACGATTTTTGCTTCAGGTGGTTTGTCGACGAGTATCCAGACTATGTTCTTATACATAGAATCCATGTCTTCATTCATGGCTTCCTTCTAACTTGTCTTGTCAATTCAAGGCTTATTTAAGTTTTCTTAATGCAAATCCGAAACGATTCCATTTTTGTACATGTGGCTTCCAACTTAGGTAACTTGGTTAAAGAATTATGTTCATGAATCTGTTAAATGATATGTCAATTGTGTTCATTATTTCTACCGAAACTTTTTATTGATAAAACTTTTAAATTTTTAATTTCAAAAAAAAATTTCAATAAGGCACTTGATATTTTCTTCGAGCGCATGGTTTGCTGTACATTTATAACTCTCTGTATTATTTATCATTTTTAACTACAAAATTAGTTTCGTCTGCAAAAATAACCATTATTTTATTTGTACATTGTGTGAGATCATTTATGATCATCATAGATCATAAATAAATAAATAATAATGTGGTACTTTATACTCTACATTTTATTAAGAAGAAAATTTTTTTTTGCTATTTATTATTTCTGCTAATTAGATTAGTGAGCGAATCTCCGTTTCTTGCTGTTGTTAATTGGGGTAGGATTTTACAGGTTGGTAGGCTGACGCTCGTGTATAATATTATCTAAATAAGTACTAGTCACAATTGTAGCGACTGTTTTAATCTATATTCCTAAGTTATAACTAAGTGGTATAATTTCAAATGTTATTACAGTTTTTATTTTTTTGTTTTTCTATAGTTTTGAAATACATAGTATGTAATTTTATTTTATTCTGATGGTATATATTTATTTTCATTTTTGTTGCTTGTTGTTATAACTTTTATCTACATATTTCACTCTTATTACTTAGAAATTGAATTCCGATATATTTAGAGCATGTATCTTTCTAGGACTTTATTATGTGACTGTCCGTGTGAAGTTTATTTGCAATATTAAACAATAACTTTTTACATACCTTTTTAATAAAATGTATTTTATTACTGAATATAAATAAGATATAAAATATCTCATTCAGTTTGTATTCGTTTAAGTGTTTTTTGTATGGAACTTGAGACACAATAACATTTATGTGACATTTTTTTAAATATGTTAAAAGAAATTAGAATTTAGACGGATCTTTATCATTACTACCAGTCAGAATAAATTAGAAATCATCATTATTTAAATTTATTGTTACGTTTTTTAATGTCTATAGTATCCCTTTACTGCCGGCACCAGGTTTGTACAAAACATAATACATCGAAGTAGTTTCCAAATATTTATAGTTTTTGCTTATTGATACGCAGATATAATTTGTTTTTTGACTATATTTTATAGCAATCGGATCGAATCGGTTTTGAGGTCCCCTTGGTAAAGATTAAAGCAAGCAGGTAGATTTATGTAAACATGCCATCTTGAGAACTATCGTGGAATGCTATTATCAACAACAAAGCATATTTTTGGTGCATGTACTGATATAATTATGTATATGTATTAGAAAATATTTCCACAAACGATATACCGCCATCCTTAATACGGCTTCGTGAAAGAGCTTTAATCTGCGGCAACGATGCTGAACAGTAAAACGTCATACATTCAACGGTAATGAAGTGCTATTATACTGTACGTTTTTCTTTCAAGTAACTTTTACACCTGTCTTGACGCATTCACGCCATGGTGTAATCTAGTAAAGGCAGGCAACAAGCGACGCAGCAGTGAATGCTTGAGAGTCACGAGACGGCAACGGACGCGAACCGGCAACGAGATCCTCTCTTGCGCTACAAAGAGAGTACAAAGAGAAAAATCCTTTACAAGAAAAAATACTCCAAAGCTAGCAAAAGAGGAAATAATATGATTAAGATGACGTGAAGCTTTTAGTGAAATTTTTCATTATTTTTATTATTCGGAAGTTACTTTGGGCTTGAGGTTTATCTGTTGTTAAGTGCTTTATGTTGCCCTTATACAAATACTTGAAAGATTATTTTTTCATATGTATATTTTTATTAAATTCCTTATGTCTTGTTCTGTGTTTTAGTTTAGAAAGTCCATAATAAATTTAGTGTTTTTAATAAAATACAGATAAAAGAATAATGCTAAATTTTGGAGTGTACCTATAGGTTTAGGTAAAACAACCTAGGGTCCATGCCAATTGCGCCTGTTTGTGATTTACACTGTGTAACAACGAACGAGGTGGTGACATCAGATCTCTGGTGGGAATAACTGAACTCAGTATTACCCAGTTTAAACCGGAACGGGGAGTTTACTTATTGTTTATTTATTACTTTTGGACCACACGAAGTAATGGAATGAAGGTGGACTTAATACTGTAAACAATATCTTCACCTGATCATCACTTTACTTCCCTGACTAGTAAATGACCACTTTTCTGAAATGAACCGCAAATATTTTCATGTTTTAATGGCGGTATTAGAGACCCAAGTAGACGAGTCCATAATTTCCCACTTAGCTGGCAACGCGTGATAATTTCCATCATGTTGCTGATGTCCATGTGTCATCAAATTAAGTCAATTAATTACGAAATAGTCGTATATATTATAATTATAACTGATTGCTTTCTGTACATTTAGAATATATGAGAAAAACGATTATCACTAGCCTTTATTAACGCAATAGAACCCAAAATAATAGTTGTTGGATTTTTGTGTATGTCTATGCGTTTGTGCGAGCTAATCTCAGAAACGGCTTATCTGATTTCGTTATGGTTTTCACTAATGTATTGCAGTAAGCATCATTAAACATTTCTACTTTCATTTTATTTCAATTCATCCATAAATAAAAGAGTTATAAATTAATCTAAAACAATACAGGTGCTATTTTAAAGTGTAAAGCATAGTTTTTCTGAAGCGAAACGAGGGCAGGTCCCTAATACAGGAATATATGGTATAAAGAAAAAATATTACATATAACTTCAATCCACAATATATAATTATTAAATACCTTGACTGTTGAACAAGAAGCTTAGTTTGTTAACTTTATCACACTATGGGTTCTCTAAGAATAAAAAAATATTTTTCGCGTAATACATATACCTAAATTATCAAAGATATTTTTAAACAGGAGTCTCATGTAGGTGCGTGCTAAAAAACAATACCAACAGAATACATTCTCTTATTCTAAGGCCAAAAAAATTATTTGAATCGAAACAAATAAAGATTTTGTTTGAAAACTTGAAATAGAAATCCCGAGTAAGCAAATGGTTGCCGTTTATTGTTACCCGTGCTCGAATTCGGCCAAATTGAATATAAAGTATGAGTCAGCACCCCGATTTATAACCTAAATTGTGGCGTATCAGGAAAATTTTGGTAAATTGTTTTATTGATTTAACGAACGAATTTCATGTTGTTTTGGCATTTAATTTACCTAAATGGTTACTCGTATAATATCAGTCAAGTTCACTTTATTTCATATCAATAGCTGGAAAAGGAGACCATTAGTGGTCACCTAATGGTAAGTAGTCATCGCCACATATATTATACAAGTCCATAGAATGTGGAGATCAATTCAATACCTGACTCTTTGGCACAGCAACCGATATACGTAAAAGATATTTCACAGCCAAGTCTAGACGAAGAACGAGTATAGAATAAAGAAGAAGTTTATCATCCTGGTAGCTAGTCAAGTAGGCAAAAAACCCTACCATTAACCACATTGAGATAACACTGCTTGGTATCGAATATTGGATATCGTCCAAATTCAAGAATCGCTGGAGCTTGTTAATCCTTAACTACGATTAAATTATAATCAATTATTATTTGTTTCTTTAAATTCAGATCATAAACGTACACCATACACAATCACTATTCAGTTACTATTATTATAATCATGTTACAATGTTGACACCATAAATATAATTGTACCTACTAATTATTCTACAAACGTAGAAGAAGGAAGTAGTGTAAATACTTTTCAAACTTTTAAATACTAAAAGTTTTCTAACTTCACCTAGTTTTGCCGAGAAGCAAGTTTTCAACGCAATTTACGCGCGTTAAACATGTATGTGTACAAATTCCAATTTTTTGTACAAGCATAGTAAGTAGTATTTATATAGTAGAAGCAAAAAACGACGTGCATAAATATATTTACAGAATACTTAAATGATTTGGATTTTTGAATGTTTTATATGCATATTTGTTATTATCTTTATCGATCCACATATCTTCGAGTATCATTGTTTAGATTTGTTATGCTCTTATTCTTTTATAAACTATATTTAAAAGGTAAAAAATAAATTATAATTCACTCATATTATCAGGCGTTTTAAAACTTCGTAATTAACCAGTTTAACCCTTTTGGTGGGCCTTAATTGGAGCTCTATGAATTAAAAACATTTATTTAGTACGATAGCTTTAAAAAACTCTAAACGATACTCACCAACGTCATAATTGAATTTCCATTTAAATTTGATTTCTTCATTCGCAATTTAAACCTAAAAACATAAAGTTTTCTTGATATGTAATATGGAGAACAGTTCATCTACATTACAATTATAAAAAAAAAAAATATTTATTTGTACTCTTTTTACGATTGTCTTATTATTTGAGCTATTTATTGAGATTAAGCCTAGTTAAAAAAACATTAATTACTGTAGAAAATAAACATTAATCCTACCAAACTATATTTTAGAATATTTTAGAACAGCATCGCCGCTGTTGCAGCACAAAATAAAAAAAAAACTCGTCAATTCACCGACCATATTTTTTTCCCATTCATCTACGATACGATACCCGTTGGGATACTGAAAAGTTAAATCTGGACCTATGATTTTTAGAGGTAAAATGTTCGGTGTCTGCCCATCACATCCCTGCTATATTAGATCTATACTCGAGCATAGAAACTTCAAGTTTACTGTCTGCACTCTAGTTTAACATTGTCAGTTTTACATATTTCTTATTTTTAAGTCTATACATAAGTTTTTTAGGTCTTACAGATTTGAAATTAGGATATGTGTAATAATAATAATAAACAAAGAAAAGTTATGTTTTTTGAAACGTATTTTTTTATTTTAATGCAAATACTACATTTCTGTCGTGTATTGTTGCACATGCGGTGTTTTATTTTTCTTATTATAGTTGGCATTATTTGTACATTGAGCTGACAGATAATATTGTTTTCTCTATAACTCTACTTAATATATATGGATATGAATAAACACAATGGTATCCTTATCGAGTTAAAAGCACGATAAGCAAACGAGCAAGTTTCGTAAATGTGGAAACGTTATAATATGAAAAACAAAACAATAAAGTCAGAGCTGGTTAACGGGCTTTAGTTATCAGTAATTAAAAAAATCCATTCAACGGTACGCGTCCAGTCAGATTTTTCATCTTTGTCCGTGTTGATAGATCCACATCCTCCAAATAGGTCGATCCTGTTTAATGTGTGTTATATATAACATAATAATATATTATAATATAATTTAATATTATATACTATACTAGAGGCCGACCCCGACTTCGTTCGGGTTAAACAATTATATAACTATAGATTGAAAAATGAAGATTTAAATTAATAAAAATTTTGATATAATTGACGTATATAATCATTACTATACTGTTAAAATAACGTACCATTCAAATGATAAAAGATTTCGTGAAAACTGCTAGCTTATTCTTTAATGTTCATTACGTGAGTTTAAAACATGTTATGACAAGTTTCTTTTGCCATTTCTTTTTATCAATGTTAAAATACCTTTTTTACACAGTAGAATCAAAATATGACGTGTGTAAAAAGAGTATTTAAAAAATACATACATTATTAAATGGTTTTCAATATGAAATTAATATCATATTACTATATGACATTTATAAACGACGAAAAAAAAATCAAAAAATATTTAAGACAAATCTTACATACGTACATAAAACATACCGTTTATTTATATAATATGACAAGGTAACATCACTGGCATGACATAATTTGACTTAAAGCTTATGACACAAGACTGACAAGAGTTATTACCCGAATATATAAATCCAAGATTTATGCGAAATTTTGTTCGTAATGACACATATTAACTTTTCTGTCGATGAGTATATATTACTTTACAAATACTTAATTACTGCAAAGCGCCTTAAGTAAGGGGATAAAAATCTTCTTTTAATTACGACCCATCTCGTTCATTCTAGTGAAGGTTTAAATACTCTTTTGATGACTACATCCATCTAGGGGCGCCGATAGTTAACGGTTTATATGTAAACAACAACGATAGATTTTTTCTTTAACCCTTTTACTCCAGATGGAATTGAAACCTAAGGGTTTGTTTGGTTAGTGCCTAAGTCTGATATGATTTTTTCATCTATTTTTCTATCGATGTATTTTTCAGAGTCTCATAAAGTATTTAATAATATCCATTTAAATAAATACTTTAGGAATTTATTCCTACTTAGGTCTTGTAAAAATATTGAGTAATTTGATTTAATACAGACTATATTGACGTGGATATTAATTGTCCAACAAAAGTTTATTTATTGTGTTTCATTCATACTAATATTCAATACATATTATTCAATATATCCAATAGGACAAAAAGAAAAATAAATACTTATGACTAAACTGTAACAAAACGTATTTATTTTCTTTTGTCTGAAGCAAAATATCTGTACCGTACTTCCGAACTCAACTTCTAAAAAATATACCCTCAGTTTCTTTCGATCGAACTTACTTAACACGAATTTTAAATAAAATAAAATTATATGTAACTATTATGTCATGTCGTCATCACACTAGTAATTTTTTAAAGGAATTTAAATCTAATATATCTATATCTTTCACGATCGGAGTGATACCGGCTTTCTTTGAATTATGTGAATACATTAATTCAAATGGGGATATTTATCAGTAGTTGTGTGGTGTGACGTCTTAAACCGTGGTGTTAGCAGAGAGACATCAATAAGTATTATGTAAGAGTATATTTATATTTTGTGTCAGATTCCAAGTTCTTGGTAAAAGAAAAACAACAAACTATGCTATGTTCCTTTTCATACTTATCTATACTGATATTAAAGAAAGAGTGCGAATTTTGTGAGTTTGTCTATATGCGAAGGTTAATCTCCGGAACCACAGCACCTGCACGGTATCTGAATAAATATTTTACCATTTGAAAGGTATATAATTTCGAATTAACGTTGGTTTTATATCATGTATATTTCAGCAATTGTTCAACCTGAACGAAGTCGGAGTGAGATAAATTATCTTTAGTGATCAAACAGCCTATAAATTAATGGTAACGATACCGTCTTCACAGTTCATCAAAAGCGAAGTATATGGTGTTAACAATACTATTTGAGAAAGATTCTTGATAGGATAAATAAATTGGCTACAGTGAAATAGAATTCTAGCTGTTGTTACACTGTAAAAACTTTTTCTATCAACAGTTTTTTAGATCATCAGTCCAATTGTTTACACAGAAATAATTATGTAAAGAATAAAAAAAAATCTATCTAAGATTGTGGATATGAATATTGGTCAAGTAAAATTACAAAAGTTAACCTATATCAAACCAAGTACAACTTTCTTAATTATATCTCCAAAAATATCGATACAGGAATCAAATTAAGAATATATCTATATGAAATATTTATATCAAAGCGAATTGTTAAGTTTAACATGATGTCTTGGTGTCTATCGGATATAAATACATCGTTATTATTGTCAAAGGCTACTAAACCAATTTAAAATTGTATAAATGGCATGCTGTCGTTAAGAAACTACTACCGTTTAAAGAAAAAGGATAAGTAAAAGGGTTCCGGCCTACGAATAGAGTCGAGAGCCTTGTTAGGTCGCTCTACATGCATTCTTGAACACTAGTGAAATGCAATTACGTTTTTCCTTTTTAATTCATTTAATATACGAATAGTTGACAAACGAGCAGACGGTAAGTGTTCACCACCATCCATGAATGTCCGTAAAACTAAAGGTATCAACGATGCTTATTAATGACTTTCTGAAGGAGGGTGGTAGCCGATAAATAAATCAAGCATCAAATCGTATTGGGGCGGCTTAAAATACTGACCAATATCATGCTGGCAAAACAAACAGTGTAAAAGGCAACAGAAGCAGTCCTGCTTGGTGGTAGGGTTTCGTGTAAGGATTATATTATCAATATTATTGTTAAGTGTTAGGGTACATCGGGTTTGTGAAAATGCAATAGCACATCAGGACGCCGTCGCCCACAGTCGATGTCTGTATGTTGTAGAACGGATGTGCATTTTTTCACACGATGGTTCACTTCAACAGTTCTTTCTGGTCGCAAGATGGATTTCGACGCTTTTGTATCTATCGTAAAGCGACAAGGTTTACCATTTATCCCTCCAGCTATTACAAAACTGTTCCCAATACAAACCTGTGATACTTGTACAGTGGAAGCTCGATGAAATCCAACCGGTGCTCGCCCCGCATCCCTGGGGTCTTTTAACGACTCCTAGGTGTCAGCTTGAGTAACCGTGGATACAGATCTCGTTCGTTTCTGAGTTCAGCAGTTGATTTTTATACGGCCCTTACATCCGTAGGAGATAGGTCCAGAACGAGGTTAGATCGTTCCCGCCACTTCGCTCACTTTATAAATTAAGTAGTCGCTACGTACCACCTCAACTTTCCGGGCATGCCTTATTGCGGCCTCTGTAGTTGTATGGCCCAGACGTATCCTTGCTCTCACTTTAGCTTCCGTTATGCCGCTAACATACCACTCCAACACTCTTTCGTCTACTTGTGTACAACTCGACGCATAGGCTCAGCGTACCAAGCGTTCAATTTCTGTAGCCTATAGCTGCAGGCTTTCGCTCGACTTCTGGATACTGTGCTCAAGATGTTTATCTTCAAATCGAGCTTTCAGAGCCAGAAACAGTGACTCCAACGTACGTCGATCGGCTTATGTATTATCCAGGACTAGTAGAGCTTCCCTTCGAAGAGCTAGGGTCAGTGCCACGAGCGATTGCTTTTTCTCCCAAAACATTTTTTTAACTACTACGTACATACCCGGTTTTCACTGTTCGGTACAACAGGCGTCCCTCTTCTGACACCAAATGTTCCGTGTCAGAATATCATGGATTCGTTAAAATGCCAATTTCTTTCTGGAGATAGTTTATTTCATTTCAACAATCGCAGTCGCACTCGTAGATCGCAGGTATTTCACTTCGCAGGTAGAGAACTCTTCGCTTCCTTATTCAAGATCCAAATGCTTCACGGGGAACGTTGCCCGCTATTTATATCGATTTCTGGGCCTTCCAGAGTTTTCTATGCCTTTCTCGTCAAGTCAATAATAATACCCGGAAATCGATAGAACGATAGCGGGCTAGGTAAAGGCGACCGTGTACGCCATATTCGCCCTTTTGCCCAAGGTATAAGGGCGAGAGTTGTCTGAAGTGCTACAGGTAGATGTTATAAATGCCTGAGTTTTTTTTATGGCGACTAATGTTTTCAGAGGACCCTTCAAGAACCTTGGTAACGTTATTATTAAGTAATTTCCATGAAACCTGCCTGGCTAGCTACCACCCTTCTGCTTGAGTCAACCCCCAAACGAGTCGTCGTGTTCCGGTTGAGGGCTTGAAAGCCAGTTCCTTTTTTTTCTTCTTTCTCGGCATAACGCATAAGTACTTTTGCTGTTACTCATGTCCATGACCGACGGCGGCCACTTACAATCTGGTGATTCATCTGCACGTTTGTCGGCTATTCACATAAAAAATCTATATATACCACTGGGTAAAAATAATTAATGCTGATTTTTTTTTTCAGGTAATTTTACTACTTCCACTGAAATGGTAAGATTAACAAAATTATGTCCTAGTAAATTCCATTTGTTTTAATAACGTACCTCGGAAATATTATTTTTCCTTATACATAAACTAACACGATAGCAATCGAAACATGAAAAACATGTAGACAGCCGACTCCGACCTTTGATAAAGCAGAAGATACTGTACATTAGAAAAATCACTACAAGCAAATTTTTACCTTATGGAAACCTAAAGATAACATCAAAATTTTAACTTATTTTATTTAATGGATATAAAATATCTGTTTTTAAGGTTAACGATTTTAACGATCACAATTTTTGAAATGTTGAAAATATAACTTAACAGTACACAAAGAGGTTATTTGATTTTGTTTAAAAGAAAATTTTATTTCAAGTATCGCTGTTTAAGAACTATAGTTAAGTTACATCCAAAAGTTAAAATTTTTTGTGCTTTGTGGAAAAGCAACAACAATAAGTAAATATGTAGAGAACTTAATTAAGTGTAGATCTCCTATTTTTAAAATAATAACTCCCTCGTAATTTTCTTAAATAGGTAGGTCAGTCTGCTCACAAGTTTACTACGTACAACGTTTATGGCTAAACGATTAGAACGCGTCCCGACGCTGTGGACACTGCATTCAGACGCCCTTGTCTCTAATGGTCAGCCAGTTTAAAAGGCCGTCCCTTAGCTCACTCATTAAATTTCCATCAAAAAGCGGCCCATTCATGCGCCCTCGCTCAACTAAATATTACAACTTGACGGCGTGCGAAGGGGTCGATACACTTTTATTACGGATTACCCAGTTTAAGTATACAAGTTTAATTTGTAACGTTAAAGAGAAAAAGCTATTTAATGTAATACATTTTTATTTAGGCTTTAATATTTATGGACCGTTTTATATTAGATATTAGTGATAATGATATGCCTAACTAACAAGATAGGAAAACAACATTAATACCAATGGTAATTTTACCCCTTCCTATTCCGTTGTATGTTACATTGATTGCCATGTTTGAAATGGTCACTTAAAGACAGATGAACTGCATTTTTTCCTACAACAATATCAATAAAACAAAAACAAAAGAACACAACGAAAAAGGGAAATATTATATTAAACTAAACAATAAAGCATAAAATTTTCACATAACGTTTAAATTAACTTTATAAATACTATTGCAGAAGGTCTATCTACATATTAGTTACTCTATCTATATGTTAATCTTAGAATATAGAAAATTGTCATAAACTTTCTATAGACATATCTTTATAAAGACATCAACATCTATGTGGAGTACATTATGGCAAGGGCCTTAGATGAATGGGACGGAGGCATCAGAATTGGTGGCAAAAAGATCTAATTCTGAAGAGTGAAAAACGAAAACGAGCCTATTGAGCTCACAATCAACAAGGCAAAGACCAAACTCATTTATGGCGATACAACTGACACAAACTTGCACAAATCATTTTAATTACAATTTATAATATCTAGAACAGCGGTCATTTCGTATGTCTGCCAGGCTTTCTAATTTATATATAATATCAGATGATGATGCCTGTGACTTTAGCTCTCCTACATCCAGCAACGATTCATTCCAGGAGCTTGAAACTTTGCGTATTCGGCTGGGCAATGCTTTGAACTACTACCCACTTGCCGTTAATGTACGCTATATTAACGCTCAAAGTATACCCGCTCATCACACGGATCTTTCCACACATTTAATTTACCTTCCTCGTCAATCGTTCATGCTATTCTCTTTTCAGAGTATTGGCTTAAGCCCTCACACCCTAGCACGTCTTACACCTTAACTGGATTTTTTTTATTAAAAAATGATCGGACTGGTAAACGGAGTGGTGGGGTCGCTATTTACTTGCGTAGTGATATGCCTTACATTGTCATTGATTCATCGCCTTCCGCCTCATACTCCGCGTCACCAGAATATCTCCTTATTGAAATCCAAATAAACAGTACTAAGGCTTTGTTGGGAGTGTTGT
>PDGT01000003.1:8192091-8231087 GCA_003671415.1 Megathymus violae | reverse complement strand
ATCAATTATTTATCCAGTGTTGAAACGATGTTTGAAGCTCACTGTGCTGTCTACGGGCATATTATTATAATGGGTGATTTAAATACCGACCTTCTTCAAAACCAGTAATCAGTGCACCCGGCTTCTCGCGTCATGATTTCATTTACATATCATACAAAATAAGACCACCGAAAATGACGGCTAATGTGATCAGGAGGCGGTGTTCCGCCAAAATCATTAATAATGACTTGATGAATGATGCTACCAAGGTGGATTACTTTAGTGTGTATGCTGCGTCATCAGTGGATGACAAGGTACAAAACTTAAACAGTATTATTACGACACTGTTTGATAGGCATGCACCAGTAAGAGAGGTCAGAATAAAAAAACCACCAACTACGTGGATCACAAGAGCGGTTCGCATGGCAATGACAAATGACATGAAATAATTGGTCTACCTACAAAATTGCTCGCAACCGATGTAATAGTATGATGAGAGCAGCCAAACGAACATATATAGCAACAAATATCATTAATGTATGAAAGTTCTTTCAATCACTGGATATAGGTAGAACTACTTCCTAAACTAAGCAATCTTCTTTTTCTCGCTATGATTTCAATGTCCACTTTACTACATTACTTTTTCTCAATTCTATTGCTAAGATTTCCACTATTATTGAAATTGGTTTCATGGCTCAACCACCATCTATACATGATTTTAAATTTTCTTCTGTGTCCGTGTATGAGATACGTAAGGTGATCTCTTCTATAAAGTCCGATGCAGTAGCGTATGATGGTGTAAGCAGAAAAATGATAATACCTATACTCCAATTCCTTCTTCCAGCTATAGCTCATATCATAAATTACTTGCTATCAATTTAAGTCAAATTAATATTAAAATAAAATTAAGCTTTAAGTCAAGATTTAGGAAATGCCCCTGCATTTACTAAACCTTGACTTAAAGCTGTACTTATCCCAATTCCTAAAAAAGTTAATCCCTGTGGATTAAATGAGTATAGGCAATTTATACACATAATATCAACCGTAATATATACCTATAATAATGGCCGTCCCTAGCACACCTGGAGGCGTTCAGTGGCATCGGAACTGAAGACGATCGGGCTGACATGGTCCGAGGCGAAAAGCTTAGCCCAAGGTAGAACGCGATGGTGGAGTACTGTGGACGCCCTCTGCCCCACCTAGGGTCATAGGACATTAGTAGTAGTAGTAGTAGTAGTAGTAGTAAACGTATATCGTATCAAGGGCGCTATTGATAAAATTAATTTCGATTTGTCTAGCGTCACCATTCAGTCACAGAAATTTGGTATAAAAGTTATCAGCGTAAAATGTCAAGCCATTATTATAGGTAGCCAACGACAGCTAGCTAAAATAGATCCCAACTCGTCTGCACCTGGCATATTCGAGGACTCTAATACATTGACAATTCGTTAAGCTGGAGTACTCAGGTGAGTGAAGTCTGTCGACCCGTTACTACCACGCTCACATTCCTCAACCGTCTCAAAAAAATTCTGCCATTTGAGATTAAAGTCTACCTGGTACAAACTCTTATCTTTCCGATCATCGATTATGGTGATGTGTGCTACTCAGATCTCAGTGAGACTCTTCTTGCCAAGCTGGATTGTTTCATTAACAAGTCCGTACGCTTCGTTTTCTGTGTTCGTAAATTTGACCATGTTTCTTCTCTGCGTTCCAGGCTTAAATGGCCTCATATCCGCGAGCGATGGCACACTAGATTACTTTGTTCACTCTTTTCTATTCTCTTTAACATCAACACTCCTGGTTACTTAAAAGCCAAATTCCAGTTTCTGCATTTTTCCCATGATTGGCAGCTTCACTCTAAAGAATCACTCCTCCTCTCTATTCCAGGGTATCGGTCTGGATTCGTGTCCCTAGCTCTTTCGCAGTTCAGGCTGCTCGTTTATGGAATACTCTACCCGATAATTTAAGAAGGCTCGGTGCGAAGTACACATTTAAGAAGAAGCTTCTGGCGCACCTAATGAATCATCGTTCACATGTTGTATATTGGCATTACTGACGTTATTCCTAATAATGTATGTATTTATATTAACAATGGTGTATATAGTATATATTCACGTCGGTATGTATGTATATATGTATGTATTTGTTGGTAAGCAGTTGTTAGTAATACATATTTTTATTATACTGTTTAAACCGCTATTTGTGTTGTTCAGTTTAGCCTAATATTTAGCGGGTAGAAAATGCTTAAGCATTAAGCTCGCCATTTGTACCTTAATACTTTGTTATTGTGGTTAATAAAGTTTAAGTAAATAAAATAGAGACGTATGCAATGCTATCAAAATGAGACTGGTACGAACATTGGTGTTCTCCATTTTCCTGTACGCATCACAGTCCTGGACAGTCCATGCGATGGACAGGATAAGATTGATGCCTTTGAGATCTGGTGCTGGAGGAGGTGCTGTTGCAAAAAGTACCAACAGATCTATTCTCAACCAGCTTAAAATCAAAACTAGACTGCACAATCTGTTACCAACGAATATTCTCCTACTTGGGCCACATAGTTCGGAAACGGCCAGACACTTTTGATAAACTGGTTGACACCGTAAAGGCGATCATAGGTATCCCGGTCATCAAGATTCTCCGGAAGGCAGAAGATAGGATGGTATGGAAGCAGCTCGTCAGCTCCGCCACCAAGGCTTATTAGAAAGTGCACGCTCTTCAGCAATTAAGAAACCGACAAAGAAGAAGAAGATTATAAAGAAAGAAAATAAAAAAATGTATATTAAATAGTTCAATACATTCTTCCACACGTCAATAGTAATTATTACTTAATGTTACCGAAAATTTAGGTAAAAAAATACCTGCACAATTTCCGCACACAAAATGTATTATAATCAAAACCTAAATGTATAATACTTAAACAGTAAAATTAGGTACAGGCAATAGGTACGTTGAAATAATAATGTTGACTTTATCCAATAATGTCTTAGCTTAAATATTTAAATTAAAAAGCTTCTTTAGTAGAAGTATATCCATGGGTAGGTAAAACTGCAGGCTAGACTAATTGCCGCAGGCATCGCGAAACGACGGATAGTGTTTACTCTTTTGCTAGTAGCTTCTGTATCATATTTAAACAAGCTGTCAACGTACCAATATACATTAAGTAAGATATTCACAGTGTAATAACATTTCATAACATCGGTTGTCAAGATAAACAGAGACGTATTTATTTGTATGTTCGGGAGAGAAATGATTACCAATAGCCAGTGTTGTAACTACGTCCTGACACGTGTCCGTACATACATACAATACTAATAGATGTGTTTTCTTCCTACATTTTCTTTATCATAATAATATATTAACAGAAGTACTTAAATACAAAGGGGTATTACATATTTTTGTAATACTAGGGATGAGAAAGTGATTTGTTGCTTATAACCACGATCACATGGTGAGGTCGATAAGTAGGAAGGTACACATGAAATATAACACCCTTATAAATGCAATTATTTGCGATTTATATTTCTTTTAAAATTATCACGACAGCAGTACCCATAAATGTTTAACAGAAAGCGGGAGTTGCTAAATAAATTTAAGATACATTGTGTGATATAAATAACTGTAGAAAAACTGTATTGTAATCAACAATAATAACAAAGTACATAAAAGTAGTATGAACTTTTAGTTGAAGTAAACAAGACGGTGAAGATGGCACGATTTGAAAGATTAATACCGTGTTGTGTAATAAAAGAAAACCTTATTAAATAACCGATAAAACTATTAAAACTGTTTTAACTAAGTAATAATAATAATTAGAAATATACGTTCAAACACTCACACGCCTGCACTAAGATTCCCGATGTTGTGGATGTCATGACATATACATACAAACATCTATGACCCCAGAACAAACAATTATGTGTCGCATAAATTTCTGGCCCGGCCGGCAGTCGAACCTGGAACCGCTCGTTGGCAAAGTGTGGCAGATTATGGTCTTAACCCATCTCATTCTGAGTGAGGACTCGGGCTCAGCAGTGGAATATGGGTTGTAATGATGAATGAATACGAATCGAAGTAATTGTTGGTCATAGGTATTGATATAGTTATGTATGTGCATAGTTAAGTTAATTTTGACTATTAAAGTTAAAATAGACTATTAAAGTTAATTTTGTGAACGCTCTTTACTTGTTGTAAACGCTCTTTTTATGTTCTAATCATTCAACGAACAGCAGTCAACAACACCTTTTCTTCGTTTTATAAAAAGCGTACGAACTTTATTTGAACCGAGTTCCCCACCTATATTTATGAAGAAATGAAAATTCCTCGGAGAAAATATTGGAAATATTTTTCAGTCTCCAATCGAAGCATGCTTTAAAGTCAGGCGCGTGTGAAATGTAAGTTATTTTCTTTATCGATGAACATGTGAATTTTACTTGTACTGTTAATAGAAATAAATGAGTCTTCTGCTGTATGGAAATATTCTCGTTACGAAAGAATCTACTGTATAGATGTGAAGAAATAAAATGTTTCAAATAAAATTATAGCGACATTTTTCATGCTATACCATTTTTATGTATTGAATAAATTTTGTAATTGACTTCGAGGTACCAAATACTTTAAATCAGAGGCCGTGTTATGCCAAAATGAACAAACTTAGTTGTTTGAGTCCTTTGAAGACCTAATAAATGTTTGCGAAAGCGTTCAAGTTTAATAACGCAGCTTTTAAATATAACAAAATTAAAATCACGTTCATGCCATTGCTTACTATATATTTTTTAAATGTTGCGGACAAACGATCAGACTTAACACCTGATGGTAAGTGATCACCGCCGCCCATAGACGTTCGGGACACTGAAGACATCACTGCCGCAATCCCAGCCAATTATGTGCCCGTTATAAACTGGCCTCATCGACATTACAACCGAAATATAAACTGAAAAAAAAAATTACTCACTTTTCTAATACACAATTAAGACAAATCCATCCTTAAACATTCGGCCCGTGAGCATTTCCGTTTAGAATTTGTTAATTTGACAAATCTAGAAATTTTAGGATAGCCACAAACAGTGAGCGTTTCTTGATAATGAAGGTTCGTTAGCCCGGAATTAGGTCGGCTCAGGTGTTACGTGAGAGAATCGCTGAAACTGGACTGTTTGTGTCTGGGAATTGGGGTTTGTTAACAACAGATACTATTGTTCTTAATAATGCTATGTTATATTCAATGCAAGTGCTATGAATTACGACATAGGTAATTTTTTTTTTGATACGCTGCTGTCAACTCAACAAATAACTAACTAAAAATATATATCATCTGGCAATAATATAATTTAATAGTTTCGTATCTGTTTTGCTTTCAGCGAAAAAAAATTATCAGGTACATATTGCAGTGTTTTTAATTTTCTACAAAACAGAAAATATAAAGTCCACTAACAAGAAATCACAACCCTATCTACCAAGAAAAAAATCTCTATTCATCTGTCTAAGCTACATTTTGACTGTTTGTAAACCGGATACTTCTACCGGGTCGTTCAAAGGTTATTATGACTTATTAGTATTATGATTTCTACCGCCCTAGACTTGTTTATCTCTGCACCGTCTTCATGTCCCTTTTTCGAATTAAGAAACACATATATAAATACACACATAGGTTACATCAAATAAATTAAAATGCTTTAATCAAAACTTCGGGTTTTCCAAATAACCAAAAATGACTTTAAAAGTAGGCGGTCACAGGGACGTAGTAAGGTTGGGATTACATGGACAAATAAATGTTATAATGGATGCTAGACTTCCCTTTATAATAAAGATTGATAAAAATTCCCGAATAATACACTCTCCAACAAAATAGTCATTCTAAAATGATGTTATGGGTGAGGCAAATGTACCACAAACAACCTCATCACAAGCCGTAATTTTAACAATACTGGATAAGGTTTTCTCATATTGATTGACACTAAAGTCATAGTTCAACGCAATTTACATACCTTGAAGAGCGGTCTGGGTTTCCTCACTATTTTATTTTGCGAAATAAATAATAATTTATCTCTATAGCCTATATTCGAAAACTGAGAGGTGCGAGTATAGCGTTAGATTTGTTGCTTTTCCAAATCTTGTGTGTCTCCTATCAACTGAGCTATACAGGCTTATACATATTAATCCTTCGATAACAATTTGTCTTTCACATATATATATATATAAACCTTTTCAATTTGCGAATAACGTGACACCCACCCAGATGTTGTACAGGTATCGTGCGGTCACGTCAAAATAGATTTAAATGTTAATTAGCAAATTTGTACCTTTCACTACTACCAGGATATTTAGCATCCAGGGACATTGATGTCTCTAAGGAATAAAAGATAAAAGTTAGCATGGATATTTTGTTTGTTATTTAAAGACCTTTAAAAATACACAACTAAGAGTAAAAACATGAAGTGCCTGATGAAAATAAATAACAATGTTTTGGTGCGGGTGCCTTTTATTTGGAAACGTAACAATTATGTTTCTCAAACCGAAACGAAGAAAAGAATACTAGTATAATATTTATACAGAATACCTTTACATACATAGTCAGTTTCTTTTCATTTAGACTATTTAGAAGCTTTGAGACGTTACTGCCTATCAAAATTAGTTAACCTAGCCATAATACTTCTTGGTTTACATATCAAGTTAAATTTTATAAGCATTCAAAATGTGTACGTTTTACATCAGCTCGTATTGACTTTTGTTTATGTGTAGACACGTTAATGTATTCATGTGTTGTTAATTGTAATTCACGATACCACGCAAATCCATGAGCGTATATAGCTAAGGTGATGTAACAGTAAATGCTTCTGAAATTACCCGTACACTCGATTGCAATTTATATAATTATATTTCAAATTTGTCCCATTTTTATGTCAAGCCAGAACCAACACGTTGCTGGACTGGAAAGAAATGGTAAAAGCTCGCTTAATAAGTTGCTTTCCAACTTTGCTACGGCAACACGTCAATATAATATGTCATAGTTGATTTCTGAAGGAGAAATAAAGTTATCCAGGTTGGTAAAATATTGTTAGGTACGTCAGCCATAGATGCTCGAATGAATGGACCATTGTCTCATTCATTGATTAGCAAGATGCAATATGCAAATGGAGACTTCGAGTTGGTTTCAAAGATGGACTTCTGCTTTATTTTATGTAACGAATTGATAAACGAACAGACGAGCCATCTAGTAGTAAGTAGTCATCGTCACCCAATGATTTCAGTAACACCAAACAAAAGGCATCACCGAAGAGGTGCTGTCCGAAAAAGAAGCTGGGGACACTTAATATTGCCGGCTCTCCGACACTGCGACCGAAGCACGTATCAAACATTTCAAAATCGATTCTAGAAGAAGGGTGGCAGTTAGGTAGTCGGGCAAAATAACCTACCACCATGTAAGTACTATCGGGATTAAATTGGGTGGTACAGAGTCCAGCGACCCGCCACAGCAGGGACCGTTTGCCATAGCCTTGTCTATTATTCGGTAGTGTGTACCACGAGCAGAGGAGCTTGGACTAATCTAAACTCAAAGATGGATTAAGCACTTGGCATTGTGAAAATGTAACAGACACTAAATAACTTTTTTGGATAATGCTTTTTATAATCGCAATTTATGACCGTTTGACTGCTAGGCTTGAGGTAAGGATTTTCAGAAAAAGAAGAATGACAAAAGAATAATATTTATATGTCCTCCATTTTAAATTTCGATACGTCCAATGAAATAACTAATCTGTTAGAAAATCACTCGCGTTTCTTTGTTTGCTTGTAAGTTATATCTGCTTTTCTCTTAATCTCGAGATGAACAAAGTTAAATTTAAGTACACATAAAGTTTGGTAATAAAATCACGCAGGTCAACAATAAATAATGATGACCTATTAAACTTTGTGAGAAAGATGGCGTCCGTTCTTAATTTACGTAAGTAGTTCAGCTTTTATATCCTCATTACAATATCGCAAACGGTGTTATAAGTAAGTTAGACTCTGTATGGCGGAGCAATTTCGCAAATATATGTTCAAGATAGTATTAAAAAGTTTCTGTGCATCGTTAACTTAGAGACGCATATTGCAAAAGTTTTCATTTTTCTCCAACCCAGTTATGATCTCAATAGAATATAGGGAGATGGTACTCCCAAGTTCCGTAAATAGCCGTTAAAAAGTTACTACTTCAAAATTTGGCGCTATAAAATTTTTTTATTTAAAAATTTACTAGGAATATTTGTTATCGCTTCCGGACCTTTAATGTTAAATTAGATTGCCTCAGTTAATAATTCACTAGACGATTGAAAAACGAACCTTGAATTTTCGTTGAAAAACAGAGGAGAAAAAGGTACTAAACTGTTTTGTCTTCGACTAGTATATAGTACTCGTATAATAGATATTTTTTGTTTTTGGACCCATTCTATTTTCTAATTGTTTTTATTTATAAAATCGTCTGTAAAAGAAAACTTTTGCATTTCTTTTTCTTGTTTCTTGTTACCCGATTTTCTTTATTTTCAATTGGTTTTTTTCATTCAGTAAATTCGAAGAATATGTAATGACAGACAGATTGACAGATTCTCAAATGAAATATCATGAGCCTTCTGATATTTCATTGGATATACGGAACTTCATAAATTCAAATAAACCAAATCTTCACTACAGAACCAGGAAATTTATGTCCTATTTTATTTTGAAATGTACTTAGCGTTTATGGCTTGAATACCATTAGTACACCACATCTGGTGTTATTTAAGTCTGAAGCAGTGTGAGTACATCACGGTTGTAACCCTGTCCAAGTCATAAAGCTCGCTCATATCTGTTGCATACAGAATTATGGCATTTTTATGCGCTGGCATCTAAAATACGAGCGCCACCTCGTAAACCGTGCTCGGTGGCAAATTCAATTCAATATACATAGTACCTTTTATTACACCAGTCTGCATAAGCGAGAAATATTATCAGTTGCATCGATATGCCGCGGTACTTATTTATTGAATTATAATCAGGTGGGACAATAACTATAGGAACTTATGTATATAGCCATTTGTAGTGGTTGCTGTACAGATAAAAATAGATGCACTTTGTGTTATTTCTGTGATTTTGATATACCTTCCTGAATTTATTTGCGTAAAACTAAATGTACATCTACGAATTGGTCATTAAAGGTAGAGTTTTATATTAATCAAGCGCTTAATAATTCAAGCTATGGTCTGTGAATTACAAACGTATAATAGATAATGTTTGATTTCAGAAATTGTGGGATATGTCTTAAATATATTATACTCAAGCCACCTGCATCGCAACAAATCTTGGTGTGTGACACTGTGTGTGACTTATAGCTTCATTTCCTCTTTTTAACTACCACTGACATTGAAATTTGATGTCAGTGGTTGGCAAAAAAAGACAAATATAAAAATAATTTAGTATAACTTAGTATAATAAAAGTAATTTCCGTTTTCAAACGTAGGATACGTTTGCATATAGATTTAATTAATCTATAAAACCTGTGCTTACGGATATTTTCAGAATACTCAATCGTACAGGGAAACGGGCAGTTTTAACTTTCGTGACTTGTGTAAATGACTCCATACACGAAGCCAAACACAAAACTGACTTGGTGGTACATCCTGCAGAACAGTGTACGAGGCTATGGTGCTAGTTCCTTTCTACTGGAGGTCACTAGGTTCATTTGCTAGGTGCAAATTTAATCCTGAATGTATCCATTCGTGGTTTGTCCTATTGGTGTTCATTTTCGTATCATTCTTTAGAGACGTGTCTAGTTTCAGTTAAAGTTTTAGAGAGCCCATCATAAAAGTGCCCTGTTTATTTGCCAACGCGTCAGTGATGTCTTTGGAATCAGGGATGTCAATAGGCGACAGTGACTACGTGCCGTAAGACTGCCTGGCACGCGTGCCATATGTCGACTATTTACGTTTAATATATGTATAAATAATATATTCCAATAATTTCAGTCTATAAATAAAAAATAAAGATATTGAAGTTTGAGCTTAATGTTATTATTCACCACTAGATGGCGTTGTTTGGACACATAAAAACTTCGGCATACAACTATCAACAAACCAAGTGTGTTTGGTAAACTTTTCCATTCTGTACATTCGGAGAAAATTGAGGATAACAGATAGACAGACAAACGCGAATGACGATTCCATATATGGATCCCTAAAAATGTTCTTCTACTGTAAGAATGAAAGTAATTACACGCTCTTTTATCCTTGACCCAAATTCTTCGCTCTTTCATATATGGATTAAAAAATGGTAAAAATACAAGACAATACTAGATTTTTCTACTCGTAATATTTCATATTATCCAAAAAAATAACATAGTGTGTACAGAAAAGTATGTATATATGTATAACAATTATGAAGTATACGAAGTAACTGACTGAAGAGATTATCTTATCTCAAAAATAACTTACAAGAAAAGTAGGTAGGTACTTAAAATTGAATGCGTAAGGTCTTGTTCTAATAAACACTCGGACTAGTCGTACACTTCGGGATATTACTGGAAATTACTTCAAACACTGCATTGCAGCATCTCTGGAGGCATGTAACTGTAATTAGTAAAACGTTTTAGAGCTCTACACGGAGGAAATTCTCAATATTACGCGTCTAAGTTTTATTTTATTAGGAGAAAATTTGTAATCGCCTCGCTTGCGAGTAATCGTGTGTTACTTTCAGTTCCGTGTTTTTAATTTTCAGTATCTTAAAGTTGGTTAATTTTAACTCGAAAGTTGTTGCTATAATAATATTAAATTTAAACACTGGTTGATTAAATTAATTTACTGGAATGTTGTTGGGTTGTTGCCTAATAATAATAATAATAATAATAATTTATTTCAAGTATCAAACATATACATAAGGCATACTAATACATAATACATAAGACTCATATAATAATACGAATATAATATTTTTTTTAATGAAATTAAAAATGATGAGCTGAAATGGATACTTGCAACATCGAAAGCAACATTATAAGTGAAAAACAAAATTTAAAAACTTGTTAAATCCATATTAAATGGAGATAAATGAAACATATGTGACTAATAAAAAAAATCTATCTTGAAACTTGCTTTACTAAATGATATTAAATTACAATACTAAGAATAATAATAAGTTTTGGAAACATAACCTACTATAGCCACGTATTAAAAATTAAATTCACTATACAGCATCATCTAGCGGATTTATAAGAATTTATATCACATAACGATATGAACAATGTGTTATAGCTATACAAATTTCAGTCAACTGCCTTTTAGTTTGTTGTATGATAATAACAGAAACCTAATATTTTTCCGGGATGAAAAATAGCCTATGACCATTTCCAAATAACTATCAGTGTTTACCAACTACTACTAGTGTGTACCGTAACAAACATCCAAACAGACATTCATAATATTAATAGACATAAATAACTTCGACAAAACTTTTTTATTCTACGAAAAGTTTAATTGCATACGCCATATTTAGAATACATTTAATTTTAATATATTCCTATTATTCGGCCATAAAACTATTAATATACTAAAGTCTAACAGATAGATAAACAAGTGATATTAAAAAAAGTCTTTTGAACCAAACAGATGTCGATTATTCTGTCATTCATTCAAAATAACATTGGAGTGAGACTTCCGGAAAACGAATTAAGCTTTGTAATTTGTTGTAATCAGCATTCGAATCGAATATTTTCAATCAAAGGGCATCATTGAGTGTTACGTGTCCAATTACTCGTAATTACGGGCTTCGCGCTACGCCATATTTATGGAAATACACAATACCTGTCAGTGTGACCAGAACACGTTAAACGCCTGAATATACGGGAAAAATTGTATCCTTAATATAATACTTACCCTATCTTATCATTTCATTTTAAGATCTGTTCTAATAATAACGTAACGTAACGTATGTAACGTGACCAAATCTGGCGTAATTACAACAAAAGCGTATTCTTCATATTTATTTAGAATTCGTTTATAACCTATATTATTAAATTGTAACGTAACCAAATATGTACGTGATATATTTTTATCAAAATTTACTGTAAGATGGCTTTGTTGTCGTTCTTTTCGGCTGTATGTTTGTATATGCTCCTGTATAGCATTGTGGATATTAAAGTACCTTCCTTATATTTATAACTTAGATTACGAGTTTGAATTTTATTTTATTTTTTATCTCAGGAAACATATCTGTTTTCATCGTTTGAGTACCTACTTTTATTTTTGCTGTTGAAAAAAAATTTGTATTATAAAGATTGTCTTCTGAGGCGAATCATAAGGGCGTAGTCATAGTCACATATTATATAAATGTCACTCTACTACACATCCACAAAATATTATCCACAGAGTATTATTGATTAGAGATTTACCATCGTCACGCAACTGAGCTTCCTTTTGGTCGGGGACCGTTCAGGACCCAAGTTCGCAAAGTACTGTTCGAGCGTGATGCGTGCAGTAGGGCTGTTAAATAAACGAGTCACTCTCCCTCTATACATGTATAATTTTTCATTCAAGGTCTTTGAAAGAATATATCAAGGGGTTTTTGTTCTTAAAACAAAACAACGTCACGAAAATTAAACTTGTTTGGGTGATCGGTGATGATTTCAATGTTAAGCAGTCAATCTCTCAATCCAGTCAGTAGAAGCCGTACATGTACGATCTCACGTGTCTTCAAATGACATTTAAGAATTAGATATTATTAGCTGGTCAATAATAATATGGTAGTATCGATAACTATGTATGTATTTCCGCGTCCTCGTTTACTACCAAAATATAATCCTTACTAATACTAACACTACGCGAGGTTTTATTAGTTTTTACTGGACATTCTATACGTGTGTACTATATACAAACCTAAGCCATTCTCATCGATCAATATGTCTATTGTTAAAAATTGTATGAAAATTCGTGCAGTACCAGAAAGAGACTTTGTTCTATATTAAAAAATAATAGTATATCGTCCAACTTATCCAAAATAAAACTAAACCTAAAACATGTCCCAGTTTTAAAACTAAAAGTGGCAAAGAATATCCAGTAAGGACACGCCAAAGATATTAAAGTAACATTTTCTCATTAAGGTCTGAAACAGCTATTAAAAGGCTATTAGCTGCTAAGAACGCTAGTATTTTTAGAATGCTGTGAAAGTAAACTGGAAAGTATATTATAGCGTACATTAAAAGCGAATTAAGTAATAAAAACCTTCAAGTAATTTATAAGAACGTTTATAACGCTATAATAATAGGCAGTTTCTTCATTACGTATTTTTTTAAAGTACAGGTCGGGTAGCAGGCAAAAACTAAAACACTAATTGATGTCGTACCAAGAGACAAAATAGTAGGTATAGATACTTAAATAACATTGCTTTTACCGTTTTGGAATGATTGAGTATAAAAGAAATGGCGACCCAAAATATTCTGCGCATGTATTAAAATAATATTTGCAAACTGAAAAACAATCTGAATTCATCATAAATTAATGCAGTTAACGTCTTAATTAGCTCTGTTATAGAAATATTAGATTAGTTTAGGTTTGCTACATCCTATGTATGAAATATGATTTATAAGTACACACCGAAAATTTACAACTAAGAAACTTAAAGTTATTGTATTACACAAAATATTGGTGCAATAAAATTAAAGACAGCTTTATGAAAAAAAAGTTTTTTTTATTTTATCATAGGTAATATTTACCATTTTAAAATAAAATTTACAAAAATATTAATTGACAAAATATACTACAACCAACACGAATATTATATTGACATAATTATGGTAAGACACTAGATATGAATGTTATTATTATTATGTGCATACATTTTGTGTTTACAATAAGGGCGACGAAAATTGTAAATTTTTTTTATACGTTAATACCCGACAAACGAGCAAACGAGCCACCTGATGGTAAGTGGTCACCGTCGCCTATGGACATCAGCAAGACCAAAGGTATCACTGACGTGTTGTCGGCCAGGAAATGAGAAGAAAGTTAGAAAGAAGGTACATTTTTATAACAATGTTTCGCTGTTCTGGAAATAAATAACTGTTGATTTGATTTGACCAATAATTTTTTTTAATTTACCTATATGAGAAAATTTTAGTTTCAATATGATAATGTCTAGTAGTCGAAGCGCGCTTGCGTTACGAACGTCACAAAGATCGTTTTCCCACAAATACAATTTTATTAATTCTATGTAGATAAAAATTACCAAAAGATTATTTACTTACCTTTCTCTCTTTAAATGACTTCCTTCCCCATCTACGTCAAATAAAACATCATAATAATTAAGCGACCAAACACGTGTTTCAGTTACGTATTAATTAATTTTTACTGAAAAAGGTTCACCGCGATTAGGGCTTTCAGTTTACACGTGAACGCATGCATGTACATAAATTACTCATAACTTTTGAGGAAAATAAAATAAACAGGCACACCTTGCCATTTTGATTGTTGAATTATTCATGAGTCCTCACACGCGCTCACCGGTGCGAGGGTTCGAGGAATAACTCTTCGAATACAACTCATCGTATCATTGCTTGGGGGAACGTAACGAAATGGCAAGCGAACCACCACCGCCTCCCTCAACAGTATAAATAAAAAAAACATTCGAGGTACTCAACGTACTTAAAAGCGGATTAAAAGTCATCATAAAGACGGATATGAAAGGTTTTATGCTACCAACCTAATATACCTTACATATTGCGGCATTGCATTCAAAAATAAAGATATAAATGAAGATGTAGTAATAATACGATAAAATTTATTTACAAATTCCTTTCAAACGTTATTCCCAAACATATTGAAATATGAATTATAGTTTTGATTGATGAAAATATATATTACTAATAAATTGACTAAATCTCTATTAGATTTAGCAGCTACGAGTCATCAGCTTGACGAAACATATATAATTTGAATGATATTCATATCTGTAATATTTTAACGCCAGTCAGTAAGAATTTTCAACTCTGCTAATAGAGGCAATAAAGTATATAAAAAAATTAACGGATTTCAAAAAAGGAAGAAGTTATATGTTTTACCGATATTTTTTTATCAGCCGAAATCATTAATGTTTTGAGATAAATCAGCAGTTACTTTGCATAATTATGTGTAGTAATAATAGTTATAACAGACTTCAAAAACAAAGAAAATGTTGTATATTTCATACGTACAATATTTTAAAAGTTTATTCAACCTTTGCAACATCGATAGTGTGAGAGTATTTGAATGTATGCTCACGAACCTTGATTGTTTCTAGGCTGAATTGCGTAATTTTTTTGTTTGTACCTGAATCAAATTCGATGGTCACGTATATTATAATTTGATAATTTGTGATTAAGATAATTAGTGAACACGGCATTCTTTAGTCGCTGCCGAATTTTCTGAACAATTAAATGGTGCTTGAGACAAAAAAATTGCCCTTTGGGATCCGTGAAATACCACCAAATGCAACATAGACTCACTGTATATCTTAATCATAAAACGTGAATAGTATCAATAAAGAAAAAAATATTTTTAAATTGATGCCTTTGCTTTTAAAATCGTTTTTTTTTTATTATATTTCTTTTTGTGTTAAACTTATAATTGACCTCCTTGTCCTGTTGAGATTTAATGATTTGGCAAGTATATGACAATACAAGACAAAAATGACATCACATCATTTTTCGAATGCAAACGGTGAAATATTTTTAAAATGGCAACAGTTTACAATCTTTTACCCTCCGCTGATGATTTTTACACAATTTTACAAGAACGTGCCGATATAGGCGAGGGGCGGCGTCACAAGCGATTTCTCGCAGATTTATTATTGCAGCGCATGACGCGAGGATATTTGATCAGGAAACACGTAGCGTGGCTGTCGAAGAACGCAACTACTATACAGTGTGCCTTTAGAATTCACAAAGCTCGCAAATCGTATCGGGCTGCTCTGAGACGTGCAGTGCGGAACAAGCATAACAGACACTATGCCCGGGCTGCCGGAAGAATTCAGGTAAACTTGTTTCAATAAGCGACAAATAAAATTATTACCTGTGTTATATATGTTTTTCTATCTTAGATTATTTACTTGTGTACCTTTTATTTGAATACAATTTATCCGATGAACAGACACTTTCTGCGATTACTGACACATATGACTGTTTGTGTGTTTGTCATAGACAGTTTTACCCAAGCCACTGGATGAAGAATGTTGCAATTTATTTCGTGAACTAACGAGCCTAAAACTTTGAGTAACTAAGAAATATAAATCCTCGCTCCTTTTACCGTAGAACCTAAATTATTTTTTTAAGTATTTAAATTAATTTGAATTAGTTTAGTTTTTTGAGTAGGTGTAATATTCCAAACTGGACCATTGTTAAATTTATATGAAAGTAGCACACGGGTTCACCGATCTCCCGATATAAAGTGGCCACTGAGATGTACTACATAATTATCCTTCACCTGTATCAATGAGGATTTTATATGTATTTGAAATCGATCACAAACATACCTATTGCTGAAGACGAGTGGTCACACTCTTCAATGTAGGTACTGTTATTTTTCAATATAATGGCATCACTAACTAGACAAGCTTCGTTCAGATTGAAACTCAAAGCTGTCAACTGTATATAGAAACTAGATGTTTTTGTTAACATTTTAAAACTAGATTTGTTTCTTTGAAGTTATGATTTGACTGTCAAAAATTTTAGGCTCTTTGGCGCGGGCATTATTCAAGGCGCACAAAGTTTTGTTATCGCTCATATCGCAAATGGCTGGCCGTAATCAAAGAGCGCGGTGAAAGACGAGCGGGAGAGGCAGCTGAATTCCGAATCAGAAGTCGTGCTGATGACTTGAGAATCTTGGAAGAGGAATCTCGAAAATGGCTTGCATTTGTGGTATTTAAACTACACCATCTACTCAGGACATATGTTTGTGCAGGCGTGTACTCAAATCCACTTACAAACGAACTATCTGAATTTGAGCAACTTCTCAAATCAATCCATTACACCGAGTACATGAAGCGTTTAAAACAAAAATATGAAGAGTTTGTGAGAAAGTTTCGCCCAAGATTTTCCAATAAACGACTCTTTCCTATAATAGGAGATGGAGCAGATTATTGGTATTTATCACTACCCGAAATGTATGAGCTAACGACACCATTTCCAAAAGTATTAAATACTCGACATTTGGGGACGCGCCATGGCCCTCAACATAAGGAGCCGTTCTTGTGGAAGAAAGTTAGATTACCAAAAGAAGGTAGGGGCCCCTTTACGTTGCCGAGATCTCCAACTTCCTCTACCCCGCCGCCACCAGCACCGACACCGAACATAGCCAGTTCCCGTCCACAAAAGGATCCTAGATTTCATCTTTACGTAAAACATTATACTCCTCAACCTGATTTATTTGATTATGTCGATTATCATATTAATATTCTGCTAACCAGAAAATGTTCAATTGAAAATATTGATAAAGAATAAAATCCGTATTATTTTGTTTTTCTAACCTTAATACTTTACGCTTTATAATCCTTATTCATTTTTCCATTGATAGCTCAACAATGGTTTGTTTGAAAACACTTGGTTAAAAACACGCTAGATTTTTTTCTTTTTCTTGTTCGGAAATCCGTAATCAGACTCGTGGGTTTGGAAGGGTCGTCCGGATGTTGCGAGCTGCGAGCCTTTTGTTGTTTGGCTTTTGTTGTTGTGAATTTTACACTTGTAATTTATTTGAGGAAACACTTGGGCGAGAAAGAAATTACATTAAACTCCTCAAGGTAAATGTGTTTTTCAAATTAACTTTTACGCGTAAATACTGTGCCTAATATTTTTTTTTTCATCGAATTAAATTAATAAGAAAACTATCTATATATACACATAATAAAATTCTAATTGATCGCTGTCTATACATGAACGATATATGAGAAAAAATATGATTAGGGGCCTTTAATCACTTAATAATTAGGGTACGTTTTTTTGCATTCCGTCTATAAATAAAAAAGATATAAATTAATTTAAAATAATGCGGAGACTATTTCTTAGCGTAAGGCGTAGTTTTCCCGAAGCGAAGCGAAGCGAGGGCAGTTTGCTAGTCTATACTAATATTATAAGTAGAGAGTACGAATTTTGTGAGTTTGTGTATATGCGGAAAATAATCTTCAGAACTACGGCATGTATCTGAAAATTCTTTTACGATTTTAAAGGTGCTTTATTTTGGACGTAGGCTATAGATATATCATGTGAATATAATAATTTTATCACGAATAGTGGATCTGTGAATGTGTTTATAAGTACTGCCTGTAGTTGTAATTATGTTCCATTTTATGTGATATTGTACGGTTTAATTTTTATGTGGATATGAATGCTAAGTCATCAAGGATAGTAAGAAACTTCTGTCTTTATTAGGATGGTTTAGGCCACATAAGAATTTCATCAAATTCAATCAAAATCAAAGTGCAGGATGTTTGACTTCACATACCTATGGAAACATGACGGAGAACTCTCAGCTGTGCAGTTTTCCTTGCGATGTTTTCTTTTCACTCCTATTGAAACAAGTAATAATATAATGTCCCATATCTTGGTGTTATAGTTAACTGGTTTTTTTATACATATTTCTTTTAATCCTGTAAAAAATGGCATAAAACGAGTAATGAAAAAAATTAGAACGTCAAAACCAATATTTACTAAATAGGACAAACAAACCGCACATTGCCAAATAAATCAGCAACCACTCATTTATCACTTAAACAAATTTAGTGTCACTATACGTGCTTTCAAACATGTCTAGCACCACACGTCTTGGAACTCATTTGTCTAACAATGCCCGTTTGACTCGGCAAATTTATTAGGGTCAGAATAATTCAGGTTGTGGGTTTCTGAACCGACTCCTTATTGCACAAGCCGTCTTAGGCGGGGGTAACCATTTGTTAGACGTATAATAGCTGACCCACTTTACTTATGCGCCACGAAGTTGCCAGAATAGGGTGTGATTTGTGGAACCGCATTTAGACAATTATTTGGACCCTTATGTTTTTGACACCGTTTCATTCAGATCTGTATCAAAACCAATATTCCCGAACATACAGTGTTTCTTTTGTATCATACGGTTTAGCTTTACTTCTTTCATGTTCAGTTTTGTGAATTTGTGCGTCAACTGAAACTGTCAGAGTCGTCCGATCTGAGGGTGTTTGGTACATGAATAATGTATGGGGTAAATTTGCAAGTGTTTCAATTTACACCCACCGCCACTCTACCGTTGATACGCACCCGAGAGCTGTTGAAGTGCAAAAAGAAAACAACAAGTGGAAGCATACAACAAGGGCAAGCGAAGGCCTTAGTTAGGTACATGCAGTTAGTCCTAGTCATATTTAGTAAGATAAGAGAGAACAAGTTTAAATGTAAACCTAACGTATTGTAAGTTGGCTGTTTAATTTTGCTGAAATTGGTTTTCCATTACAAAATAAAACTGTTGGATATAAGCAGAAAATGTGCTCCCACGATATAAATGATGTGATTGTTTCAAACCAAGGACTCGATTCACGAAAGGTCGCTTTTTATGTTTGTCTTTTCTATTACACGTTCTTTGTCAGTGCCATGCTGTTAATTTATATAGCATAAAAAGGTTACTATTGACAATCATCTGTGAATATGTGTCTATAGAGCCCGAATCGCTTTGTCAGCCTTAAAGACCCTGACCTTATTAAAAAATTTGTACGATCACTTATATTATGTCTAGTGTCGTCTAAATAGCTATTTTATATTAGATTCCGTCCGGCAATAGAGAAAACTACAAATAAATAGACACACAAATGGTTCACTCGAGTTTCTTCTTTTTCAAGCTTTACGACTGTCAAGCAAGCATGTATAGATTCGGATTAATAGGCATCTATCCAGGAATTCCATTTTGTCTAGCCTGGGCTTTGAGTAAGCCAAAAAAACCAGCAAAAATGGCTTGGACATTTAGAAATCAAAAGTTTTGGTTCATTTTTTTTCATTCTATGCTTGCACAATCCAGGAAAACGTATTGAATAGGTTCTGCCAATTGCGGTATCACCAACTCTCGGAGCGCTGGATTCGTTCAACGTTTGTGCTGTTATGGGAACTCGATTTGCCTCTCGAATTTTCTTTCAGCTTCAATGTGTTTGCTTTTAATATAATCTATATGCGCAAGTATTATCTTATATGGAAAATGAAATTAAAATTCATGATTAGGAGCTGAACTAAGTAGGAGACACTGTTTGCACTGATTTGTCTTTTCGGATTCACTGTAGTTATTTTCTTGACACGGAAACAAAATCTCGTAAGCATTTTTATTTTAATTATTGTTAACTGATATAAACTGAGTAAACTGTAATTTATTTAAATACTTTATTTATTAGAACTGTAATTCATTCAGTAATTGATATTTTTGTCGGAGTAATCCAACATTCTTAAAATTTATTAGCGATAGTTAAGACTAAGTTCAAGAAAATTAATAGAGATGAATAAAGTGCCTAGTGGTATAAAGCATCTAGTAATAATAACACATAGGTTTTGTTTGATGTTTGGTTACAAAGCGTAATAAACTAATATTATGACGATGTAGAAGTTGCATGGGGTAACAAAGATAAGACTTTCATATATTGCTAGTTGTAACAAGAAATGAAAAAAATTATTATTTCGGCAGATCTAGATAAAGTTTTAGTAAAAATTCGATCAAAGGAATGAAATTTTCAATACATTATATAGCTTTGCTTTTAATTTCAATAAAACATCATAACTTTAATTAAGTATGATAAGTCTTTGGTTTAGGCTGAACTAAGAAAATATACTCAAAGCTTGAAGAATTAAACGAACAGTTTAATTTCTAGTATTTATTAATAAAACGGCCGCGAAACATTTTTACATATATTATCGCTCGCCCTTGTCCATATATCCATAAATTAAAGGGGGTAGATAGAATAAATATATAAAACTTGTAACTGTTCTATTGCTGGCATCAGTCTCCAACTATAAGGAAATTAGCAGTTACCACCACATTAGCTGGAAATTTTAAATTTCTTTAAAACAATACGGTGTTTTCTCAAATGTTTCGTAAAGAAGGAAAAATCAAAAGCATAATATAATTAAGTTCTTATATGTGCATTACTTTAAAAAAATTGTTCCCTGCAAGTTTACCTAAGAGTTATACAACTCTATGATTTTATACGTTAAAAAATTTACAAAATTAAGGTGGAAATTGCATTAGAATTACATCGACGTACATTATATAACTTGTTACAGCGTTTTTTGTAATACGTTTATAGATCAGACCTATTTCTATTAATATGAAATGGCCAAAGTTATATCTCAGTGGGTTTCCTACCTACATTCTAGCGACTGAGTCTGCAGTAAGACGGAGTTCGTGATCTGTGTGGCAGATGTGAGAAGGCATGCAGTAATTAGTGTTCGAAAGACGCGCCGGGGAGGTAACGAAAGAACGTGGAATTGCTGGAACTTTATCGACCTTATAATTCTGATAACAAAGGAGCCTTTATTAATAAAGAGTGCTATATGAAGCCGCATTGAGAAGATTTTTTTATATATAACATTTTTAGAGTCGGCCTAACCTGGTAAAGGTTAGGTGAAGGTGGCGGGGTAACCACTGGCTGAGGGCAGCCCAGGACCGATCATCGTGGAGATCCTTGGGGGAGGCCTATGCCCAGTAAAGGGCTTTGTCCGGCTGATATGATGATGAATCTGGTTCTTCGTCTGTGTTATCTTAATATTCTTTTGTTTATTAGCTTATGAAAACTTACTCCATGATGCATAAATCAAGTTTTATTATACATTAATATAAGGTTGAATTTTGTGTACCCTACAATTTTCCTAAACTAAATTGCTTTACCCATTTTAAGGCAAACTACTATTATGATATACATCTGAATAATGCTGTTATTAAAATTGTTATTATAAGAAATCGTCAAAATTTCACTTTCAGTAGATATCGGAATCCAACATAAACAATTAATATTTGTCGGCATCAGAATATGGACAAAGCTATTAAAAGTTTTGATTTATAAAATTACTCTATTCTTTGCGAAAAATCTTGTCGCTGGCGTAGTTATTATGCTATTTTATTACACAAAAAAAAATTCATGTTGTTGTAAAAAATATTTTTGCTTTTCATGCCCAACAAATATCTACATTTGTGCCCTGCGCTGCTAGAAATGGGCAGAGAACAATATTATGTCACATATTTTTTTTTCTCTATTGTTGTTTGCATTTTATTGCTTGTGTTGATTTATTTTATATAGTGAAAGGGATTGAGAACAAAATAAATATTTGTACCAAATCAAAGCTGTATATTTTATTTTTGATAAATATTTTCAAGTAAACACAAATCATGTTTGAAATATTGGTTCATTTCCTCCTAAATACCACAGTACTATAGCTGAAATCAAAATTGTTTTTTGAATTAATTTTATTCTGAGGACAAGAAGCTTAAATAGTTTAATAAATAATAAGATTGTTTAAATAAGGTACATATGTTTTGTGTAAGTGTAGTGTTTCAAACAAAAACGGATTAGAGCAATTTTAAATTTATTGTTAGATACCAATTTTTTGTTCTCCAACTTTTAACATAATCTAGTGAAGCTGAAAATAGTCAAATATATTTTGTTCCGGTATTTATTTACAAACTAAATGTAAAGCTGAAAATTGGTTAATTTAAAATTTTATAGTTATTAAATCGTTGTATAATATTGTAAAATATATCTAAGAAAGGAATTTAAAATAGAAGTTTACCAATGTAGAAGAACATTTTAGAAGAACACTTAGCTACGAACACCCGTTTTAGCGCATTAAAAAGGTTTTCAATTCAGTGCAATTGAAGTTCAGTGAAAAAGTTTTATTGGGTGCTATCAAAGCGTGTGTAAATGCATTCACCCATTTGTCGCTCATCTCATAAAAACGCTTACGCTCATATAGCGACACCGCTCGCGTTTCCCTTTGCTCAAAGTGCTATCGAATTTTCCGGTCACCTCACTTGATATTCGCTTTACTATTCTGATGAAAGGCACTGCATAGCTTTTTCAGTAAAAGTTTTCACATTGATACAATGTGCATGAAATTGCCATTTGAAATATTTTTTGGAATAATTCATTGTCATTGAAAGGAACGCAAATTTTCACACGCCGTGGTGTTGCTATTCCATTTTTTAAATAGAGGCCGAAGGAAAATAAAATTTGGCTGCCAGGTGTACGGTATTTATTATTTTTATGTACACTAAATTTTTTGTTCTCCAACTTTTAGCATAAACTAGTAAAGCTGAAAATCAGTCAAATATATTTTGTTCCGATATTTATTTACAAACTAAATGTAAAGCTGAAAATTGGTATATAATTTAGAGTCATGTTTTAATGTAATTATTATAGTTATTCCTAATTTATTTCTTACAACAACGTATGATACCATAAATTACTGCTATTTTTTGTGTTAAAAATATTAGTTTTCGTCCACCTTTCACCCCAGTCTCCCCTACGTGCTTCATAACGTATACTAATGGGAGAAACACACCCACTTTTGACACATCGTAACTTGCAACGTCAGCGAGGCTTACAAAATTTTAACCACTATTCTTCTGAGCTTCTTTTGGTTTTACGTATATCAGACACCATCAGTATATCAGACATCAGTATATCAGTATATCAGACAGATCTGTTATATGTACTGCTTAGTTGAAACATTACTAAGCTTTACAACATACGTTCTTCAACAACATACATTTTCACAGGCATATTAATACCGACAAATGTTTACTCTTAAAAACTCTCATTAAACAACTATAAGGTATGAGACACAAAAACTTAACGGGTGTATGTCGATACATATAACTTCTGAACGACTTCATCGACGGATGTTGTACCAATGTGGACACAATATATCTGATCTGATAAAGCGACGGGGTATAGCCATGGAACCGATAGATTCTGGTATATTCTAAATAGTATCAAATTTTATATATGTACGAGGAAACCAGTATTATTCATCCATACCGGTAATAAAAAATATTAATTTATATAAGTATATATTGATTTATACACCGTGCAGATGAACAATAGCTTTTTGCAAGAGGGAGACGTTATATACATTTAATCTAAAACAAATCATTAAGCAAACCAATTAAATGTCTCCATTTAGATATTGTAGTTTCAATTAAAACTAAGTTTATGATATAGATAATGTACTTCGAAGAAGCTTTTATATTTAAAATGCATAATAGTAAGAAAATGTGTAACTCTATTTTCAACCTATTAATAACCTTCTTCAGGTCATGGGTTTTTTCTTGAAATATATAAAACCCGAAGAGTACTCTATGATGCCGCTTCAGCGTAGAAAATTGGACTCCCGCGAATAGGTCTACCATGTGCCCGGCTTTGGTCTATATACCAGGTCGAATGTACACAATGAGTGCAGGAAATTTATAGGTAAATCTTCGTAGTCAATTGAATAAAATGATTAGTATAAACTTTAATAAGAGTCGTACAGAATTTTTTCATTTAAGCGATTACATGCTTTAAAAATGTCCGGGCAAAATGTCGGACCTGAAACAATGCCTTTTGGCTTTTCTATTTTATAGTCTCTTCTGGCTTTTTAATGTCACTTAAAGCGATCGTCAACTTACGATTTATATAAGCCGTCAAGCTGACAGCGGTTTTTATTATTTTTTATAACATCTTAACTCATAAATGTCAAAATATAAAAAATCTTTTAACACGCATTGTGAGTAATAATCTTTGTATCTAATTATGAAATGTATTCAAAGAAATATTCTACTCCCTCTTCGTCTATTTAGAGAGGAATATAATATTAAAGTCTAAGAAGATTTATGTAGACGTAATAACGTTTTATCTCTTCGTTTGTGTATTTGGAAAATACAGAAACTCAACTTAAGTTGAGTGCGTTTAATTATAATAAAATGTTTACACTGATTTTCGTTTTCAAGACTGAAATAAAAAAAAATCTGTAGTAAAATAATAAGTTAAGCTTTACTGTGCTGATATATTTGAAGTAATTTGTCTAGAACAGTTATAATTGTCTAAAATTCTTTACTTTACTATTGTTGTCGCGTGATTTTTTCAGACGACCATGGGTTTCTCAACATGAGTAAGGCGTAAAGCAAAGTTTACCTAGCGGCAACAGTTAATTTATTAAGGTTTACTGAACAATTTAATTGATTTAAAAGGGTTCGACGATCTGTTATATCGCAATAGTTGCAAGGGCCTTCCTCAATGAGACCTGAAGTTTAATCACTACCTCCAGTGTGAATTGCTAATGACTTAGTAGCCAAAGTAAGTTTGGTAACAACCAGAATACTGCCCTAATATCTCCAATATGGCTTGATGATTAGAAACTAAGGAGCGAGGGGTTCCAGGTTCGATTCTTAGCCGGAGCAGACGTTTGTGACATAAACATTTGCTTTCGGGTCATGGGTGTTTGTAATTGCCTATTAGTGTACGTTCATGGCACTCTTAGCACGGGGAGTCATGGTGCCGGTTTATATATACAAATGTGAAGCGAACTTCCTTCATCGATGTTCTCCAGGCATGACTTGGAAAGTCCTTCAAAGAGGATTTACATGGCATTTATCTTAGCCGGCTATGTATTTTATGAGCTCCAATAGTTATTGAATAAAAAATATTCAAATAAAGGTTTTTCATAATAAAACTGCGTTGAAAAATATTTATGGCTGGTTCTATCATTACTCAGAACTTCTAAACGTGTCAGAGAATAGGGTCACACATTTTCCAAACAGATTACCGATTGATAGAACACGTAGGAGTTTTACAAGACACGAGAAATGACAAATTGTTATGGATTTGAACAATAAAGTAACTCTAGCGTAACATTAAGAGTAGCTAGATTTGAGATGTCTAAAAAATTGTTTCTATATACTTGTAACTGACTGCATGATGATCGAATATTGTTTATCATAACTCTAACAAGTTTGTTAGATTTTTTTCTTCGAAATGTAACGATTCACGATGAAATTTATGAAGAATATATTATAACTAATGTGATATTTTCTACTATAAGCTATAACAATACAAGAAAAAACTGGGGCGTGCCGATAATGAATACATAAAGTAATACATGAATACATATATTGGGAAATGATATTCTGAGATTTTTTATATTTAGAAACAACACCACACCAAATTAACTATTAGTTACCCATAATTCGTACTAACCACTTTTAAAATAAAGAGAATCTGTGGACGGTCTACGTGAATATAAATGGTTGCCACTGCCTTGCCGACCATTAAGGAAGCATGGAGTGTAACTAGAATGCTAGCTTTCGCCAAAGTTCTGCAACCAAAACTCTTTTGCTTGATTTTAGGAGAATGGTAGTAACTGGATAGGTAGGTAATGCATGAATATCGGCGGAATTAAACTAAGAGACGGGAGAGACTGATGATAATCTTCAAGCAGGAAATGTTGGCTTGCACTCAAGGATAATGGGATACCTTACCATCCTTAATGTAATAGTAATGACTGACGTTGTGATAATTATACCTAGCATTTCCTCTGTAGCGGAAGGCATGGACGTACACAAATAAGACGTCAACAATGAACACGATCAGAGTACAAATACTTATCTATACACATAAACATTAGCCCCGAACACGAGTCCCACGCGCAGGAGACAGGGTCAGTAAGTACTAACTGGGCGACGAGGTCGTCGAATTTTAACCATGTCGTTCTGAATGTGTGAATGAATGAAACAACAGAAGAACTTCTTTCCATTTGTTATTTTCATATCAAAATCAATCAAATCAATCATAAATCGACCGAGTGCTTGTTGAACCCTGCACAGTGAATGATTCCTCCAAATAATAAGAGAGTAATGAAATTTAGTTTATCGACGTTAAAGACAAGTTTTTATTTCATAGAAATGCTATGAAAAACCAAATTATTCCTAAGGCTACTTAAATCCAATTAGCGCGTAATTCAAAATATCCTATATATTAAAGTAAAATGGCTGTGAAACCCTGAAAAAACAATTCTAAATCTCATTTATTAATTATCTCTAAATAATAACAATAAATGCACCATGTGAGCTTAGTATTAATCATGAAATTATAATAATATTTAATTAATGTTATTATATTTTCAATTATTCCCGTTAGAGTTCGCGTGACGGATAATTATACGTACGTGAGAATTTACGTTACAATCCCTAATTTATTGGGTTATGATATTAGTGTCAAGGCGTCAGCCGTGGAATTAATATCGTCTCATTCGTCGACAGCGTGATATTAATGGTTGCAGTAATTATCTCCAGACGAGCTCCCATTACAAAACGGGATATGATTCTGAATGGATGTATACGTGGCAGTATGCCGGAATGGCTCTATTTAAATAGACTTAAAATATGTTTTACCGATTGAGGACGATATTTCATAGCCGTTTTTTGAATGCATTCCTATAATTAAAAATTATTAGGAAAAATCATCATGTAATTGACTAGACGCAGTAGTTACGTAATCATGTGATAGGTATAGACAGCTACGACGCATGCAACTGGCATGTACTTTTTTAATTCATCTTTTGTTCAATAAACTATTTGATTGAAATATATTACAGAATAACTGTGGGATAATTAACTATCATAACCATCAAACAGTCTGCTGAAATATTTTTCATACCATAAAGGTACATCCACATTCTGCGTGTCTCTTAAGCATTAAATTTTTTAAATTCTAGTTTTATCTAAATTGTTTCTTATGTAAGCTATTACTGGGAACCAGATCATAAAATTAGAATAAGAATTGAAATTGCCAGAAACACTTTTCAGAACATGAGGACACTATTGACTAACAAAAAAATTAGCTTAAAATTGCGGTGGAGACTGGTTAAATATTATATACTTCCAATTCTTGTGTATGGTTCCGAAAGTTGGACACTGAAAAAGAAGTCAATTGATAAACTAACGGCTTTTAAAATGTGGATCTACAGAAGAATGCTTAAAATTTAATCGACAAGTAGAATATCGAATGTCAAAGTTTTATAAATAATTAATAAAGATTTGGAAATTGTGAAAACCGTTAAGAAAGAAAAACAGCCTATTTTTGACATATATACAGGAACAATAAATATAACTTATTAAAATTAATAATTCAAGGCAAAATTAAGGGAACTACAGGTCCAAATACACGAAGAATCTCATGGATTGGAATTATAAGGGACTGGCTGCGGGTTAAAAGCACAGATAAGCCAGTTCATATGACTGCTGATAAAGAGACGTATCGACAAATGGTCGCCTACCTCCTTGATGAAGATGGCCTGTGAAGAAGAAAAAGAAGGAAGAAAGGGTATATCTTAAAAGAGTAACTCGTTAGTTTCTTTACATTACAATGATGTAGCATTTCCATTATGCCAATCAATAAAAAATCTTGAACTGATCAAAGAACTGACAAACAAATTAGAGAGCCTCCTGAACATTTGTTTTTAGTTTGACCTGTTAAATATTATCGTTATTTTGTTAACAACTTAAATGCTTACTATTCGTCAAAGGCGCAACTATAGAATTCTATTATTACTGTATTTTGACTGAAACTATTATAATTCTCCAATTTATCTGAAGAATACTTTCAAATATGGGTTCTTAAATCTTGAAAATATTATCTTGTTGTTGTGTGGCAATATTATGGTAAGTTTTCTACCACATAACCGTGATTATTTTCACCATTCCTTTATTCCTCATCGTCATTTCTCAGGCTGCACTGCTCTCCAATGCCCTGCGTAAGAAAATCAAAAAGGAAGCAACTAAGTTTTCTTTTAAAAAATCCTGCTAGATAACACTATTCGCAAACGTCATCTCTTGGATAAATAGGTGTAGTCTTAATAACAAAAATGAAAAACATACATTGCGGATTGAGTCCATATTTTTATTTTAACATATTTCATCATAACTTTATGATAATAATAATAATGTTTACACACTCACATCCCCGCACTAAGATTTCCTGTGTTGCGGGTGGCATGGTCATACACAAATGTGACAATACAAACACCCATGATCCGAGCACAAATATTTATCTATCACATAAATGTCTGCCCCGGCCTGGAATCGAACCCGGGACCGATGACTCAGCAGGCAGAGTCACTACCAATTGGGCTATGGGGTCATTAAAACTTTGACATTGTAATGAAAGTTGATAACCTCTCTAGGGCGTCATGCGTTTTCTGACAAAGTAGTTCTATGTTTGATAAACTCATGGGCATGATGGAACGGTATTAAAACTTCGAATTTGTTAATTGAGATGCATCTGAATTGTTGCCCTAAAATAGAGTCGCCACCGAGTTATGTTTTCTCATTCATAATTAATTATACAACGTTATATCCACTCGATATTTTTTGACGTAATAAATGTTTAATATGATCTGTAAGTAATTTTTGATGAAGGCAATATGGCAAAGTATGGTTTTATTGTATGGCACGGTAAGTACTTTACGGCGAACATCATTCATTTTAACTGTATTAGGTACTCACGGATTTCAACCAAATTTCTGGACTCAATTACCGGTGTCGGGCAGAATCTATTGAAAGTCGACATAATTATTACAGGTACTTATAATAAAATTTATCAATTACCTTTTAGTTCGTTTTCTATTGTGCACTAATATTAACTTCGCGCACTGAAATTATCCGTCAAGTGTCAACTTCAGCTATCAAGAGCTTTTTCGCACCACCGAAGTGTCACCATAAGAATTATTCGTATAGACAAAATTAGAAAATTATGAGTACTCCTTACAGAAAAAAAAAACGGTACAAGTAGGGTTAATAATAATAAAAATCTTTGTAGCATACTATATTTGAGTAAGATAGAAAGTCCGAATTAAAATAAAATTACTAAACCCCTCTTAATTTGTTAATTTTTTTACTATATAGGAATCTATTATTTTGTTCACAGCGTCTTGTAATTAGTAAGACTAAATGAGTATCTTTTTAACACTTTTCGAAGTACAATTTGAATGGAACATGAAAATTACTGACGTAGAATCGCAGACAGTATAATTTATCTGCATGTTTTCAACTTAATGAAAGGGCATAAAGTCACTTTGCAGTTTTTAGTCTATTTGCTGTTAGTGCTATTTGCTCTAGCGTTCTTTGCAATGATGAGTGTTAGAACAATGTTACATTAAAGTTAGTTATTGCGAGTATATAAATGTTTAATTTAAACACTGTCTATATACTCGTACATATATTACTCTTTTTAGTTTACACACCGTCTATAAATCTGTCTCCCGTGATGTCACCGTTGTCAAACGCATCGTAACTCAAACACGCTGAACGGAGATAGACACGAACAGAGGTAACATTGCGTGATATCACAGCCCTGAGATTTAAACCCAAATAATGGATGTGGTTCCATTATTTAATTTTTCACTTTCGATCGTATTAAGAAATTTCAGAGGGATGTTGGATTGGTGACTTTTAGTGACTTTTAGGTACGCTTAATTTTTTTTTAATAAGCACGTTAACTAACTATCGTTTCCGATAGTTTCAGCAAAATCAGAATCGGGTTTTTGATAATTTGTACTCAAGCAGCATTGTGTAGTACGCTCGAAACTTCAATTACGAAAAGAAACACATACCCAACGACGGGCAGATTTTTATTGTTATATGCTCTATTTATTGTAAGTGAAATATATTGGTAATAACTTAATACCAATGAAGGAGTTCCTTAAATGCCTGATATTATTAATTTTTTTTTTAATGCTGGTATTACGACCCGACTACATCGATTATGTATGGTGACATTGCATAAAATACAAAATTTGTGAGTACCCGCTACAGGTTAAATGTGTAATGTCTGCGATGATATTAGATTAAAATCTATTAATGTGGCCCCGAAAGTTAGAAAGGCGCAGGTAACTAGAATTCAAAACGTAGAAAGTAATTTCTGAATGAATTAAACGGGAAATCGTTCGCTGTTCCTAAGTAAAGTAAAATAACTATATGTTGAAAATTAGAAATAATGGACACGATAATAATTCGTATTCTATTTAGATTAATAATAATAATACCGTTTAGTTATTTAATTAGAAATAATAATTAAAAAAAAAAATATCTCACTCAAAATAATTGCAAGGAATGCTACACAATTAATAGAATAGATGCCATTAGTGAAATACGCCCTATCATTATCTAAAACTTTCAGGTACATTATTTTTATGCTAAGTATGAAGAATATTCCTGTGCTTATATTCCTTTGAAAGATAAGCGTATTTGACTATATCCGCTTAATTCTTGAAGTACTTATCCAGAATCAAATTTTCGTTGGCTAAAATTGAAGGTAAAAAATACATAAAGTTAATCGTTATTTGAGGTTGTAACATTAAAATAACCGATACAGTTATTTTACTACTTATTGTTATGAACTATTATGACTTCTCCTTGGCATACGGGCTCACTCAGGTTGTTGCAGGCTTCAGCAGAGACCCTGATGTCGAGATCCATACCGCTTCTTTGTTAGACCTTCTGCTGACCTCTCATCCAAGTAGTGGTCGGGACCCCTCACGGATCATCCGACCACTGCTTTAGACAGACTGTCTTTAGACAGTTGTACCCTTGAAGCGCTTGGAGGTCTCCAGGCCACCAAGTAAGCGTCAAATGTTGCACTATAGGTCAGCAGACTGGGACTGACTCAGAGAATTCTTGAATTCGTACTCCTGGAGGCAGCTGTGTTTTTCTTCGGGGGATCCAAACGTATGCGCTGATTTAGTAGCCGATGTGATGAGACAGGGTATGGAATGTTTTATCCCTAATTCTGGCGTATCCATCGGTGGGACAAACCAACCCTGGTACAGCGGTTCGTATGCAACAAACCATAAACATGTTGCTTTCTAGGCCTGGAAATCAACATACACATGTAAGGATCCATCTGCCCCAGAGCTTAAGACAAAGCTTAATGCTGCCTCCCGAACAGCTAAGAAGCGGATGGCCAAGGCGAAGGCCAAGTTCATCGGCAGAATTGGCCAATGGCTAGTCAGCTACCCCTCCGGGATTCATGCATTCTGGTCGTTGGCCAAGGCTGTTGAAGGCAATTTTTGTCGGTCATCTCTCTCACCATTGCGCAAACCGGATGAATCCGTTGTCCATACGACAAAGGGGAAAGCCGAACTTCATGGCACCCTCTTTGCCGCCAACTCGACTCTTAATGGCGGGGGGACCACACCGATTGACAGAGCTCATTGATTGAAGTACTTTTCACTCAAAAAGCGGTCAGACGAGCTCTTCGATCCCTTGATACCAAGAAGACGAGTGGGCCGGACTCGTAGTGGTGTTATAAACGTGTGCTCCCAAGTTGACTTCCGTCTTAACGCGCCTATTGTCGATATTATATGCCACAGGAATTGTACCGTCTTCGTGGAAGACTGTCATCGTTCATCTCGGCTAATTACAGGCCTATAGTGATAACTTCCCTGCTTGCTAAGGTAATGGAGCGTATAATTAATATGCAGCTCCTGAGATACCAGGATCGCCAGTTGATTAGTGACCGACAATATGGCTTTCACCACGGCCGCTCGGCTGGTGACCTTTTAGTGTATCTAACGCACCGGTAGGTTCAAACTCTAGAGAACAATGGGAAAGCACTGGCAATCAGCCTAGATATCGCTATGGCCTTCGACCGGGTTTGACACTGGGCTCTTCTCGCGAAGCTACCATCCTACGGTCTCCCCGAGAGGTTATGTAATTGGGTAGCCAGCTTTCTATCTGAGCGACATATTAAGGTCCTAATCGACGGTTGTTGCTCAGATATGAAATCTATAAATGCTGGCGTTCCTCAGGAGTCTATGATATCCCCTACACTGTTCATTCTGCTCATCAATGACATGCTACATGATGACAGCACTGGGGATGCTTACTACTCAGGCCCTGCAAAATCCACTCGGCCACAAGTGGAGGATAGAAGAATAAACTTGTGTCTGAAGTCGAGGCCTCTCTGGAGCAAGGCTCGGAATGGGGTAGACTCAACATAGTAGAGTTCAACCACTCGAAGACACAGGTTTGTGCGTTTACCGCTAAGAAAACCCCATTTGCAATAGCGCCTCAGTTCCAGGATACCGCGCTCACTGTTAGTAATAGTGTTGGGATTCTGGGCGTTGACATATCGAGCGACGTGCAGTATCAGTGTAATTTGGTGGCTAAGACCAAGTTGGCCTCTAAAAAGCTTGGTGTCCTGAACCGGGAGAAGCAGTACTTCAGTGCGAGGCACCTGCTGATACTTTATAAAGCACAAGTCAGGCCTCATATGGAGTACTGTTTCCACCTCTGGGAAGGGGTGTCAAGCTGGTATAGTTTAACCCATTTGACGACGTGATTCGACTCGTCAACGATCCACGAATCATTCAGAGGTTAGAACACTTAAGTTTTAGGAGGGACATCGGTTGCCTTTGTGTGTTTTACTGCCTTTACAACGGTGAGTACTCCGAGGAATTATTCGATCTGGTGCCTACTTCGCCCTTCTACCACCACACCATTCACTGAGGAAGGAAGTTTCATCCACACCGACTGGACTTGTGGAGAAGCACCATGGTCCGATTCTCTAGATCATTTTTGCCAAGAACGTGCAAATTGTGGAATGAGCTTCCTTCTTCGGTATTCCCGGTGCGCTATGACATGGGATTCTTGCAATAAGGTGTAAAAGAACTCTCCTCCAGGGACGGCGTTACATGGGCAATTCCCCTGGCGTTTCCCATGTCAACAGGCGACGGTGACCGCTTACCATCAGGTGGATCGTCCGCTATTACGTCAGATTTTCAAGCTATTAAAAAAAATATCAAATGTATGTGCACCTGTATTCAATTTCAGGAAAGAATAAATAACAACATTCATCTTTATTTCATTTGCCTTATCAATTTCTAACATTATAGACTTATTTTACGTATTAGAAAAGACGAAAGTCGTACATGTTAACTTTTTTTCTTAGCATAAATACATGTTCCAATTAGCACATAAGACGCGAATCGAAATCACATAAGCCTTCTGAATTTCCGAACTCAGATATAAAATTATAAAACATGAGGGTGAGGGTTTTCTTCGACGTTGCCAAAGCTTTCGACAAAGTTTGGCACGAAGGACTCCTTCTCAAACTTCATTACCTAGGTTTGCCTGATCGCGTTGTTCGATTGGTCGCTTCCTACCTACAAAACCGCTCCTTTCGTTTTAGACACGAAGGAGTACTTTCTTCCCCACGCCCACTAGCGGCTGGGGTACCACAGGGCTCGGTATTAGCTCCCATATTATTTTTAACATACGTTAACGACATTCCCATTCCGAAAAACGGCGTACAACTATTGTTATTCGCAGACGACACCGCCCTATACTATCAATCACGGGAAATAAATCACGTCCTCTCCAAACTCCAACACTCAATAGACGAGTTAGGGAAATGGTTCACCAAATGGCGAATCGAAGTCAACGCAGACAAAAGCACCGCGGTATACTTTCACTTCAAACCCAGACACAGACATGACGAACCTAACATCCGGCTGCTAGGCGCCCCTGTCCCGTGGAAAACCACAACCAAATACTTAGGAGTAACACTCGACTCCGGACTAACATTCAGACCGCATATACGCAAAGTCACCAACTCCGCCAGATTTTATATGGGCCGACTCAACAATCTGTTGGGAAGGCATAGTAAGATGTCCCTCAGGAACAAGCGAACGCTCTATAAGGTTTGCATACGGCCGGTGATGTCATACGCCGCCCCTGTTTTCGCACACGCCGATCCCAAAATCCTTCATCCCATCCAAGTTGTCCAGAACATTTTTTGCAGGAGAGCAACCAACGCCCACTGGTGCGTGAGGAACGCCGACCTGCACTTCGATCTCCAGCTTCCGACCATTCAAAAATCCTTTAAAGATTATTGCACAGCATTTTTTAAATCCTCAGAGGAACATTCAAATCCACTCATCAGACAGGCAGCGGACTACACCGCCCCTAGTCTTACAGGCCGCCAAATCAGGCGGCCAAGAAACGCTCTCACCAATCCCCCCGACAAGTTATCTTCTGACTTGGACCGCCGTCTGGCGGCCATAGTCAAGAATTCAAACAATATCAGTTAGTAGCGTCCTTAAGACGCCACATAGTTTCACCATTCGACAACACCTTCAGTGTTAACAACAAGCGTATGCTCCCTCGGGAGTGCCGCTAGCACCCTATCCTTCTCTAAGGATGGGTCGCATTCGATGAAGGCTTAGAGGCCACAAGGCCAAAGCCAACTCGGGTGGTGTTTAGTGGGTAGGCCTTCGGGAGTCCCACATAACCAGCGCAGCCGGCTGCGCTGGTATGCTAGGAGCATTCACCACCCCCCTCCCGCGCTTTTCCGAAGGGTAGCCCACTTACCATCTCTAGGCGCAAAAAAAAAGGGTGACTCTACATAATTTTGTTTTTATTAAGTTACTAATAATTTCGTCAATTTATTTTCATTTAGGTGCTAAGAAGTATGCAGAAGCGCCTATTCGGTAGTGTTATGATTGCAACGAAGCGAGAGAAATATATGAAAAATATTTGCAGATCCGCCTTTTATTCCTGATTCTAGCAATGTTATATAACTTAATTTAGGAAAAAAATTTAAGTGCGTCTTTTTAACCATCGGAGGCAGTATGGTTCAAATAACTTTTTACGTCTTTCATTTCATTGATCGTTTCTTCTACGATACGTTAATCCTTTTTGACCATTATTTGTAATTTTAACAATATGTTCCTCATAGTACACCACGATTATTTTTAATGAACCACACGGTATCCTATAATTAGTTTGCTTTGATAGATTTTTAGTTTAATCGGAGGCGGAATTCTGTTCAATACTTTTATAAATTTGACATACACTTTTACCTTAACTATGTTTCTATTTTATTTTTATAACATTCCATTACTTACATCACAGTCATCTTTTAGTGTCACTGCTAGACCTTGAGCGTTTTCCATCACTTCGTCCGAGCGCACTGCATTGCAGAGAAAGCAAAAGAAAATGTAAAATTCTGAATTGAAATATTAACAGATAAGCGAAGTCTCCGACCGAATTACGGGTCGCTACAGCTGAATGATTCTGACTAATGACGTCATGAAACAGTTAAAAGGTCAAATAGCGATGCTGCTTTTGTATAAGTAGACCTAAAAAAAATCTATACTAATGAATATCATATAACTTAAAACCAAAATTAGTTTATTAATTAATAGTTATAATTAATAATAAGAAGAACGTTCGAAGATATTAATTTTAAGTTATAATGCCTATTCACGTTGATGTAAATAATTCCGTTCACAATTATTTATTCTCATTCTGTTCATGTGTAATACACCTCTTACATAACGAAGAACAAGATAATTCAGGGAATTACAACAAAAGGGACGTTAACGCGCGTACGATTACTTATTTAACGGGTATATGAGGTATGTACCTTCATATTTGAGACATCAAACACAACACGTGACTGAAATATGGAGGATATTTAACCGAGGGCGAAATTACTTTTATCAAGAAAACTAATATCTATATTGATTGTACGGTCAAAGTCGAACAATTTGGTAGTAATTTTAATATTAAGTGCGTTATGTTATTGTTAATATAGCAGTAGATAGCCCAGTGGTTTCAACTGCAGTCGCCGACTCGCATTCCCATCCTGTACTTCTAACTTTTTAAATGATGCTACAAATTTATATTACTAATGAATGATAACTTGTTTTGGAGAGTATTCAATAAGAGTTACCAGAGAAAACTATAATATAGTCTTTAACTTTGAGTTTTTGTTATTATCTTAGTTTCAGTATTAGTTCCACGAATACTGAAATCCAAGAATCTAAAATCTGCTAAAATGCCCCATCCGAAGTCGCAACAATATAATCTTGTTAACCTAATGTAATATTATTAGAGTGATAAGTAAAGCACCAGTGACTCAAAAATGTGGATTTCGTTTTCACTCTACAATCGGTTTGCAATTGCTTGGTCTAAAAAATGAAATTTCTATAAAGAAATTTCATTCCTGGTTAATTTCATTTATTAAACAAATTATTGTTATTATTGCTTAATTATGCTTTAATAATTGTACAAGTACTTTTGGGATTAAACTGAGTGGTACATACATACGTGACTCTTTATGTCTTCAGGTAAATGTTGTATACGACTTGTTATTTTTCATTATAATAAAATAAGTGGCTGCCTCAACTTCGTTCGAGTTCAGCAATTCATTATTATACATATACAATTGATTCCTAATTCCTATTCTATTCTATTCCTAAGTCCATCCGGAATAATTTTCCCTTGAAATAGTAAAAGAATTATTCAAATAGGTTTCATGGTTTCCGAGATTATCTTATAAAATAAGTACTCTCTGTTTATAATATTTATACAGATTACTCATTAGAAGACTATTTTAGCTCTAAACAGGGTGTCGATATACGGATTGCAACTACGTGGTAAGCGAGCCAACGCCCGCACTGTCGGTGACAAGCCGATTAGCGGTTAACTGCGCTTGAGACACGTCATTTCAATATCATCCGGGTATTTTGATGTTTATTGTACAGTATATTTTGAACGACAAGTTCAAGAACTGCGTTATTTAGCTTCAAGAGACTATTAGTTAGACTGACTAAGGAAATATTTCCATTCCATTTTTGTTTTTGAACAATATTAAAAGTAAATCACACGATTTTGCAACAAAAACGGTATCTTATCTTATCTCTTAAAACAGTGCATTCTTAATAGTTATTACATACAGTCTACATTAACTTATGACTTTAATCTTATTATCATAGAAAATGGTATAGGTCGCCGTGATGATTATAAATTAGACCGTTAAGATAAATTAAGTAAGAAATATCATTAAGAATATTCTAATGAGTAAAAGGTATTAAATCAATTTTACATATTAATAAAATTACATTAATATAAGAAGTTATGCGATTGACGTTCGCCTGTAACGGGGCAAACGTACAACTGTAGGCAAGGAGAACATGTTTATAAGTTGTGACTTGAGTAGAGAGTTTGGTTATTAGTAGTAGTAGTAGTAGTAGTAGTTATCTAGTGGTTTGAACGTAGGTCTCCCGCACGGGAGACGCGATATCGAACCCTGCACGCGTCTGTAATTTTACAAATTATGTTAATATCATTTAGCACTTGCTTCGGTGAAGATAAACATCGTGAGGAAACCTGCACACCTGAGAGTTCTCCATGATGTTCTCAAAGGTGTGTGATGTCAGCCATCCCGCACTAGACCAGCATGGCAGGCTATGGCCTGAGCCTTTCTCATTGCGAGAGGAGACGTGAGCTCAGTAGTGAGACGATGTGTGTTGTAATGATAACTACAAGTTATACTTATATTGAACACCTCAGTCACATTATATTCAACTGTTGTAATCACTTCGACCTAAGTCACACTTTACAGAATATTGAAGTTCAGTTCATTGTGCCGTATCCATCCATCCAGCCATCCATCAGCCTTTGGAGGTCCACTGCTGGACATAGGCCTCCCCTGACTTGCGCCACTCTGACCGGTCCTGAGCCCTCTGAATCCAGCGGATGCCCGCTGTCTTTTTCAGGTCGTCAGTCCACCTGGTCGGGGGCGTCCTATGCTCCTTTTTCCGAGACGTGGGCGCCATATAGGACGTTTAGTTTTTAAAATTTTTAAAAAAAGTTTTTAAATGTTTATCATTGAGATTTCATGTTAAAATTAGTTAAGTGCAATGAAACGGTGCAACCGAATTTTCAGTATATTATAATCCAAATAATAATTAATAATAAAAAATTGCACTTTTGTAGGCTTGAAGGATACATATTCTCAAAAAATAATAGGTATCATTTAATAGCTGTCAATCAATATAAAAATAAAGGGCTTAAAATGTTTTACCAAAATGCACGTCGGATGAATAATAAGTAAACAATTTAGTGTGGTGACATGAATTAATTGAAATCTATGACGTTACGCCGCATGCCTCGTGCGCCATCTGTTGATGTCTCTAATTAAGGAGCTGAATGTACTGCCATCGCGATATC
>PDGT01000003.1:8162288-8191901 GCA_003671415.1 Megathymus violae | reverse complement strand
TGTGCTTAAATTAAAAACAGACAGCAAATTATTCACGCTTCTATTAACTGTGTCAAAAATTTCTGCGAGTTTATCATTGCTAATACATGAGTAATAAGGATTCTGTAACATAAATATAGAATAATTTCGGACGGGTTATTTCAGATATTCCTAAAATAGATGTTGACCAGTTTGGATCGCGTACATTTTGTTCCTATTTAAAGCGTTGTGGCTAAAAATATCTGGCACAGTATATCTATAGCCCAGTTTTATCTACTACTTTAAAATATTAATTAAAATTACAAGTAATAAAATTTTCATGTAACTATATGTATTGTGCACTGCTTAAAAATGTGTGACAGATTATTATCTATCTACTCGTAATTTAAATATCTATAAAAAATATATGTATTATTTGTTTTTAAACTTATGTTATATATATTATGTATAATACAGATTAAACAATCTCTGTGTTCGATGTAGATTATTATTAAGGTTAGCACTAAGTTTGCCGGACTGTAGTAGCACTTTTCCAATTTTTGAGCATGCTGGAAGAAAATTCTGATAGGACTTATTGATGGCCTGCTACCACATTTTATAAAAAACTTTTTTCTTGTAATTTATTGTGTATACTGAATAGGTTAATTAATATCGAGATATAAATATAGCATTTTAATTTTTATGGGCCAAATTTAACAAAATACATTGAATTCTTAAAGCAAAAGACAACGACTTTGCTTTATCCGCAATCGCCGCACCACAATCTAAACGAATGTATTTAATTTCATACTTAATGTCTCAATTATATTTATTCTGTTTGTTTTTTTTTTCTAATATATATAATAATATAGTACAATATATTTTTTAACAATTACCTAGTATTTATTTTATAAAACGAAATTATATGCCCGTTTGTGGCGGAAATACGAAGATAGTATTAATTTGTATCATCTGACATTTATTTGTATCTGTGTTCCACAATAATAAATGTTTGAATGATTGATTGATTTCTAAAAGAAAACAAGTGAGGTTATTACCCCATTTGAGTTGAACTGTTGAATATATTATATTCTAAAACAATTTTTACCTATGTATCACTGGCTTAACTGCTACATTTTATTGTTATGACATAATACGACGCAGTTATGTTCTATTTAAGATAAAGTTTTTGTATCTCCGTAAAAGAAAGCGTTCTTGTAGAAAACCTACTAGGAGCATTCTAAAATCGCGAGCCGTTTGGCGTTGTTCCAGTGTGCATCCTGGCACAAAATATATTATATTACTTTAATTTAAATGTACAATCTTTCAGGAACAGTTCAGTAGATTTCTTACTAGATAGTGCTGTAGGTAATGTTTTTCGATGTCGTCAATTTCTGCTTTTTAATTACAGAACAAGCTCAGTGATTATTAAGATCGTGCAAATACTTTCTGTAATTCTATATGCATGTGATTAACTGTGAAGTGATAGTCACAAATGAGAGCTGATACATGGGGCGTTTGACCTTTCTCAAAATAAAAGATGACACTATTATTTCATTTAAACGTTTAAAATAAACGTTTACACACTCACACCCCCGCACTAGGATTCCCTGTGTTGCGGGTGGCATGGACATACACAATTATGACATCACAAACACCCATGACCCGAGAACAAACATTTATCTGTCACATAAATATCTGCCCCGGCCGGGAATCGAACCCGGGACCCCACGCTCGGCAGGCAGGGTCACTACCAACTGGGCTTGTATAATTAGCTCAGTGTAAATAAAAAACAAAGTCGTGTATTGCAAGTACTAAATAAGAGTTTATCTTGAAACTGTGATTGTATGTCAATTAATAACGGGCTCTTCAGATAAGTGTATTTGGTGCGAACTTCACCGTTTTGATACAGTGCAGACAAAGGAAAGAATCAGTTGCCAAAGTGTGCCAGTTTGTAAACCACATATAGCTTTGACAATTGCTATATATCTAATGTTAAGACGTTTAAATAGAAGAGTTCTGTCTTGCTCACCACTGTGCGATCTGTAGACGCAACATCTGATCGACTCCCGTGTTAACAAAAACCCATACGGTGGAAAAAATGGAATCTTCAAGATAACCTAGGCGCTCACAACAGATATTATTGCGGGGAAAAAATCGAAAACAACTACTTATTTTTCTTCTATTTTTTATTCATGTTTCTAATTTTATTTTAATATGAATTTTAAAATTAGTCATATGTTTAACGAAAGAGATTCTTACGAATTTCGAACGACGAATAAGTTTAAGATTGATCTGGTAACTAATTATAACTTAATTTTCAAACTGAAAAATCGTAGAAATATATTTTTGTGTTGATAAAAACTACTACTGTATTTCGGGTTCATTTAAACCGTAAACATCTATTTAGCATATTAGCAGATTTGATTACAATCGTTGCAGGTCAAAGGTGCTAACATTATTACTAAAGTGAGAATTAATATTGTCATTTTTCATATCAATAGCCGACAAAAGAACGGGCTATCTGATAATCAACGATGAGCGTTTTCTGTGGACGTCCCCATCGCATTAGTCATTACCAGCGAATGCCGGCTAAGAAGACTGTGGGGAACTCACATTTAATGGCCCTTCGACATCACAATCAAAACATAATGTTTGACTTGCAAACCAGTTTTAGTGCTAAGGGAAGTTGGCTTTGAATCAAGGACGGATGTATAGAGCCTGTTAAACCTTAAATTAATCGTGGTTAACAATAAATTGTGGACTAAACTTAATTACGGCACTTGAGCGCGTAAAGTTGTGAAGTTAAGCACTCAGCTTCGTGAAATTACCTATAAAAGTGTGAACTGAGTAGGGAAGGATGAATAAGACCTTGCCGCGGTTTTGATTGCCATTGTTCCATGTGTACTAGGTACTGCCTTTGATCGTAGCGTGATAATTACACCTACTCATTTTAAGAGGTAATTGTTTGCCTAGATGAAAATAAGAATTCTTCATAACACTAGCCAAGTTTTAATAACTTGGAATTCATTTTAACCATCAGCAAATAGTAGGCTTTTATGATTCATGTATTAATATTATTTTTATATGAAATGCTCGTCTTTACGTGAGTAGTGCGAATTTAGTACCTTGAAATTTAGTTTCCGCATTCCGTTCCTAGTGTTGGATTCGTAACCTAAGTAAATCAGTAAAAATAAATTTATTGTCACAAGTTCACACTTGATCAACTTGTCACAAGAGTTCACACTTGGTCAGCGTGGGAGAATGGAAAAAGATAGGATTCTACTGTCTTTTCGGCTACCTAACTAGATTCTTAATTTTACAGAATTAATTCCGTATTCTTGACGCTGCAAACTTACTGGATAATGTTTACCTTCTGAAGTAGCTTTTAATTAGTTAATAGCTAATGCGTCGTTGGCTAGAATTACATACTTGAATCTTTAGTGCGCGCCGATCGCGTGCTTACCGTTTCAAACTATATTAAGAACTTAATTATAATTATGAACTAGTGATGTTCTGGGGCTCCTTTATACACGCATGCTTGCACACGCATACTTACGCACTTGCCTGTATCGCACTGGATAGACAGACACTACAAACCCTAAAATGATAGAGCGTTTCAAACAACTTATTTACATCTTTTACTGTCATTAATCATTTCCTCCACGATACAATTGCTCCTTTTTTAACCCTTACTTGTAACGTTAGAAATTTGGTGTTCGACGATTAATAGGAATGATACTACACAGTATAATTAAATAAGATAGCTGTAATATATTATTAGTTTGAAATATAATTATTAATTACCGATGAAATAACATCGACTAAGTCCAAATCGGACTCGCAGGGGGTATAAGATTTAGTAAGGTATTTTGGTATTTTTTGTTTGTTGTAAAAATTTAAAACGTTTTTGTACAAGTTTTCTATCGCATAAATAATACGCAAAGTTTGTTTATAAAATTATTCCTCATATATTTCTAGCTTAAATGTTTCTAATGTACTCAGTTGATAAATAATTGTTTGAATTCGAATGATTCTACTAATTTCACTTAATTTTATCAATAAGATATTTCTTTCATTTCTATCTGAAATATGTCATGTATTTTTATAACAATTTTATTGAAGTTACATATACAAAAATAGTTTTACTCATACAGCTGTATGCATATGCATACAACGTCAGATATAATTCATGGATGCGGTCGGGAGAAGGGGCTAGCTGTGACATGAGTTATGGTGTCACGCACACCACAGGATGTGACTACGCATCACTGCACGGATATGGGAGGCTAATATATTTCCGATTTACAATTAAAATAAATACAATAAAATGTTCATTGAAGCCAATCATAGATTTATATTACGATCATCTACATAAGTAGAGATTCTATCATCAGAAAATATTCAATGTGTATAAACTTGTCTTTTATGTCAATACGATAAATGAACAGAAAGTGACCACAGCCGCTTATTGACAGTCGTAACATTAAGGGAATCATCGACGCGTTGCTTTTTTAATTAATTTCCTACGAAGTATGCGAAAGACGTTTAAAATATTTCATAACTAATTTCAAGAGCTTGGTGACGAGCTTCACAATTAAAGAATTCCACAACGATGCACAAGCGTTTTTCGAATTACCTGGGTGCTACAGAGTCTACCCGCCTTCGACAGCCTCATTCTTACTTTACCTGACATTATGTAGCACAACGCACCAACAAAGGGCTATGTTTTAGCTGGCAAAAATGTTGTGGCATAATGTGAACATGGATGTTCGACGTATTTCTATATGTAGTTTCTTCATTCATAACTAGATGGCGTTGTACAATCGGCTGAATAAGGCTGTTAAGATTGTTTAAAGGATTTATAATAACTGAATTAAATCAAGTATTTTTATATTCGCTGTGAACTTTGTTTCATCACAACTCTCATACCTTGAACCCTCGTAAAGTTACTATTATTACAAACATAACTATCAAAGTAGATAGAAAATAGAATAAATGAAGAACTAAATACACACGTTGAAAATAAATCTGAACTATTACCATTACTCATATGTGCGAATAGGACGTCGAAGCAAGTTTGACGTGAGTTATGACGTCATGGAACTCCGCAGTCCTGACCTAATATGCGTCAGTGTTGAAATATAGACAGAAGCTGTATCTTACGTGTAAGTGAAACACTATATTGTTGTGGACTGTTGTCGTGTTCAGGGATGTGAGTCTGTGATTTATACTGTTAAAATATAAAATGTTATCTTGTTTCATGGAGGTAATATAACAAAAATAGATTGGTGTTATCTCATTAGCTGCCGCCTAAAGAGGGCAAATTTCTCCTGCAAAGCTTAGAATGTACTGCGCCACCCTGCTGCTATATATATTGATAGTAGGATTATTGGAAAATAAATGTCAAATGTGATTATGTCATATGAAGGTCTCGTTGTTGATATAACTGAATAACTGCTATCTAAAGACAACATTTGAGAGCGATAGCTTAAAGAACCTCCGAAGCACTTAAAAAATATATAACTTGTTATAACTATAAAACAAAAGGGAGTAGATGAGCGGAAGGTGGCAAAATAAGAGCTAAAGGGTTTCTTGTCGGAGTACGGGATTCTAAAGAAACGAAAACGTGCAGATGTTAATAGTTTGTAACAAGTTTGTATCAACAGCACTCGAGATAAATGCAATCGGAAAACTGTAACCGAAGTAGGTAAAAGAAAAAGTAGAACGGTAGAAGCAAACATTTAAAAACAACAAAAACAAAGCCTTCACTGAAGCATAAGTAACGACTACAGCTAGTGCATAATATATTTTGATAGGAAAGTTCAGGAAGTGTTCGTAGTTGGACAAGTTTTGTTGCGAACTGAGAGATTCTAGGCCATGCTGAGCTCACCTGCCGAGATCATCGTTTACCGTATAAGTTGTATCCTGCAATATTATGTTTTGCAAACATTTTCTGTTCCTAAGTTCTTAAGACTCAAATCCCTGTAGGAACTAGACAGCGAAGAATAATTGGTTTGAAATTGGATTTTTTTAATAGCCGACAAACGAACAGACGAGCCACGTGATGTTAAGTGGTCACTGTCGCAAATGGATATCAGAAAGACCAAAGGTATCACCTATGTGTTGTCAGCCAGGGAATGAGAAGAAGATAAGAAAGAAAATACTGTGTTTCAAGCCCCCAGCCGGAACACGACGAGTCGTTTGGCGACTGATTCAAGCGGCACGGTGGTAACTATCCAGGCAGGTTTCACGGAAAGATACCAGTAATAAGATTAATGACTTAATAATATTACTGATAATATAATCTTTACGCGAAGCCCTACCACTTGCTTCTATCGCTTCTCACGACACCGTATTCTGCCAGCATGGGATTGGGGGAGTATTCTAGGCCGCCCCAATACATCCAAAAAATTTAAAATCCTTTTCATCAGTTTAAACATAAGCTCTTAAAAAAATTTAATTGATTTTCTTAAATAAATTTTATTGCACTGTTTTAATTACACTAGCACTTTATAAGCAGTTTGACAATTTCCTTTCAACTCTATCGTTCTCCCGTTTAACAGGCGTTCATCATTTAATCCTGCTATGCACATGTGTTAGATCATTATACTGTCCCTGGAGGTTCATTGTTAAGATTTAACATATAGTTGGTGAAAGTGTCGTCTGACAAGTTGGATTAGGATTTATGCGCGACATTGTCTATGTATACTTGTAATGAAAATTTTCATTATTTAAACTTTGTATTCGTAATAACCTTTAATTACTATATCTCAAATTTTATCCGTTATTATAGTATTATTTCGTATTACTGGTTAATTCGAATCGTTGAGATATTTTTAATTATCTAATACCAATTTTAACTATTCAAATTATTTCGTGGCGATTATTTCAAAACTATTTAATTTGTTTTAATATTACAACAGAAACTTAATATTTCTACATTTTATATTTACTGATGTTCATAGTGGTAGATTAAATAATACATATTAATCATTTGATCAGTTATTGTCAATCGTTCAGAAGTTTTTTTTGTAAATGAGCAAAACATTTGATTTTTCTTCATTTGAACGTTAAGTAGGTTAAAAAAATGTATTTTAAAAGCTTTATTTAATTTTAACTGAATACCGATAATATTTGCGTGATGATAAAAAATTGGGATATAAAAGGTGGCCATTCATTAGTTGGAAGAAGGGTCTTGATTCTCTTGATGAACTACATAATCTTGAAGGAGCGCTACATTCCGCCTCAATCAAGCGTAACGAAGACAAATTTAAGCTCACCTATCTCGGGCAACCCCGGATTACGAGAGGGTTGGATATATGTATATGAATATTTGTAGTAGAGTTTATTTCATGCTTTTAGTTTTTCTACACTTAAAATTAAGTTAAAAGACTAAGATTCATGATGATTATTAACAAATATTAAAGTAAATAACAATATTTTTAAGTTTCTCTTTGTTTTGTATTATTATAATTAGTATAACAACATTAGTTGAAGCCGCAGTCTAATGTACTATAACACTTTTGAAATATTTTGAGATGCAAGAGGATCCAGTGGCATTTGACCTTTCTTTTTTTTTAAAGCTGGGAAATGCATTTACGCATCCCGCCGCGGATATGTGGGACTTGCTGGCACGTCCGCTACATGCCAGAATGGCCACTAAAACTCTGCGGGGCCATCATCATCTTCATGGGGCGCCACGGGATCGCTCACGCATACAACCGTGACGCCCCGACGGTTGGCCCGCCTATGCGGGCCGCCTTCGCCTAGTGCGCTCTCGGGCACCAAGAGCGCTCTACTGCCACCGATCGGACCCTTTCGGGCCCGAAACACACCACCGTGTTTCTGTTCAGTGTGCCCTCTGCTTAACAGAGGGACACCCGAAGAAACATACTCCGTTGGCTGTTCTTAGTCTGATCCTTCACCCTTCGACTTTCGCTATGAGTCAAGACTCTGCCGTGTAGTTTCGGGGATCATTAGGATACGCAAGCCCCCCCACCACGACAAGGTGGCAGCCCTCGGGGGGGGACTGGCACTTAACCTAAGCCAATCTCCTCTGATAGTGATTAACTCCTGAACATAAGCCTGAAGGTACTAGCTAGATAATATTCCGTTTATATTTGAAAGTGATATATATAATAATAAGCAGGACCTCCGTTACCTTATTAGCCGACAACGCATCGATAATGCTCTTAGTATTATGAATCCATCAACGGTGAAGGCCTATACCATCAGGTAGCCAATGTGCTCGCTTGTCGATTACTGTCATAAAAAATATTTATTAATAAAGTTCAAATTACGTAATATATAAAATAAATCTGTAACATCAAAATAATAAAAAAAAAACTGTATGGAATCTAAACAATTATTCTAGGATAAAATTATTCTAAGTCTGGATTTTTGCTGCTCCAGAAAAAGCTATAAACGACTACGTAGTCGATTGCAATATAAAATTTTACTCCTAAGCGTCAGCTAAGAATTTAAACATATTTTTATATGAATCTCGCTCGGCTAGTCACATGGCCTTTTGATGCATGAATTTGCCTTGGAAAAAATCAAGATAATCTATTTTCTTTTGTTGTCGTGTTTGACATCAATCATGTCTTATGAAAAGAGAAAATGAGGTCGTGAATGAAGCACCTTTATCCAGTAAATGTCTAGTGTCACCGAGAGATTAACGCTGTTAGCGTAGTCGATGCAAACTCCTATAAAGTACCTACACAGATACGTTAGTGAATTGTTTCACAGTTTTGAACTAGCCGAACTGGAATATTTAGTATATTTTTGATATAAATATTAAAGCATAAAGACTGGGTCATAATTAAATAGTAAACTCTTCTTTTCTGGATAATATATAAATTAAAATATAACAATAGTTATAATCGATGGGTCTGATGTTAATGATAATGTAATTTGTTAACGATTGAGGATACATTCACACAATTTATTAGTTTTGAAGAGATGATAGTAGAATCCAATCATATTGCAAAACGAATTTTACTAGACTTCTGAAACAAATCAGTTGTTTCACAATCACACAATTAAATTAATTGGTTTTCAATCGGATATAATGCGATCCATGTATTGAATCGTAACTTCCATAGCATTTAAGTGTCTTCTTGTCACTTCTTCTTGATCACTCATGATTACCACCTTGGGAGAACAGTAGCTTGTCGTGGTTGTGAGCTGGTGATCCTTGGAAAGAAAGAAGATTGAAAAAGGTAGGGTTGTACAAGACCTCAAAAGACGAGCCCATAGTTTTTACGCAAGGGAAGGAAGCTCGGCAGGCAGGGCCACTGTCAACTGGGCTATGAGGTCGTCAACTATGTTGACGATTATTTATTTATTATCAAGTTTTCAGACATTTTTCATTGTGGATATTACAAAATCATTGCTATACATTATTTTTTTTTTTTACGCCCAGACAATGGGGAAGGGCTACCCTCCGGAGATGCGCGGGAGGGAGGTGGTGAATGCTAATGCATAACAGCGCAGCCGGCTACGCTGGTTATGTGGCACTCCCGATAAATCTAGGGGCTTACCCATTAAACACCACTCAAGGCTGGCTTTGGCCCTACGGCCTGTAAGCCTTCATCTGAGGCAACCCTCCTTAAAGGAGAGGGGCGCTAGCGGTACTCCCTAGGAAGCATCCGCACGTAAATTAAACACTAAAGGTGTCGTCTGTAGGGGGCTTGTAGTATAGTATCATCATCACGATGAGCACTATCTGATTTTTTAAATAACATTAAACGCAAGTCCTGTTATTAATTAATTGTTAATTTGTTTTGTTAATTTATTTTATAAAAAAAATCCACTTACTATGAAGAACAACTTGACCATCGTATTGTAAAATTAAGACATTCTTAAATCAAATAATTTGTTTGCAATTCTGAATATAGAAACTTCCCTATATTTGTAGATTCGTGTTTTAAACAGAAACGCATTTCAGTTTTATCTAGTAAAGACTTAAATCACGCACTAGTAAACGGATGAGTAAATCAATAAAAATTAATAGCAAGTAGATGCGCTCTATCGCATTCGATGAAAGCGTCATCTATACGTTTCGTACACTCGCTGTTGTGTTAGTTTAACTATTCTTCGTTAGATGGCGTTACTTAACACAGTGTTCACGTTGCAAGAAAGGTACACGTACTCGTAGTTTACCAACCCTTTTCTAGATGGCGCTGCCTATAGTTCACAATTTCCATAGATACATTACCCGTTACGTGGTATGTAGTGATGGATGTGAGACATTATAATAATATTATAGGCAGAAATTTTTACACAGTGAAAAACAAATTATAAGGCATCCACAACGCTTTAAAATTTACAAGAGATAAGAAAAATTACGTTCAAAGATCTGACTTCAACAGCTTTTAGCGGCCCACTTCTCTTGTGATGAAGAAAGCATAAAGCGCACTCCAAGACGTTGCTGCAATGCATATTGCTAGAGGGGTTTGGAACCATACAAAGATCGGTCGGAAGATATATGCTGCTTGAAACTCTCTGGAATGTCTAAACAATTGTTATCTAACTATAACAACCAGGCCCGATAGCTTAAGATGCTCTACGAAGTACGAAAGCTTTTTTAATTGCCAGCGTTCTTTATTGCATTGACGCATTACTTTCGAACTATGAACTCTTCATGATGTTAGTTCATTCAATTGCAGTTCAAATGTACCTAAGTTCATTGATAAAATTGCATGATATTTTGTTTACTTATGCCAATAGGCAACTAAAGATAATAAGGACCACCAAGAAATTTACTTAAGTTCTTGGTTATGTAACTTGTGGTTCTGGGTGCCGATCGTGCAGGGTATACGTAAAGTGACCATACGTCCTGTTTTGAACGGGACAGTCCCTTTATTCAACTACCTGTTCCGTTGTCCCCAAACAATGATCTGGGACGCAAAATAGTCCCGTTTTCTGAAACTGCGCGAAAATTTTAAATATTGGAGCATGTCAGACACAAGCGCCGAACGGTGCGAGACCGCGTCGGCGGTCGACCGATCATTAAGAAATATCATTAAAAAGTTGTGTTTATTTTCATTGTCAACCTGCCCACTGGCGTCTATATAATATTAGTTTTAGTAGTATGGTCCATACAGGTAAAGTATGCACGTCCCGTTTTGAGTTTAAAAAAAAAATGGTCTGTTTAGGGTACAAGACATTATTTTCAGCCACCCAATCTATTTGATAACATTGTTTAGATTGTTCACTGTTATGACTGTACGTATTCTTAAATGCATATATTGACAGTCACATAGCCAGTATATGATAGCTCTGTAACTTTGCTAAAAAATTCGAGCTTTGGTCTATCCTTAATGATTAATAGGCAATATCGTTAGATATCGGTCCATCTGTGGACCGAATCATTTTCTATCTTCTGAACTATCTTCTATCTTAGAACTATCTTCTAAGATAGTTCTTGACGTTGCATTTTTGTATATCAATCTACGTGTAATTCATTTAAACATAACTAATAAGTCAGTCGAATGAATAGGTTAATTATTAATTATAATAGTACAAGACTAATTACTAAGGTACAGGGTCGTCTTTCACTGGATATTAATCATTCCTAGGACGTGGCTTCCGACTCGCCCATAACAGTAGAATACTAAGGTAACAGGTAAATTTCTTGAATAAAACATCGAGTGTTTGAGATGTATTATTGATTCAATTAAACTGTACATTGGGGAAAATTATAGTGTACTTATTATTTATTTTCTTCTGTAGACTTCAGGGTATATTTTAAATTTGTACCTTTTCAAATTAAAATAATGCGCATAGACGGTTTACAGTCTCATACCAGTTTTATTGTACATAATTGTAGCCGCAGTGGAATTATGCAATTACACGGTAAAGAGCGTTCTAATTCATTATTTGCAATTCAAACCGCACCAGCTTTGTGATTATTTTACGACAATATTTTCATTCTATTATGCTTATAAGAATCAACTTGATGTCATTATACAATACAATAAAACTCTTTGTTGTAGATACACCAAAAAAAATTAGTAGATTATTCGAAATAGTCGCATAGATAAAGAAACGACATACAAAAGGTGGTCTTATCACTAAAAGCAATCTCTTCCAGACAACCTTTTGGTTGAAGACAAGAATAGGAATAATAGAAAAAGAGCTAGAAGTTTCATTATGCCGATTATTATGTGTTAATAGCTAAAATATTAGAGTGGAAGTAGACACATCTTTACGATATAATTATAATTTATTATGAAGTTGCTTAGAAACCTTTACAATACATGAAAAAATGTACTCTTAACCTCGTTGGATATCCCAAATGCTAATTATTCTTTGTCCGTAATTTTACTATTTCGATCTAACGGTATAGAATTGGTACACTTCCCAGTAAAATTTCACCACAGTAGTGTCAATAGTTTGCGTGTTATGGCTATGACATACAGACGGACCGACAGGTTCCGTTTTCATCATTTCACTGTAGCAACCTAAAAAAGATGGAAAATTGTAGATTGCCACTTTGTGATAATCTTTAATCTGTTATTAAATTTTAATCTACATGACATTTAATTCTAATTATACGAATACATATGTCTCCGTATTGCTTCCTACTCCTACGAAACTTACACATGCAAAGCGTAAGTGTTTTTAATATCAGTCTCTTAACAGATCCTTCTGTTCTTTGGCGACAACGTGATGCCAACACGGTCACCACTGTCACCGACTTTAATAACATTAATAATGACGATAATAAAATCTTAACACACTTTAAAGCATGACAACTGCAATGGGTTAAAAACATCTCACAGCTGATTTTCAGAAGCAGGATGGCAGCTCGCCAAGCAAATTAAAATCATATTAACATAAGTACTGCTGGAACTGCATGTTGTCTAAGTGATATAATGAGTGTCCAGAAGCGTAAAGATTCGGTTAATCGATTGTGCAATACAATACTTAAATAGTATATATGTACGTAATAAGTAAATTAGTTAGAAAGCAATTTAGAAACAATATCGAAATGCATTCCTTATCCCATGCCTTCAGCAAAGAAAATTATATCAACCTTAATGCCGTAAATACAATCACACAACATCGCATGCAACGAACGCTATATTTTATAATGTCATATGAATGTAAGTAAATGTCAAACCAATTTGGTTTTTATGAATTTAGATTAGAGTTGATTTCTGTATATCGAGTGACATACGAGTAGGTCATTTTGAGGAATAGAAAATTTATAGGAATAGCTTGTTGACCTAAGTAGAATTTTTAATGGCTGCAATTTTATGCTTAGTTCATGCTTTTAACTATTGACCGATAAACATGTGATTGAAGTTACATACATAATCAAAGGAACGTCCATTGCTTAGTATTTTCATATATTATTAATAAATAAAAAGTCGTAATGTTAAAATTATATGGTAGGGAAGAATCTGTGTAGAAGAAATGTAAAATGTAATTTTTTTTGGGAAACCATTCTATGAGCAACAAAATAATTTATTTCTATATTAATAATATGTTATAATACAAATAGCTGATTCAATCCCCATAATATTTTGAACCGCTCGTTTCCAAATTTGAAACAGAATATAGCCATGGCCGGGCTACTCAAATCTCAAAACAAACCCTTGTTTGTCTCTTAAATTTACAAATATTAGAAGATAGAAATTAATTGCACTGGGTCAGGGGGATGACAGTATTTTTACATTAATATAAACAAATCTATATCAGTTTTCGATAATATATGGAAACGCCTACGTTGGAAAAAGGTGTACATAATACAAATAAACATATATCGCTGTAAAAAAGAAGGAACAATTATGCAGTCATGCTCTAAATTATGTTTAATTTAGCCCTACAGGAAATGCATTAAGAATAAAGACACCTTACTGGCCTGTGTATCGCATACGTAGTGATTTTTCATTTACCTAAGATTGAACGTGACAATTTCACCTTACCTATACAATTGCATTATATTCTCGGGCGAAAGTCCTAAATAGTGGCATTGTACCAAAATAATACTTATATTGAATAACGTGGACTTCATAACTTTTGTTAACTTCGTGCCAACAAAGGGGCCTGCTTTATTATTAATATTTTAATTAATTTTAATTGTATAATTAATAAGAGGTTCGAGATGTACGTCGAGAACTTATTATCTTTGTTCAATACGGGGTTTCGCCAACAATCATATCTCATTGTGACGCAAATACAGCTCCGATTCACAAATAATATTTCTACGGTGGAATGTTTTCTTGATATCGGAGAATGCGTATAACAATGTTTTGGTGAAGAAAATAACTGAAATTCTTGATAATTTTGGTGTAGAAAAAATAATTTGGCAGTATTTATGGAATTAATTATCAAGTTTTTGTTGTTTTAATATGTTTGTTGATTATATCGTAAATAGATATACTCGTATAAAATTTGGAAAGTATATAACTTTGTGTATATTTTTCAGTACACTAATAACCTTTAGTGTACATATAAAATTACGTTATGTACTTGATACTATAAATAAAATACAAAGTGCTCATATTTTTCGATATTTATATGATCTATGTATATTTTTATATTTCTACTCCAACATCAAAATTTCAAACAGATGTTGAAGGCAAATAATAAATTTTAATAACTACTACTATTGGTTGTAACAATCGCGAGCAGGTTCATAAATATTGAGACTTTTGGTTCGTTATTTTATGAGGGATTATAAAACTCACATTAAGTGTCTGTAACTTCAGATCGTACTCCATATGCCCAAATTTGCTTTGGAGTCATTAAATTATGCAAAGCCACCATTTGTTAGCAGATTTTAGGTAATTCGGGAAATGTCGACCCGATTTTATGCTAATCAGCTTAGTGCCCGTTATTTATTGTGGTACACGCTTAAAAACGTTAGTCGAAATAATGTGCCATTTCGCTGATAACGTTATTTTACGCAATTAATTGCACAACTCACTACCATTATGATTTAAAGCTGAATTAATTCGGTTGAAGTGTTATTGTTCAACGGTTATTTCGTGTTAATTTCAGGCAAAAGGCTTTATGCGGTGTAAATGCTCTAAAATTAGTGCCTATACGGATATCCTTTCCAATTTTATGTTGGGTTTGGAGTGCTTAAGCGACCTCAATGAGGTTTTTAAGCCGATATGCCTGTTTTAGCGAGCAATTTCACGGTAGCCGTTGCAATACAGGAACTCCAATTGGCATTATAAAGATTATACTGAAATCGAATACCCACTATGTACCCTATTTTACAGTTCGAAAAGTAACATACAAGATTTTTTTTAATCTAATATCATTTTAAGAACTATGTTATATATATTTAAGAACTATATTATACTATCTATATGGTATAATATCGGATAATATAGTTCTGAAACCGATATTACATAGTAAGTACTATTATTTATTGGCGATTAAATAAATAAAGATTTTATTTTTAACTGAAGAAAATTATTTCAACCTGACTATGTGTCAATAAAGTCTTCTTTAGTGTGCCAAGTGTGTGTCTTTCATGAAGCGGGCGGGTTGTTCCTTGTCGCCTACTGACATATGACATCATATGTACTTTGTAAGCTTTGTATTTGGAACGCTAATATCAAGGATGATGTTGTCCACCACTTACACATGAGTCGTTCTAGGTCAGTGCTAAAATATGAATATCTCAAGTAGTGTACAGTCCTGTTGTACTTCCACTGTACGGGAGGTTCATTCGCTTACTGGCCACATAATATCGTTGCTAGTTTCATATCAATAAAAGATCATATAACGTCACAACTTTTCCATGGCGAGGTCACAGGTAATTCGTACCGAGTATTCCCCTGGATTCATTACAGTCACGACCTCACGATAGAGGGCGTTATGGCGTCGAGTCGTCGCCGCAAATGTGAACAATTTTCTGATACCAATCTGACACGAAAATGATTACGTTTGTGACATGGCATTTATATTTCCATTTGTCATAAGTTAACTCGGTCCACTTGCAATGTTTTGCGGGCTAATGTTATTAGTTAGTTATTAGGTATTAGCGGCATGTTGCCCGAATCCATGTTCCCGTCCGATTATAGTATGTATCCGAGTATAAGATAACTTCAAGGCGAGGATTAAAAGGCTTTTTTTTTAAGTTAGTGCACTTTACGATGACCAGGTGGGGACGTATTGAAACATTGATTTATTATGATAAGCAAAAAGAAATGTTAATAGTATTTAAAACATTACTAGCAGCTAGCGAGCCAGTTAAAGAACCCTCATATCGAGTGCTGTCGGAATTAAGTTGGATGCTACGGATCTCAGTGATCCCCAATAAGAGAAATTTGACGCCAAAACATTGTCAATTGTTCAGTATAATGAATGATATAACGAGCTGAAATTGGATGGGACTCTAAACTGAATGAAGCCCTTTAAACCGAATATTTAACATAAAACTGGACAACCCAGGCAAAAGCAACCATTTTTATGATTCCCCTCTAATTATCTACGTTTTGTTGTTTAGAGAATACTGGATACTGGATCTCAAAATTTTTGTGACTCTTGAGATGAACGAATTTTTATATTCGATAAGTCAATGTTCGAAGTTAAGTAATGTTAATGAAATATATATATGTACATTTATTTATCTAACGAAATTGTTTTGTTTCAGATGTCAAAGAAAGCATCAATAGTGTTAAGATAGGTGAGTAGTAATTTTCATTATATTTTCTTGTTTTAATTCCTTATCATTACGTTGCTCCTGGGGCTATAATTATAATGCCAGTACTATTTATAATTTACGTCGTATGTGTTTGTTTCCTGCGGAAAGGTTTATTTCCCCTTTATTGTGCTAATTATTTCTGTTTAACACGAGGATAAAACGGATGTGTGTGACATACTAACAATGTATTGCCACTAAGCGTAACTAAGGAGCGATCCAGATGAACGTAGAAAACGATGTAAGACTTTTTAACCTGCATAATGTGAGAATGTATATTTTTTGTAGCATCTTGGAATGTCGTAAATCTGGAGACCCCTACGTATTAGTACAATAGTACTAAAACTAGATCCATTGGTCTATGTCTATAGTCTAATATGTACCACGCCCATAGTACTAATAAATACTGGTAAATAGAGTAAATGCATTGTATTATATATGTAATATTGCCTGTAGAACAACATATCCCGGGCTTTATTGATGTTAAAAATATTTATGTGAAGGCTAATATTTATCTTAGATATTATTTTTTGCTGTACTAATTGTATGTGAATTCCAATAAAGGTGAGGAGGCATAAAGTTATGTCAAGTATTTATTACACGTTTTCATTATATCAACTTATCGAAGAGAATAAATATATTTATTGTTTTGTGTCATATTCTGTTTCGGACATAGTATTATTTCTTAAATTAAAATAAAAAAAAAAAAATATATAACTTTTTATTGTATTCATTACTTATTTACGTAACGAGGCAGACGTTTATACCTACGTTATTAAAATAATTATATTTTTTTTAACTTTCAATAACTGTTCATGTGTCGTTTTCTAAAGAAAACTGTAATGATTGTAAAAGATAAAGGCTAACACAGTTAAATGAATTTGTAATACCGGCTTGGCTTTTGGATTTCAACCGTTTGATTTCTAAATGATTCAAGAAATTACTATTGAGAACACCAATCGCTTAGAATCTTATTTCACACTTGAGTTGCCGAAGGCATTGTTTTTTGCCGGCAAATATGTATTATTATTACAGTGTACGGAGTACTTTGGATACCCTCTGCCCTACCTAGGGGCCATAGGACATTAGTAGTAGTATTATTACATGTACGTTAAATATTGTTGCAAATATTTTGTGGCCTATATATAAATTATATTAATATAACGGTTAGAAAATTATAAGATTCTATATATTTACAATACATTGCCAACAAAAGTAAAGAGCGCGCGATAAACGCGTAATCAAGAATTGCCCTTAAAATTCGCGATTTCTTTATCGTTTCCGTTTGTATAAGTGTAAGAGAGATAGCAGTAGGAGGGGTTAAAATGAACGGGTAAAAACGATTACCATGTCGTCTAGATTAAAACTGTCAGGTGACATCGCGGATTTAAATCTCGAGAGTGTTTAAAGTCTGTTTAATTGTGGACAAAGGAAATAGAAAATAAATGATTCTAGTTTTTCTTATTTGATTCCGTTTTGTATGCATTCATTTTAATCACATTGAAAGATTAGAAAGAAATATCGGAAAATGTTTCCTTAAAACTTAACACGAAATAGATTATACCCAAACTATGTCCTACGTAGAAAAAGCTAAATTGTCATTGTAATTGTTTTGACTTTCTAAGCTCAACGGAACAAGTTTCAGGTAAAAAGCCTATCAACTGTATATCCATAACACTTTAGTAAATAAAGATTATTAGATATCTAATACTTTGGCATCAATAAGTTATAATTAATATTATAAACATTAACGATAAAATAAATTGATTGATACTGACAAGACAAATTTACAATCAACTAATTTTTAGCTCTGATGTCTAACGTACAATGTCTTTGCATCATCAGAAGAGAGGAATCAGAATCTACGTACAATGAATGTCTGACTTATTTCCATAGCTCTGTTTGATATTCACAATACTAATTCAAAATTTGCATATTCTTAATTGATATGATTAAGATAGGCAGATTAAATGCAAATACTAGTTCGAACCTACAAATTTATAACTGCAATTGATTGAGATAATAAGAAGAAATAAATATTGCTCAAGTTAATTATTCACTACAACTTTTGAAATTTATAACAAAATCCATTTAAGTGTTTCGAGAAATATTTTGAACAAAAAATCACACAGACAGACAGAATCAAACAGTCACTGAATAAAAACTAATTTATTGGTTCAATCACCACTTCAGCAGTTATGGAACATTAATTAACAGATTGATCAAAAACAATAAGTATTTCTCCAATATGTATTATGAAGCCAATATAGTATTTCCTAAACACAAAGAGGTAGCCCTCCCGCTGCGTTCTTTGAGACGTAATTCCTTTACAAAGGGCTGAAGCAATAAAACTGATAGAAATTGGCGTAGTTATACTTCAAATGTTCCCCGCAATTAAAGACAATTGTAATCCCCGATACGAAGAACGGCAACTCGTAGTTATAGGTACATATGTACGTAATGTTACCATAATCCAATCCAACCTACAAATTATGCGACAAAGCTAATGTGTATGTAGTCGTATGTTCGCGGCAGTTAAATTATGCTTGGTAAAATTGTTGATTGTTTCATAGTGGTTATGAAATAGAATTTCGCAGGTAACTTTACGTTCAATTAAACGTACCTCTATTTGATATTGTATGCCAAGGTTGTACTGATTGCATTTTATTATAAGCGTTTAAATTTTCTTCGGGAAAATTTTTTACATATTTGAAACACGTTGTCGTAAAAATTATCGTGTGAGCTATTTCTGTGCGTGTTTTAAAATTATTTCACCAGAAAACATCTTCCAGTTTTATTTATTTTATAAAGGGTTTTTAATTTATAATTATACATTAAATTCATCGAATAAATTACAACTTACAATTTTGTGCACTTTACAATGTTATATTCCAAAGTTTTGAAATAATAAATCTAAGTTATATGTGACAGATAGACAGGCAGATGTGACACACATTTCCATGACATGCTAATAATTCTACGAAGATTTCAATTTTTCATTCAGTAAATTGAATCCAAAAACAATTAAGATAACGCATGTTGAGTTGTCGTATTGATTTTCACACGATTTCGCTGCGATAACCAGTGGTTGATTAGCGCGTCTAATTCTAAGCCGAATCAGTGGTACCAATAACACCAACTACAAACGTAATCAAGCCGGGTTCGTTAACAAGTTCGCCATTTTGTTGATTCGATACGGAGCCATAACTCGAATAATACAGCTAAATTCGCGGCTAGCTACGGACAACTTTGTTGCACTTGCTTCTCTCATCTATGACGTGCGGTTTGTTTGACACAAATTGTAAATACGTTAAAAATTACAATAGTAGAGTTACAAAAAAAAATATCAAAATTACATTTTATTTTTCAACTTGATGCATATGTGTACTCATACGTCTTATTGTGATAAGCAAAATCGGTCGTTTCTTCAAAGAATCTGCTATTAGAACATCTTCTTATCTCTATCGTATCTTAATGTTAATTGATTTTTATATAAAAAACCCTACCATCACACATGAGCATCGTCTGGATTAAGGTTGCTGGCAAAGAACCTAGAGACATACAAAAGAAGGGACCTGACGCCATTGCCATTATGTTTGCCAGCAAGATGCACCATCAAGAAGTTGGCTTGGAGTCGAGGATTAAGAAAGCCCTTATCCCCTTCATTTCGTCAATTTTATCACTGTACTTTTTGAATTGGCTCCTTTTACTTATCAACGTATGTTTTTGTTTCAGAACTTAATGCTCTCAACTCCATAATGTACAGAGTTAGATATATACACACATATTCTATATTTTAATTTATTTTCACAAAATCTATACTGATATTATTAAAAAAAGTATCCGAACTTTGTTAGTATGTGTATATGCGGAAAGTAATCTCCGTAACCACGGTACCTATTTTAAAAATCCTTTTACCATTTTAAAGGTACATTATTCCGGATGGACATAGGCTGTATAATAATTGTTCAACCTAAAAGAAGTCAGGGCGGGCCGCTGGTTAAATACAAATTTGTTGCATTGACATCTATCAGTGCCAAGGAGCTTAATTGTGCGAGCAGTACGTAATTGAAACCTACATCAAAAAAGGAGGTGGTTCTATGTTCGTGTATGTATTTTTTATACATGTACATTTATTATAACTCCTTTGCCTATAAACTGGCTTACGGCTTGCAGTTGACAATAGCAATATTTTAGCCGTGTTTAAAGATATTTGCTGTGGTAACATAAAAATTGCGAAACCTGTCCATCATTGACCATATCAGGGTCTGATGTTGTATCTTGGAAACAAAAAATGCAAATCCTCAACCGCTTTAAATAATCTAACCATGTTTTGATCTGTTTGATTTGGTACTGGTTACATTGCTAATACAGCATTGAAGTGTTTTAACCAGGAATAATCTTCAATAAGCGTTATGGAATGCTTAACTGATGACAAAAGCTTTGAATTTCGATTTCAAATATTTTAGTATGTAGTGCATATAATGATATTTAATTAAAATTTATTTTCACTTTTGGTACAATTGTTTTTGTTGTTAAAGTCGGTTTCATTCTTTAAAGGTTCTTTATTTAACTTTATTTGAACATATAAAATTTTTAATAACTACAAAGGACTTCAATTTGTTCCATGAATAACTTTTCTGGTATTATTTAACAATACTAACGTACGACGTTAAATTTTAATAATAATTAAGTCTCACGTATCAGATTTAATCTCCCTGTTTAAACATTATAATCTTCGCCGCTTTGCCGATAAACTCTGTTACAGTGAACACTTTACCTTAATTATTCGAAAACCTAAATAAGTGAAACTCCATTCCGAATTTTGTTATTGTACACTTAAAATCTAGTAATAAATGATATAAGCATATTCCGATTACAAATACTACAACCAAATAACACACGAGTGATGCCATGTGGCCCGAAAGAATGAGGTCTTTAATTTAAAAAATCAGCTAAATTTCGAAGAAATTCTTTCTGCTGTTCTGTTCTTCTTCCGTTCATTTATTCAAATTATTATTGGAAGAAAAATGTGAAAATCGGAGAGGAAAAGTCTGAAAAAATGGCAATAATGAGGAACACTAACTGTAACTTATTCATTTTGAGAAATAAAATCAGTATGAATACCATGTTATTAAACATTTCCTAGATTAAAAGAAATCATTTATATAATATATTTACAAGAAGTTAAACTAAATTATTGTCGCAATACATCAACAATGGGATATAGGTAAGGCCGTCAACAGCGCGCGGCTTAATATTTAATTACAGCCCCATAACAGCCATGATTGGATTTCCTGCATGTGACATCCCAGTTTATTATTTTGCCAATTTGAAACTATATTAAATTCTTTGAACTGAAACTAGGGCGTGGTTCATCGGAAATATTAGACAGTTTGTATTTGCTCGAGCCTAAAGCACATAATATATGTTCAGCTGGTAACTCATGCCAGGAGATTAAAAGGATATCTAATTATTAACGCAATTTTTCTGTAACTGTATTAACTACTTCAAAGAATAATTGACGTTATTTATATATTTCATTTAATTACATTTCTCTTTTTGTATTTGCATTCCCCTATACTATTTTATTTACACTGTATCCTTTTCCTGAGGGATGTTTGGATGAAATTGCTATTAAAGGCTAAACACGTCAATTGTAGTGTTTGCTATTTGTGTTTTTCTACTTTATTAGTACTGTACAATTGTACTAAATATTTACCATAAATAAAGTAAATATAATTTCTGATGTTTTGATTTTTAAACAAATTTTTTGCTCATAAATTACTAATTACTTATCACTCACTTCGGTAGAGTAAAACATCTTGAGGAAATCTTTGAGAGTTCTCCGTAATCTTCTCAACGTTGAGTGAAATCTGTCACACTAGCCAGCGTGGAAACCCCACTTCTGAACGGAGACCCAAGATCAGCAGTCAGGAGAATGATGATAGGTTATAATTACTCATAATATAAATGTTTTACAAATTGAGTGAGGATTGTGTTATGAAAGAGTATATTCGTACAAGTAAACGCAAGCCGAGTTAGTACTCGTGGTGCATCCTGCTGAATAACAAGCTCCTTTTGGATGTCGCTGGGCTGTGTATCATCTAGGTTAATCTCGACAATAATCTTGCAAGCGAGCCTTTGGGGTCTGGCTGGTTATCTACCACTAATAGCTGTCTTCGTTCTGTGATTAACGTTGAAATGTTTTGATGTGTTCCGTTTACAGTATCGGTTACTCAATTAAAATAAATAGTTAACGGCTTCTTTCTTGGATGGCAACGCGTCGGTGTATAATACTTGTGAACATAATTTAATGCATTTTAGTTCGTCAGTTCGACTTGGACTTAAATATATATATATAATGATGATTTTTATAATGTTAAAAGTTAACCTAGAACATTATATTTCAATTCTATATGTAATGGTTTGTTTTATTTAAAGTTATCATACTGATATGATCAATTTTATATAAATTCACTCAATATCGGGTAGCTCGAACGAAACTGGAGCCGCTCTCGTGTTTGCACGATGACTAGATTCAAATATTTTCACTAAGCAAAAATTCAAAGGAGGGTTCTTTTGAAGTAAAATGTGAGTGCGGGATTCTTTCCGATTTTTGGATAGTGAAATCGTTCACGTATGAGGTCAAAGGTACCCGTTTCTTTTAAGGATATTTGGCTGAATTTTACTCTCTGTTATTTATTCGCTAAAACCATTATACGGCGTGCATTTTTTTATATTCGTGACGTTTACTATGAAGAGAATTCCTTTATAAATATGTAAAATATTAATGGTATTCATCTGCTTTATTTAATACTAGAATTTGTCATGTATCGTTACTAGGACGATGTCAGTGATATAGACACACAACTGAGACACATGCGAAATCAATCACAAACACTTTTCTGTCACAAAAATCTACCTCGAGCGGGGATTGAATCCGGGACTATTCACTCGGCAAAGAGTTAACAACTATCGGGCCTGACAGCTAACGTAACCTCCAAAGCAGGCATAGTCACATCTATCGCACTACTGACAGCATCTGTAGTTGATTAAGTCAGTTGACGGCAAATCAGGCAGCAGTGAGTGATGGAAGCGCCGTCTGTTTGTCTCAACATTCAGCCGCTTGTACAACAGAGCCTAGGTAAAGGGCAGGCGCTATGGCAGGGCTCACTTGTTTTTCAATTGTACTACTAGTCCCTCTATGTTAGGAATGGTCACATACTTTGTTTGTAATTATTGTTCATAGTGAACGTTACCCTGTTTTAATTACCAATTACCCGTCCGCGAAGTTGTCTGACATATACAAGTAGATCAATTATATTTTCTTAAGTTACACGTGAAATTAACACTCCAGGAATACTACCGTCAAATTAAAGCGTTCTGCCTTCTCCTCATGTGATAGTAAGAAATTATTACTCCCAGGTTGAAAACTGAGCTTAATCATTTGGATACACGTCTGTGCAGGAGATTCAATTTGTCCGACACACTCTTCACATGTAATTTAACATTTTAAATAATTGGAAGATATAATTTCTCAATTATTTAAATATCTATGACACAGGTTTAGTACAGATCATAAGTAAACATGGCTTTTTCTTAGACATTATTTACTTACATATACACATTACTGATAAATCTTATTTACAAGTACCTAAGAAGCTTAGAGACCATTAACCATTAGGATTAGACCAACTAGAATTAATAAATCACATCTTACATATATTTTATAAGTAACCGGTGTATTAAAACTATATTAATTTTAAAACTTTTCGTTTTGTCAATATCAATTCTTTAGATAGGAAAAAATTATTGTCGTAATCCAATCAACACGTCCCATGTCCCATGAAATGACCAGTTGTCATTTGTCAATAATAATAAATTTCAAATGTTTAGTGTTTTATCAAGAACCTTCGGTCATTGCAAGAAATGGGACAATTCTATGATAATTTAATAGGATGTTGATAAAATAAAACTATTTAAATCAGTTACATTATGATCTATTTTTGATTTCGGATTTTTATAATATTTTAGAATAGGATACGTAACATATGCTCAAAAATAACGTTTCTTTATTTACTTTAGTGTTCGTAACATCATTAGCAAGGAGTAATGGAACTATTTCAGGTTAGTATTTGGGTTACGAATTCCGTAACATTAAAAACGTTATCGACACGTTATCAACCAAAATGGATGCGGGGGACCTGCTGATTACTGACTTTTCGGCGTTGCAAGCAGGGCTGGATTTAGGGGAGGGCATCCGGGACCTCCACAAAAGAGGGCCTCCCACATTAGAGACTTCGAAAAATAAATCTTCCAAATTTCAACAAGTAAAGATTAAATTGTGTATTTTATGTGGATAATTACTAGGTGCCACGGAGCCACTCATTTTTTGCCCTAGGGCCTCTAGATCTCTTAGTCCAGCCCTTATTGAAGACAAACACGTACATAACATTTTACGTTTGATTGTAGAAGGAGCGTGGTACCGTCAAAATTTTACTGGGTGGGTACATAGCCCGATGATTATCAACAGCAAATCTCAAACCCACAAATGGAATAGTAACGGGCTATAATCAATATATATTGATGACAAATATTGATTGAAAAATCTTAAGTTACGTTTAATATTTCCTCCATTATATTTCGCTTAAATTTTTAGTTAAGTAACGCTAAACCTCGAATAAGCACTCTACAGTTTGTCATCAACTAGTAAGTCTTGTAACTTTGTGACGTTTATGGACCATCTGCGGTCTAACAACTGTACTCAGACACCAGAATACGACATCTTTATGGTTATTCCTTTTCAAACGACGTGTGGAGCGTAATTTCAATTTTATACAAGAATTCCTATTGAATTCTTTAGTCTAAAAATTTTCTCCGCGGAAGGTACTCAAACACTTTTGGTGTGAAACCGTTTGGTGAAAAATGTTTTAATATCCATGTTTATTGTTTTTCATTAATTTTTCTATGTTTAGAGGACAATCGAGTAGACTATGTATCATCTGCTGCCAATGGACGTCCACAACAATAAAGGCATCACTGACGTGTTACTCTGTCAAGGTTTAGTTACTTACCGACGTAACTCGGAGAATTATGTGGGTGGCTAGTGGCAGAGAAGCTCGGGTAGCTTTTTTAATTAAATTTAGTTACTGGGGTCCTTAGCCCAATTACTAGTGACCCTGCTTGCTAAACGAGGTACCCTGGGTCCAATTCCCAGCCGTGGCAAACTTTTATGTCATATATAAATGTTGGTCATAAACGGGTCATGGTTATTTTTGATGTCTTACTCTTCAATGTATATGCCACTAGCAACAAAATTAATCCTAGTGCGAGTGTGTGAGTGTCTGACATTTTGAATTTAAATTAGTTTTCAATAGCAAAACAGATACCGACAAGCAGACAAATTACCTGACGGGTCAACTTTCCTAATATCAAGGGTATTAATGAAGACTGTCGTCGAATATTATTTATTTAAACTTAATTATTTATAATTTATCACAAGTGGTTATTTCATAGAAAATAACGGAAATCCTCCTAGTCTCGTAACATACAAACTTCCCGAGGGAATCAAATTCGTTTCTAACATTCTGTGTAATAACGTACGTGACATCTAGGAACGTAACAACGACGTTTTACAACAGCAATGCATTTTATGTTACAACATGTTACAATTGTTTGTTCATTGTTCTATTTCACTATGCATATTTTCGAGATAAACTTCGCTCCTCAACAATGAGCAAAATAATTATAGACGTGGTTTTTATGATACCTACCTGGTATACAAGCTGACAGACCACGCGAAAGAAGGTGACCCTCACAGCCCATGCATACGCGTAGCATCGCATCAGTTTAATCGCATTGGTGGCCAAGAAGAAAGGTGGGTACCTATTTCGATACTTATTCTTTAAAACTGGCACCGAACCATGATAAAAAAATAATATTAAACTAACTTAAATCTGTAAACACCCACTATTCAAGCACCAGGCAACAATTTTATATGTATATATTTTGTAAAACATACAATTTTATAACTACAATTAATTTATTTATTTAACAATTATTAACACAGGAAATGTTTCAAAGTGGGACTATTAAGAAATCTAAAAATATATATACATAATGTTAGAATTGCAATTACTTGAGATTGTTGTTATTTTGGAGGTAAAGCATGAAACTTTTACATAGCTGCTAATCAATGAAGGTTTCATACAAAATATGATACTGGTTTTTCATGCTTTCTAGATGTATATTTTCCGGAGGCTCAGATCTGATGAGACGCCCGTGTTAATTAATACCGTCCATTAGCATCGCTCGCTCGTCTCAGAAAGCTCTATCGCTCTAAATGCAATTAGTTTACGTCGAGACACCGCGACACTCGCTCTCAACCTAAATATAATTCGCTTCCTAATAAGATTACTCCGTAGAGTGTTCCTAAGAAAATATTCCTGTATTTAATTTCACGCTTATAATACATAACGTGTCATATATACACCACAGAATAGTTTGAAGTTGTTACGGGATTTATATGGATGTTATTTGAATAATGATACAAGAATTAAATAACTTAAACAATTAATAATTTTTACAACAACTAATTAGTTAATTAAGACTTTTTTAGACGACCATAAGTAATCAATTTATCGTTATTTATATTCGTATCAGACTGATCAACTGCAGATTGGCAGACTTCACTCTTCTTTAAGAACATTACGAAGAACTTTCAGATATACAGGTACTATTACAAAGCTTTTCTTGAAGTAAATTATTTTACACATATCATTTGATAATAAAAAGTATGAGCAATCGAACGCCGACTCAAATCAGGCTATAAATAGCATGAATTTTACGTTGGCGTTACCTTTTGTCATATGTCTTATATATGCTTAATGCATTCTATTATTAGGGGAAAATGATAAAGCTTGACAATTACTTTTATTTCTCTACCACTAAATATCTTGAACGGTAACTTTGATAAAGTTAAAACTATTGTTTAGTTTCTACAATATTCTTTAAGTATAAGTCACTGCTTTGTTAGGTTGAGGCTACCCATTTTATTTTACTTCGTCAAAATCTACCGTAGTATACGTACCGTGTACACACTGAGGGAATTCAGTCAATGGTTGGTTCATTATTTTTGTTGCAAAAAACAATGATGCATTTTGTATAATAAACTGATTCACACTACGCCTTTTTTGCAGCCACTTAACTACAGATTTATTTTATGAATAATCACAGCAAAAAATAAAACACGATATGAATTATATTTTAGTTACCAAAACACTAAGCGCTTAAAAACAATGATGGTCATTGCATTTTTTTTTATGTTAAAAGCCGACAAATGAGCAGACGAGCTACCTAGCGGTAAGTGATCACCGTCGTCCATGGACATCAACAAGACCTAAGGTATCTCTGATGCGTTGTAGGCCAGGAAATGAGAAGAAGGTAAGAAAGAATGTACTGGCTCTCAAGCCCCTAGCTGGAACACGACGAATCGATTGGCGGCTGACTCAAGCAGGAGGGTGGTAGCTAGACAGTCAGGCTTTACGGAAGGATAATAATATCACTAATAATATTAATACTTCATAATATTAATAATAATATTAATGCTTCATAATATTTTTATAATCGGATCGTAAAACAACAATTTATAGCATAAGTCGATACGAATGCCGGTATTAGACTTTAGGTTGACTCAATGGGACTCAACGACGTAATGTCACAGTGTAAAAACGAACAGTGGTCCGTTGAAAGAAAAGTCTGCAGCTACAAAAATGTGTAATACGTACATACTATTATAACTAAATAAATAATAAAAGTGCGGTTATTGTGTATAATTTTCAATGTAATTAACTTTGACGCTTTTCCCAGAACTCTGTTAAATATCTGGGATCCGCAGGATTGACCTGTGTAGATTCCATCCCATGGGCCGACGGTTAGATTGTTACGATATCAAGACTCGGTCCTAATACAAATTATTAGTGTTTAACCTTCCTCCCTTTTCTTTCGCTCGACTCCGCTCCGAGAACTCTCAATAGATTCATTAAGACTCTAACGAGATCTTCCAGGGCGAATTACGATAGCTTTGTTTCCTTAAATGCGATTAATTTATTACAATATTCTGTCATACAGTACAATTTCTAGAATCGTATTTGAAATCTTTGAATTGTAAATTTTATCTCGACTATAATGAAATTTCAGATGATGCTGCTGAGTGAGTAATGATGGTATATACTAAATAGAAATATTTTTTGTTCATTTACACCACGGATGAGAAAAGTCGGCCGCTAATTCTGACACACGATATGACTTGATTCAAAGTGCGATTGTTAGTCAATGATTTTGTTTTTAATATAAAGTTTCGAAATTTTGTAGCTGTTGAAATTTTATAAATCAAAAAACTGTAATGTCATTTCCAGGTGCTAGGTAGTACATTTAACATATGAAGAGCCTTTTTATTGTTTGTTTTTCATTTCAGTCTTAGAATCAAATTCATGATTGAAGTCTATTAGGTCGAATCAAGAGGAGAATTTACTTCTACAACAACCTAACAAATGAAACCTAAAAATTTTGTTCATTTTAAAGAGACCAAAAAATGGAAGGAGAAATTTTGTATATATGTACCTCTGTTCACATTCAATCAACTAACATTCTTTGTTTTTGTTTCTTTGTTAGTAAAACAACATATATCCCGGGTTCGATTTCCGGCCGGGGCAGATATTTACGTGACAGATAAATGTTTGTTCTCGGCTCATGAGTGTTTGGGATGTGATAATTGTGTATGTCTATGCCACCCGCAACACAGGGAATCCTAGTGCGGGGGTGTGAGTGTGTAAACGTTTATTATTATTATTATTTCTATTACTAATATTATTATTATTATTATTATTATTATTATTATTATTATTATTATTATTATTATTATTATTATTATTATTATTATTATTATTATTATTATTATTATTATTATTATTATTATT
>PDGT01000003.1:8138463-8162281 GCA_003671415.1 Megathymus violae | reverse complement strand
ATTGTAGATTATTTAGGTGCTTATCAGTGAAAATTTACTAATATTAATTTGGTAAACAATTATCTATAACTAAGACTATCCAGAAATATCTAATCCAAAGAAATTTTACCCCTAGATTAAATAAAAATTAAAAAAAAAAAACTAATAAAACAGCAATCAGGTACCCCATTAGAATGAGACATTGAAAAGCGCACGTAGTAACAATCTGTTACAGAAATTATGCAAATGCGGAGATTATTCACCTTTACTGTAGCGTTAAACTTAAATCGATTGGAAGTGTCGAGTCGGCATTGCCTAAATCGTCGATTTCTTTAAAGGTATTTTTCAAACCGACTGCGACGAAGCGATAAGAACCTCCGAAAATGTGACCGAATTTCAATCAAATTTATGAGTTATGATAATGATTATTGGTGCTTTATCTGAGCGCCGCATAAAATTTGCAATTTGACTGAAAAGGTGTACTCTACTGTAACAAATTCGTCGGCAATCGTAAGGCGACGATAACGATTTGGAAAATTAATCTTGGAATAAAAAACTTAATGGTTGAGAGGGATCGCATTGGTAGGTACTTTGCTTAGGAATTGAATGAAAAGAATAAAAGAAAAAATGAATCTACTCTATACAGTTTTAATATTAGCACTGATTGCGTCAATAAAGAAAAAAAGATAATACAATAATTATATATCCTTCATGTACCGAAAGCGATTAATTAAAATGTTATTATATGCATCGATGATAGTCTGACAAACTGGTAGAGAGACCGCATCGTAATAAGTGGTCACCTCACCAGCGTACATAGACTATATAGTAGCACCTGAGAAGTTACCTGACGCATTTCCAGGCAATGAAAAATGTAACAGGACAATTAGGCATAACATACTAAGAATACAAAAGTATGCCTTCGTAAAATCTGAGAATGTGGGTAACTTAAAATTTGGAACATACCGTTGATTTTTTTAATTAACCCTATCACCTGCATATGATTCTTGATCATAAGTTTGATTAATAACTAATTTAAAAGATAAAATTTTTGATACCTTTATGTGGAAATTCGACTTTTGATCGAGTTATATTTTTGTAAATTCTGCTGTGAAGCTAACTGGAACCTACTTGCTTTCTGTAGGATAGGCGTTCTACCAGTCTTAATCTGCATCAATATATATTCCTACAGCTTCTTAATTATTATCATTGTATATTGACCAGTTTAGTTCAGTACAGTTCTATTTGGGGTTGGTCCGTTCCAAAAATTATGTTTTTTATATGAATAACAGACGGAAAACCCAGTGAAACAGCCCGTCAAAAGGAATGGAACCCGGTTATCTGCTTCTTTAGTACTACAACCTGAATACTTTAAAACATTTCACATTTGAAAAATCCCCTTAGAATCCAAAGATACTAAATATATTTTTAATTATAACGTTTTCTGTAGGCTAAACCAAATGTTATGGTTCCATAACAATAACAAATACTGACGTGGTAAATATATATAATGCTTAGTGTTTTTTTTTCTGTCTCTAAATCTATAAACACTATTTTCCTAACGTACAAGGTTATTAGCAATCAAAAATAAAAATTAAAAAAGTCCTTGCCGAACCTGGAGTGGAAAATATTTCATCTGCAATAAGTTGTTATAACACTTAACGAAAGTCACCAACTGAAATCTTTGTTCTATACCACCCAGGGAACCGGACCGCTTGCAGCGATTGAAATTTAAAATATTGTACCCTTTGCCATTATGCGAGCTTATTCACCCTTGAAATATCCCTAGGGGCGCCAGGTACAACGATTGGGGAAAATATTTTACACTTGTTACTAAGGATGTCGCTTTCAAGTTTCCTTCTACGTTTCTAAACGCGAACGAAAAACGACTTTAAAGTAACACATATAAAGTTTACGTTTCGTCTGCATTTATCGTTATTCTGCGGAAATATTTATGAAAAGCACTTAATTAGTATGTCGAGAATGAAAAATTGTTATTGAAACCGAGTTGATTGAACTGGCGTTCGTAACTATGTCATTTTGGATGCGACAGTAATGAAAATGCGATTAATCATGGGCAACTCTCGTCAGTGCTTTTAGCGAAATGGTACGCGATGCGTGATTCTGCAATTTCTGCCCCCACTATTTTGTTTTGCTGAACTTTTTATGGTTCCATGAATTTATTGCAACTATGGTATCATCCGTGTTTATTATAGACTTTAATTACATCAAATTTAGGTACATTTCAGAGCAAAATATTCCAAGCAGCTTTACAATGAAACGCATCTTTACGTTTCAGTAATGTTTCATTTGAAAATCATTTAATTTCCCTAACAATTAAAACATTTTTTTATTAATTTCATCGTTATTAGGAAACAAGTATCCAGCAAATATATTTAAAGCGATTTCGAGTAATACTCGTATTTTAAAAACATTGTATAACAAAGTTCGTTTGAATTAAATACACTGCAGCGTAATTATTCCAAAACAATTTATCTCATTCCGTTGCGATATTCAATTTACGTGCGCGCAATTAAAGGCTCTCTAAGAGGTAAACTCAGTACAAAAATAATTAACCAAATAACTTAACTCATTAGTCTGCAACAAACCCATAGCAATAAAGGTGCATACAGACAGCGTGGCGTACTTCGCCCGCATTACTTCGTATTACGTCCAGCCCACTGGGCGGAAGGCCAGCGTTTACTTGATAAAATAAATTTGAACAAAACAAACGCATTCGTTGCGGCAATATGGATCCACCTCTCTGAAGTCATGCTAAGCCGCATGGAAGCGGAAAAATGGATGCGGGGTAGTTAATACATATGTGAATGTTTGGCCAAGACCGCGATATGAGATTGTAGACGGATACGATGAAAAAAGTACACGGGTCAGGATTATTATAAAACTTTTTTATTATTTTCGGTAAAACCGTAAATCTACAAACTTTATTTACCTTGACTATGTCGCTTAGACACGTTAACACGCCTGTTGTTACATTATATATGTCGAGTTCGTGTCAGACTCACGTAAAACAGGTTTTGTTATTGTAATTGTATCCGAAAACATTTTTTCATGTAAACTATAAGTGAATACATGTACTCTGACTCTGTTTCACAATTATAGGCTTAATTATTTTATGGACAGAAGAAAATAATAGTAGTAATATTCACACATTTTGTTAATAAATAATTAATATAATAAATTATATAGCCATCACTTCGTTGTTTATGACATGATTTCGATAATACTTTTTCTAGTGTTTACAAGATGCCACGTAGTTGGTCTCCTATAAATATGAGGAGAATTTGGTAATGGGTTACGGATTTAAAGAGTGGAACTCGAATGGGAATACTTGAGTTGTGTTTTGCGTTTTTAACCGACATTAAAAAAGGATGAGGTTTTATATGTATTTTTTTATGTATGTCCAGGTATAACTCAGTTTATGAAGTGCATATGAGGTGATTTGGAGATAAAGTTTACATGGTGGTTTAATCTGATGATTGGGTTTAAAGGGAAAAACTATATCTCAACGAATAGCAATATTTCACCAGTGTTTAAAGATGTTTGCTGTGGTAACATTAACATTGCAAAACCAGTCCATTATTTACTATCTCGCGGTCTAATGAAGTGTTTTTGAAACAAAAAAATGCAACTCCTTATTAGATTAGAATAATCCAATCTTTTTATGGTTACTTTCGATACTGGTCACGTTGCACAGCCAGTATGAGTACATGATTGAGGTCATCCATGATGAATTGAGGAAATAAGCAATAAGTGGAATATTTCATAATTGTGTCATAATATCTTGACTGCATGTGTCCTCCGGGTAATTAAGATTCAATATTCATCTGTTACATTGAATCCAGACGCCCTATATAACTCAATGGATACTACTGTGAATCATTACGCCGATATAAAACACAGTGGATCGGGATCTACGCAAAATTGTTGGCTGAAATTTTAACAGCTGTAAATTATCGGAAAGGAAACAATTGTACAAAGAAGATTAAGAGCTTATCATTTGGTTAAAATTGGATATCATGAAAGATTTTGAGATTTAATTTCGTGTTTTATAATATACATACATACATATAATCATATATAATAGATATTCATCTACTCTTAGCACTTACTTTTAAAATACTTACTCGACTAATTTATTATTCTCACAGTATTTTATATTACACGCTAGGAAGGTTCCGCCTTGACCATCATCACCATCACGTTCCTCCTTGTACTAAAACGAATTTGAACATACGCCACACATGTATGACGGTAGATAAAATGTATAATGATTAAATGTAGGAATTAGTATAATTAAGCTATTATTGTTGAGGAAAAATCCGACTGAACAGTAAATAAAATTTAACTGTTGAGAAAATTACTCAGTTGAGAGTGCAGCTAAAACCTGAAAATTTACAACAACCCAAACACTCTTTCAACTGAGACAAAAAGTATGGAGTTATTTGCGGTAGGATTTATATAATAAAGTTTTAACTTCTCCAGAGTTTTTGTATCACACACATGTGTAAATAGAACATATTTTAGTTAAAAAACTGCACATCGTTTACGATTAGGTTAATAGAAAAAAAGCACTAAATTCAGTTCGGTGTGAAGGCCGCATAAATTTAAGGCGAATTGAAGTATCAAGCGTAACGAAAACGGCTCGCTGTAGGGTGGCCATTCGTTAGTCTAACTCTTTTGGTAAAACGACCCCAGGATAAGCCGGTTGCAATGTTAACATTCTTTTCAATAACGACAGAAGGGGAGATCTGAGTACGCTGTGTCTTGTTTATTGGATTTTTTGTTGCAATCTACATATGAATGGGCACTACAATCTGTCGGACGTAGAGCTCTATTGAGTCGAAACGTTTGTTTAACCCTCATTGTAAAGTTTAGTGTTTGCATCTAATATAACATTAATTAATATTTCGAGTATTAATAATGAAACAGTACACAAATTTATGTTTTATAAAAGGTATATTTACTTATGAGTGTAATTGTTACGTAATACATGAAATTGGTTAGCAGATATAATTAATACTATTCTTAATATTTTTTCATTCACTTTGCCAGTGTAACTAAAAACTTTGTCAATGCAACATTATTTTCATAAAAGGATTATTTCACTCTGCATCAAATACTATTTTCAAATGTAATTTTACGATTAAAAGCATATAAAAAACAAAAGGTTCGACTCTAAGATTTTCCAATTTTAAACAAACACCTACTTTAAACTTAAAAGTAACACGCGTGTTGGTCGCTTTAATAAGTCCCGCACATGATAAATCGGATCAACTGAGAGAGGGTTTAGTCTCTATCTATCACTTTTAACCATCAGTTTTCTATCCCTTTCATAGAGGGTTGCAGATTTAACAGGACGCTGCGTAGTAGAAAACTTAATGAATGTGTGGCTTCAGTTCTGAGCATCATTATCGACGGATTACTGTTTAGATAAAAAAGTATGCAGGTTAAGGGTAAAAGAAGGAGTTTGAACTATCTGTAAGTAAATATGGCTTCATCCTTGACCCAGTATTTTATAGGTTTTCCAATTATTATATATATATATATATATATATATATATATGCCTCTTAAAGATAAAACTTAATTCTATAGACGGATAAATTTTTATGGAGTAATCACATAGTCCATTTGCCATCCGTAAATCTTCGTTTTCGATTTCTTAAGGTCACCTTTTCAAAGTCAGTTAAAACATCCTCTTGAACTAAATGAAATTTAATCATTCTCTGGAAATCTATTTCAGACAAGTCTTTATTTTGTAATTTAAGCAATTCTTCAATGTCACTTTATTCCAACTGTCGTTGCTGTCGCTTTAATTTGTTTTTTAAATAAGTATATTTGCGGCTACTACTCCAAAGCAAGTAATGCTCGATTAGATTAAATTATTAGGTAGCCTTTACTGTAATTCAGAAGTGCATACGTCGCATGTACTTTATATAACGATTAGTCGTAACTCAAGCGAGACTGAAACTGATGAGAAAGAGTCGACAAATATCACAATAAAGGTAGTACGATCCCTAACAAGCGGATCAAGTTGGATTAATCTTCAACTTTTTCCTTAGACTCTTGAAGAATGCGAACCTATCGTGTTCGTAAGCCATATTTACATGCTATATATTTTGAAGCGTCATTACGAATATTACGTGCTAACTAAAAACTCTACAACACCACTAAAACACAATAACACCACTAAAACTACGAACATTACAAACGTTGGATTCAATAAAGGATCCAGTTAGTAATATCACAACAGTAGCTCTGCGGTCCCTCGATATCAAGAAGTCGGGTGGGCCAGATGGCATTTCTGTAGTGATACTAAATCCGTGCGCTCCCGAGTTGTGTTCTGTCTTAACGCACTTGTTCTCGCTTTCCTACTAAGTATGGAACGTACTGTTTTAGTGGAAGGTAGCTCTTATTCACCCTATACCAAAAATTGTGACCGCAGGGATCCGGCCGACTACAGGTCTATTGCGATTACCTCTCTGCTTGGAAAGATGATAGAGCACGTGATCAATACGCAGCACCTGAGTTACCTGGAGGATCACCAATACGGTTTTCGCCATAGTCGGTCTGCTGGTAACCTTCTAGTCTTCCTGAAAGGTTATGTAAATGGACAACCAGTTTTCTATCTGAGCGACATATTAAAGTTGTCGTCGAAGGTAGATATGCTCCACCAACCAGCGGCATACATTGCTGACGTCAGCATGGGAGTTGCGCTCTAAACAGGCCATGCAGACGCCTCTCAGTTGCATGTCTTAGTCATTAAAAAAATGTTAAAAATACTTAAAATATATGTAGACCAACTTTGTTTCTACATGAAGCTGTTACAGGGATAGCAAACAAATATTATGAGTTTGTAGTGTGTATTCATTACAATCTAAGTCGATGAACCAACAACATTTTAGTGTAACCCAGCGATTTGTAGCTTAATTAAAGGAAATATTATATATGTCATATTTTCGATTATAAATATAAGACCTAAAATTGACCTCGAATTCTTGTTAAGCATAAGTCTAAAAGTTAATTATCTACTAGTACTTAACGCTTTTCTTACACAAAGCGGTCTTAATATTAAGACTGTTTCTGACTTCTCAGTAAAATCTCGTTAATAAGATTTTCCTTATTAGAAAATAAGCTTAAGGCAGAATTGAATTATAAGGTGTACGAATACGTATAAGTAAAAAATTAATAGTTGAAAATGGGTAAGACTTCAGACAGCAAAATTAATATGGGTACCTAGTATGTATAAAGATATTAAGTTAATGCCACTAACAGCTCAATAACCTTCTCTGTTATTACGTATACTTACGTAAAGCGATCACTAACCTTTACATGAGTTTCCACTTAAATGTCTATTTTCATAATAAAATAAGTTTTTGCTCTTATAAGATGATATATGAACTTAACATACATACTCCAATATTTTTCAACATGAATACATGGTCAAAGTTAAATCTATAGATAGTGCTCTAGTAAGTATTGTACAATATAAAAAGTTGTATTTTATATCACTTAATAGGATTCTGATACTAAATATTATATTGTTTCGTACTCATGTTTATTATCGGGAAAGTTTGAGTGTGTGAGAATTTGATTGCAATAGTAGGTACTTAATGTTCTATTTTCTTTTACTTCTGGTTGATACGGGTATTTCATGTATGAATATTTTAAATATGAAAAACAAGTCACACTGGAATCTCTATTGGTAAGGCAATTTATCTTGCGATTCTTCATCTTTCATATTTATTAACCTGTTACCTTTATTTCCTTCAAGGCTACAAAAGAAATTCGAAGACCTCAGTTAAGCAAACGTTATTCTACTGATTAAAACATAATGATTTATAGCAACTGTACAAAGAAGTTCTCGTCAAATAATTAAGTTTCATATTGCTTAGTTAATACCTCATAACATTACCTTGCTCTATGGGATCGATAAAGTTTAGCAACTTCGGCAACAGTCAGTTGTTGGATAGGTGATCCATAAAGGCTACATTTCTTGAGCACTTCTGTTTTACAGAGACGATTTTTAGCTGTAGGTTGTAGGTGACAGTAATGGTAACGTGCGATAATAATCATTATACCATGTCGACAAACTTCGGACAGAATAAGCATTTCCAGCACTTGAGTTAGTCTCTAACCACGTAACGGATTCGTTCTGGACAAATGTGGGTAATGTACCCTATAGCACTCCTTAATCACAACAAACTGTTGACTTTTGAAACGTTGTAATGTATATTATTTGATACGATTTAGGTTGCACTTAGTTTTTAACAATATTAATGATGATAGTATATGTAATTGTGTAGCACATAATTTTTTTTAAACACGGAAACTACATTACATTCATGCATTAAGGATAATTAGAAGAGGAGGGATGATAGGTAACCCAGACCGAGTAATTTATATCCGTTCGCAAATTACATTCAAATTCCTTCAGAATTAAACATCGAGATCCCTTCGTGGCACAGAAGAGGCCGCGGTAACGCTAGGGTAAACGAACCGATCTTACTTGTCCGAGTTAAACAACAAAAACCTTCTAGGATTCCGTAACTTTGGAAAAACGCTTTTGAAATATTTTAGGCATGGCAGGGACAACCTTTTGTATAAAGCGTAGCTAAAGGCTACGCAGCGAAACTAAATGCTACGCAGCGTAGCATTTAAACACATGATTTATTGAAAATAACCCCATACTTTAAAGACAAACCTGTCTGTCTGCCCGTATGCGGTAATCACAAAAACTTCTCCACTTTCTATTTATTTTATGAGTAACTAATGTTCACGAGGAAGGTCTAAGTGTATGGGGAAAGTAAATATGGGAAAAATGTATAAAAGGCCTGATTAAAACGTCTAATAATTGCTTCAGATACGGCCACTACTTGTGTATCACATTTCTCGAACCGAATGTGTTAGCTTTTACATTTTATACTATATTTTTATTTAATTTTGATACATTTAAATTTTTTTAAAGGCATTAAAGACCTTATTTATATATGCTCGCAGCTGCCGTAAATTAAACAAAAAAAAAATTGGAAACAGTGATTATAAAGTTCATTTGTCAACAGAACCGATGCATACTTAAAAAATATTAATAATGGTGGACCACTAGGAATAGGAGGGTGAAGGGAAAGGAGAGGAAAGGAGGAGATCTGCAGTTTATGTTAATTATAACAATCTGTGGTATCCACATAACAGATATGGCAATGAAAAACATATACTTTTTATATATATTGATATAAAGACATGAACTTATGTGTAAATTAATAATATATTTATACGAGTATAATAATATAAAGATAACATTTACTGTACATTTGCATTCATTTTTAAGATGTGAGTCGAATACACTACATTTTTTTTTAACGAAGCCCTTACATAATCGAAGCACCGTAAACTGAACAAATGATCAGTGTACAAAGACAAAGGGCAGTCATCAATATCACCATGTTTCAGTCCAAATGCTAGGGGCAAGGTATTACATTAATAGTACATTAATACTCTCCCGTACCCGTCGTATCGTACCCTCCACTTATTGGAAGTCTTTCGATACACGTACTATTTACGTTGTTCACTTCCATTGAGCTTGGAAATAATAAGGTATTATTGCTGATGAATGTTTGCCAAAGTCTCATCCTGTAATAATATCGATATGACAATATTTCTCACTAGTCCAAAATCCACTGCTATTAAAAACGTGACATTTAATAATATAATACATAATTAAAGTTTGAAAAGTAAGTGCCTTCTTCAGTTGTGATGATGCAGTTTGCTGAACCTTGGATGCGGATGGATGTTTGTGAAAATCTCGAAACTATTCTGATTAAATCTGAAAACGTAAAATTCTATACACTTCTACAAATTCTTCTTATTTTAAAAACCAACCGTGAAATGTTTTTAACATTTTTCAGTTGAAACGTTAGAAAGCAACTTAATTGGCGGGTCCACTGCTTCTTGGCTAACAAAGTAGCGATGAAACCCTAGTATTTCAAAACATGCATAAACGGGGGTAATCGCTTAGCATCAGATAATTTACGATGAGAACTCATCTTCGTATATTATCTGTTTTTTATTAGTCCCAAAACAAAAACGCAGATACCTTTTTATTTTTTTTAATTCAGTGATTTTTACACACTTCAGATTGTACGAGTACACTAACTTCGGAGGTGAAGATATTTGAACTAGATTTGTATAAGTCACTACTTCTTACTTCAGATATGAAACTTATTTTCTAATATTCTTAATTCTATTTCGTTTTACCACTAAAATATTTATTTATTTATTTATAGTGAAAATATTCATTCTTCTCAAAATACAAAAATGTTTGACCTAAAGCATTTTTGTGTGTATATCACTAAGCTTTTAGGAATCTCGTGCCTAGATACCAACGAAAAGACGATAAAATACGCAAAATTCTTTCTGAATACACAACATATTATAGCTGACTCCCACTCAACCCCTTACTTGAAGCCGGAACATTAACTAGATCTTTAATATTTACAAGGTATCAGGTGTTCTGAAAAAGTTTTCCAGTGAAATTATAATTATAAATTTTGGCGGAATCCCGGAACACAGCAGCGGGATCCCTTTTTCGAACTAATTGCTAAATATTTCTTTTTAGAAAAAGTTGTTTGTTTAAAACAGCATATAACCACAATACCTATACGTGTATTAAGTACATTCTTATGCTATTTCATATTACTTGTTGCAGAAGAATTTGTTTTGAATACTTGACTGACTGCGTATACCATCACAAAAAAAATGCTACCATAGCTAAGAACATCGGTAACATTTTTAGTATCTGATTAAATTTGTATCCTATATATAAGCGATAATGCGAGTATCTGTTAAAGTCTTCTGTAATTGTAGCTTATGCATTAATTTCTTTATTACATATATATTAATTAATAAATCTGAAATAGCTGAAATAGTATGAAATACCTAGGTTAACATTTCAAAAACTGTTAAATTATTTAAAACAGTAACAGTTGTTTAGCAAAAGTTCGACGATGGCTTTAAATTAATAATTAAGCTCGCAGGAACAACCGGGGAAGTATTTCACGTAAAGCGTCTGTCCGTCAACTTAAAGTTTTCACTGTCTAGTTACACCCATTTTACATTTCAACTGAACTTATGAAACTTTAACATTTTAATAAAACGCTAAAAACTTTAAGTTATCGCTAGTTTTTAATTATGAAATCATCGATGTACTAATTAATATCCGTTTAGACTTAGTAATGGATGGCGTAAAGTTACAAATTTTATACGAAATTTGCTTTGATCGTTCCGGACTTTGTACTTAGAAGCTGTTTAAAAATTTAGTGTCAGTTCGGGGCGTTTGGCTCCCCTACGAGCTTTCACTCTTAATTATTACTTTGGGAAAATTAAGAGTGTCGTTTAGTTCGAAGTGCCCGTCTGAAGGTCGCGCCTCTTCCACTTATCTAAATGTATTTTATCTCGCCTGAGGCACCACCATCCGATCTGTGAGCATCAGCTATATTTATAATGTATATGTACGTAAGTAGATTTCTTCCAAGGAGTTCGTTAGTCCATTCACAACATTTAAAGACAGAACGTTTTAGTTTAAGAAATATGTTTATATTTTTTGTATAGAGAATTTGTATAATACTGTATATTAAGATCAAATATGCCAAACGAAACATCGATTTTCATTACTGGCTTATTCATTTTCACTAAAACTTCTAATTTTTATTTATTCGTCATTAACTTTTTACGAATACTTCTGAGTCAAACTAAAAATATTTTACTACTCACAATTTTATGGTTTAAAGTTAAAAATCAAAAGTTAGTTTTTATATAAACGTTTTATTAATATTGTGATAACGTAATTCTAGCTATTTTATGTACTTCAAGCGTCAATTATAGTTCGCACTCTGCATCAACACATTAGTGATATTAATTGTAAGTGTCCTTTGAGGCAGTATCGTCGCTTCTACTGTAATAAAGTTATGGATCTCCATTACAACGTATTCTTATGACATTACGTTACGCAGTTTCATAATGCATATTGAGTACAGGTAAGAGAAATCTTAACATAATTGTAATATATATTAAACCAATTGCTACAAATATGAAAAATGTACGAGAGATTGAAAGCAGCTTGACCAATTGGGTTTTTTTATTGTGTTCCTAGTTGTCAGGACAATATTTGTGTGTAATATTTTTTTTCATTTCATACAATTTGTTATATCAGAAAATTTCAAAAACTCGTACGCTTCTAAGTGCACTAATCCCTCTTTTCCTTAGTTAATTGCACCTATGCGAAGTCGCAGTAAATATTTATAAAATATAAGGACACTATCGGCCAAGAAGAAAGCAGGAAATATACTTGTTGTCTAGCTTGTCCATAGTGCATCCATTATATTTTAAAACATTTCAAATTGACTTTTGGAACGGGGATGGTTAGCTATGAAGCAGATAAGAAAATCATCTTGCCATCGTGCAGGAGTACCATCAGTATTAAACTAGGTAGTACAGTGCCTATGGAACTCTAACAGGTTATATTAAATGAATTTTTCTCGTCGGTTGTTCAGCATATTGTTGCAGGAGCAGAGAAGTTTCGCTAAGACTCCAGGCTGAACGGAACTAATACACCGGAAATGCAATGAATCGAATGCAATATTCATTGGAAAAAGTCCAAATTATGCTTTGATGAGTAAAAATGAAATCCACAAATTGTCCTATCTTTATTGTCGTACGTTGTAGTACATTTTTAACAGTAGATATTAATCAAAATCTTTCAATCTCTTTACAAAATGGTTTTTACTTTGTCCGAAAATAATTGTAATTCAAGAAAATATGAAACCTATGTATAACGGTTGCTGAAAAAATTTACGTTACATATGATCGCTAAATGCAATAAAATAATTTTAATACGAGCTCCAAATTATTCGAACTCATTGTTTAGTCACTTGAGTTTATATTTACATACTGCTGTTAATTTATTCGTTCAGAAATTGAGTCACGATTTCAAAATATCTCAATCAGAGGCGTGACTTTGGCACAAGTTTCAACAGTTTATCTACCTGTTTAGATGTTATGAAGTAAGGGTAGATTTTTATTAAAATAATTGATATTTAGTTAAAATTAAACCGAGAGCAGGTCTCTCTGGTCACTTTGCTGAACAACAGACAAAGCAATGGCGTCTCTGCTTTTTGAGGTCGCTGGGTTGTGCGACACCAATCTTAATTCTGATGATTCATGAGCGGTCGTAAGGTTCAGATTAGTCTAGTTACCATCCTCGCTCTTAAAATCAGCGTTGAAGAGTTTGTCAACAAAGTTATTAAGGATGTCAGTAGGTGAACACTTACCATGATGTAACCAATTTAATCATTCGCCGGTTATTAGCATTAAAAATGAATCGCCCTCGGTTTGCTATAAGAAGGGGTAAGGCCGTAGTCGCATGCTCTTCAGTGGCGTGTTTAATACACTATTATTAAATTTATAGAGAACTCTCAGATAAGTAGGTTTCTTTACGATATTTTCTTCAAAATTCATAATAAAATATAAACATATGAACAACTTAAAAAAATTAGAGTTATGCACACTTGATTCCAGCCTTCGCAAATAAGAGACATTCAAATCAATTATCACTACTTCGCTAGTAATATACGATAGAATGACTAGGTAAGAGTCCTAATCAAATAGTGTACACTAGTGCCTGATATAATTAATTAGAAATGGAATTTTATTGTAACTCCACATAATACAAATTAACTGTACAAATGATCAATACAATTTGAAACACCAATGTTGCATTTAAAATAAACCTGTCAGTTACACGTTGTCTGGCATTCGCAATTAATTACAAGCTAATTAAAATAATGTGTGCCCCAACAAAACACCAAAGATCGAAAAACAATTCACAAATTAATGGTTAACCAATTTTGGCAAAGATTTCATTTTCACCGTAGATTTGTGGTCGGTTCTCATTTTCATTACCTACTCATGTAGGTAATGAACTACTCGTGTACATAGCAAATTTTAATTCTTCGCATAAAAGGATTATTGCTAAGCACGTTATAGTTCTCATTTGCTTATTTTAGCTTTTAAACTGATTACACATTAATACTGATTATTAAAATGAAATAATACATACATTACATACTGCCCATGTCCACAGGCAATAATTTATCAGATAATCTGTTCACTTTTTATAGGGCATCTTCACTTAAAAATCGAATTTCATTCATTCTGCTCTTCGGCTGGTTAAAAGCTATAGCATCTATTACCCGCTCCATTTTCAGCTAATCGATTTAATTTTGTATGTTTGTCTAACATGTCCACTTCTGGAACGGCCTTATGTTTTGGAGTAGGCCACGTTGTCTTTATTCTCTTAGTAGAGAGGTTTAATTTATATACTTCGTACCTCTACAAGATAAGAGTCAGTTTCAACAAAGTCTTGTGGATTTAACAACGCCGCATTAACAATGTTTTCAAAATTTTAAATGCTTTTGTCATATTTAACCGCTTTATGCTTTACTTAAAAGCATCGTCCAGCGGAAGTTACTTTTAAACTTTTAGCAGAATAATAACAAACGTTTAATAACAAAACACAATTACAACTAGACTCAACAGACAAAACATAACAACCCGATGTTACTACAAAAAACTATAAAAATAGAATGTTACAGTTAATTTACGAGAATATATCATACAATTCTTTTCTTACTGTATATAATCTAAATTTATTTACACCATTTTTTTACTTCCTTAATATTTATGCTTTATGTGAGGAAATTTCATGGAATCTGTTTTATTTTCATCCACTACCAAGGGTGACAAATAATCCACAATATTATTATTAGCTTTGTTACAGGTATAAAAACGAACATCAGTAAAATAATTTCATAATTATGCCCAGGTGTATTCTTATTAAGATCAAAAGATATACATTGAATGGTTCACTAGTCAGACCGCAAATGTAGCCAGGGTACTTTTTTAAATTAGTTTAAGTGGAAAAATTAATAAAAGTCACTTTTTATTTTAATATTGTTACACAACGTTAACTACATACATCAAAGTTACTTATAATATACGAACTCCTTATGTGTTTTTCATATCCTTCAGTCCTTTTTTGTTTCATGTATGTTTATGTTTTAGCTGTGAATCCTAATAAATTTATTACTTGAATTTGAGTTTAAGATCAAGTCTTTCAAAAGTTACTCAATCACTTAAAGACACAGCAACCTTTACAAATAAAGATTTATCTATGAAGACAAATAAAATGGGAAATGAACCATTTTCTTTCTCCTCATTTTGTAAAGTAGTACATTATGTGTGGTCGTAACACTGGGAATTACTGATTAGCGCTGCATCTTTAATTAAATCCATTTATTGCACCTCGCCCTATTAATTACAAGACGGGAGAATGTTTTCCAAAGGCACGTTTTAGTAATTGGCTGGGGCTCTGCCACGTACCACTCTCGCTAAGTATCTGAATAATGTAACAACGCACATAAATTGGATGTTGATCGTATGACAGCACTGTTGTTCTAATGCGGGTCTGAAAGGTAAAAGGTTGTGTTAAAACATTTTCTATTGTGTCAAATAGCTTTAAAATCATTTATATTCATAAAAAATGAAATTTATGAACTATTTACGCTTTCATCATTCGATTAAATATGGAAACCCATATGGCATCAATCACAGGTGTCTGTCTGTCACGCATCATTTTCCCCGAATCAAGTGGATGGAAAAAATAATTAGTACACGTATAGAATACATCGATAAAGGACGTGCACAATTTATAATTTTTGGGGGCTTAATGACCTATATGACGATGTTTGCAATAACCTCCAGCGCTCTAGTAAAATAAAAAAAATTACAGTGAGCAGATTAATTTTGAAGTCAGTAAAATTAATTTTGTATTTCTTAATGAAACTATATAAACTTCAAAATAAATAACATTATTTCTAAAATAGCTAGACTCAAGGTTGTGCAAAACCAATTATTATATAAGTACCTCAGAAACTATACATTTTACACTGTTCAGAAATTAGGAAATTTCAGACGATATTGTGTTCTAAGTATTTTTTATATTGTCACCTTAAACTTTCAGGTTAGACAAATAAATATTTTATTTTGCAATATCAAGATATTAAGTGAGTAAATTTAATGATACTTCAAGTATTTATGAATTTAAGAAGTTACACTTTTTTATTTTATAAGTGAACAGACTAATTAATGAATTAAAAAATTAAACATAATCAAGTTAAGTTTTAGTAGGATAATACCTGTTAACTTGCTTACTATGGCAACGCTACTATAGTAAGAATCGTTCTTACCAATTCATCTATATGTACTAGCAAAATGTGGGTTTCTTTCCAAAGCAATTTCAGCTAGTTTTACGAGTGGTCAGGTCGTTCTTTGCTATTACCGAAAACGCCATCGAGTTTCGTCTCGGTAATAAAAAACTGGGTGTTATTTCAAGTGGAAGGTTTAACCTGCAGCAGCAGAAATTAATGGCCCAACGTTAACACCTGAAGGATAACTTTTATAGTGTAACAAACCCACCAATAAAGTTTTTTTCTGGCGAAGAATGTTCTCTTGCTGTAGATTTGCTATAAAACGTAAAAATACTAAATAATGGCAGAAAAGTTATTTATAAGTCATGCCTTAATATTTTAACTTCTGTACCCCACACTTGCACCTCAGAATAATGTAGTACTCAAAACAAAATGAAGCTTGGTATTTTTGGTGTACCATGAAGATTACGGTGAAAATAACATAATTAATAAAATGATTGGGGTATGTAGTTGTAAAATAAAGTTCTACTGTTATTTTAAATTATTTTAATTGTTAATTAATTATTTAAAAAAAAAGTTACCAAAACAATGAAAAATTTAATTGAACTATATTTTCAGTCGTTTTAATATCGAGTATGACCTCCTCTGTTAGCCACGTACTCCTGAAGCCTGGAATCTATGCTCTCTATCAAATGAGTTATGTTTTCTGCTGGAATTTCTTTCCAGGCTCTTTTCACAGGGTCAATCATCTGCTGCTGGTTGTAGACTACCTGTTTGCCATCTCTAACGCGTCGTTTTAGTTGTTTCCACAGATGCTCGATCGGGTTTAAATCGGGACTGTTCACTGGTCACGGTAACAGTCGAATGTGAATGTCGTACATTACTTGTTGGGTCACTCCAGCGATGTGTGCACAGGCATTGTCCTGTATTAACAGAAATTCAGGACCCACCCGCTGTGCAAATGGCATCACATGAGGCTTGATGACTTCCTCTATGTAACGTAGTGCAGTTACGGTACCCTCACTAAAAACATACAAGCTCCGTTTTCCCAACTAAGCTGATCCCACCCTAAATCATTTCGCTTGAACCACCAAAACGGTCAATTTCTTGAATGCAGCCATCCGCAAATCGCTCTCCACGTTCTGTCCATTCCCAAGTGCGACGATCATTACTAAAAACTTTATTTTGTATTATTCTGTGAAGAGCACCATTCTCCAATAATTTACACCCCAGTCCAAATACTGTCGCGAAAACCTTAAACGGTTTACACGGTGATCTCTGGTCAAAGGAAATCGCATCGCTCGTCGTTTAGAGATTTGTTCGTCCTCGTGTTTTCGTCACTTTGGTCACCGACGCGATTGCCCGTCGTCAGCAGCAGTCGATTTTGTAACTTTCGAGCTATCACTGTACGTTCTCGACGGGCACTTGATTGAATGTAGATGTCCTCACGAACTGTAGTAGCACGAATTCTGCTCGAGCCAGGTCTCCTTAAAACACTTCCAGCATCTTGAAAGTGGTTCAAGGCATTTTGAATAGCTCTCCTGGAAAAACCAAGTAAAAAGGCACCTATTATTTTCGTCTCTGTGCAATATCGTTAAAGATGGTTCAACCCATTGACAATAATTTACAGGACTTATTTTATAATATAGAAGACGCCTAGAGCATGCTCCAACGAGCTGATATTATGCAGATTAGTGCAGCGGTTGATGTTAAACTTAATTAGCTGAAGTTCCTATGCCGTTTAAAACTCTCGGACGTCGTTTAACTATTTTGACGACCCCGTAGCCCATTTGGTGGTGACCCTGCCTGACGAGCGTGGGGTCCCGGGTTCGATTCCCGGCCGGAGCAGATATTTATGTGACAAATAAATGTTTGTTCTCGGGTCATGGGTGTTTGTGACGTGATAATTGTGTATGTCCATGCCACCCGCAACACAGGGAAACCTAGTGCGGGGGTGTGAGTGTGTGAACGTTTATTATTTATTTATTATTATTTCATTTAACGTCATCAATCGGGACTCATTAGATAGATATTCAGCTTATTGACTAATATATTATTAAAACTCGGGATCGTGTATTAAATATCTTAAGAAATTTGTTACAGTTGCTTAACTTGAACTTAACTTGTTGAACTTGCTTAACTTGATGGCTTGAAATTTCGTAATTTTCTTAACACAGTGAAACACTTCACGATGATATCGAAGCAGTAAACGATACCTGTTCTTTTTATAACTGTATCTGATCTCTTTAAGTTCTGTCTTCAAAGTATTACTTCTTTGAATTATGTTCCTAATCCGGGACACTTTATACGATATTTGAGCACATACTCAGAAAAGTTAAGAAATCATACAGATAATCGACAATCACTCTCCGATGGTGAAACATGTGCCTGATTGTGATAAGATTGTTACATCTGTTCTGTGGAATATAAAAATCAACTTCAACTTTGGAAGTAAAACTTTATGAAGCTATTATTTTCATGTGACGCCCTTTTTACTTAAAATGAAAAATTGTGTAAGCTTTATAATTTTAGGACTAGATACGTTTGAGAGAGGACGTTTAACGCTAGCGATATATGTTTATAAAAAAACTGCCACATTCTTCTTTTATTGAGTTTTATGACGCTAAATGACAAATCTGAATCCTTATAATTTTGTCACGTCACAGTCATTTTGTTCGCAGATTTTTGGCTCTAATAGATGAAATTCAGAAAGAGTATTTTATGAATCGTCACACAACAACATAATAGTTAAATTATGAATAAAAAATAATATTATTTACTCATTTTTCTTAATACAAAATTTTCTTTATTTCATAAAATGGCCATATACAAGTTTTTTCCTTATTATTGTAACAAAATAGACAATTCTTATATATTGACTTTACAGAGCTTGTTATATTTTTACGTACATCTCTACTTACAACATATTAGCTAATAATTTTTTTTAAGAAATCAGTTTTGAAGCAGGATATCATATTAAACTTAAGTTTTTTTTGGTAACTACTTAAACACGCCAGTGTTCGAGTAAATTACAAAGAGTTTTACTGCTGGATAACGTTCTACGTAAAACAACTCAAAACACCCTTTAACTTCCTTCCTACCTCATACGCCACCTCTGATAATTATAAAAAGGGTGCTTTTTTCTTAACGTTGAAAAATACAACTAAATGCAGACTATTGAAAAAAATGTGTATATTTTTAAAAATAACGATTTACATTCACTGATAAATGGCGAAGCGAGGAAAAATATTTCTATGGGTTAAATTTCCACCGACGATGGGTTGACTTTATTTTGTAGCTAAAATATTAAAGAAACAAAGGTCAACGACTAGTAGTATTTTTCTATAGCATTTTATTAATCGATTTCATAACAAATATCAAAACATTTCGGCCGTATTGGGGCGGCCTAGATAACTCCCCCCAATCCTATGCTGGTAGAAAAAGGTGTCGTAAGAGGCGACAGAAGTCAGCCTGCTTGGTGGTAGGGATTCGTGTCAGGATTATATTATCAGTATTATTATTAAGTCATTAATATTATTAGTGGTATTATTATCTTTCCGTGAAGCCTGCCTGGCTAGCTACCACCCTCCTGCTTGAGTCAGCCACAAACGACTCGTCGTGTTGCGGCTGGGGGCTTGAGAGCCAGAACATTCTCTCTTACTTTCTTCTCATTGCCTGGCCGACAACGCATCAGTGATACCTTTGGTTTTATTGATGTCCATGAGCAACGGTGACTACTTACCATCAGGTGGCTCGTATGCTCGTTTGTCGGCTTTTAACTTAAAAAAGGAGGAAGTTCTGGCTCATGTATTTTTTTGGATATGGTATTTGGGGTGAATTATAATTTCACTCTAGTTCAAATTAAATGTATCCTCAAAGCCTTTTAAATATTATAAAATGCTGTAGACTAATTCTATTTTCTTGTTTCATTGGCTAGTTAAACTACTTTAAATATTTAAAACATTGATTTAAAAATTATTATGAAAGGTTCATGGAAAAATAAATCACTTACAATATGTATGGACCCCAATACAATGGTACGTAATCGCAAAAAATCAATAATACCATAACACGCTGTCCTCCAAAATCCATTTATGAAATATCACATAAAACAGTCCGCGGGCGGCTTTATTTATTCCTACCAGTTCGAAGACAGAAAGGAGATCAAATAGCCTTTGTCTTCCCTCTTTACTTATTCAAACAAAATTACATATGCCTGCTTCTGAATCGCCATTGCCCGAAATTTTACGCGCAGGAGATAGTGTCATGAATATAAATCTATCGTAAAGGACACCACGAGCAACCCACCCGAGTTTACGGCATAGCTCACTTTGCATTCTTTGAACAGCGACCCTTTATGGTCGGTTTATAGACTCAAGCCTTTTGCATTAAGCCTGGGCCGTTACCATGACTATACATCCAGACGCTGTCATTGAAGATGCTCATGGAAAACGGATAAAAATTTAAAACAATTTTTAAAAACTGGTTTGGGTATATACTCACATAGATTTCTTTGAAATTAGAGAACCAATTCCAAAAACAGACATTGAAATTAAAGATAATAAAACCAAGTACATAGTAATAATAAACATTATTCGAAAAACTTCAGAAACTAAAGTAATGTAAGATGTAATTTATTTTTCTATTAGTTAATTTATTATTTTTTCTATTAGCTACTTACGCACACGCATACACACGCACATGCACGCACTCAGAGATACCTCAAACTTAAAACTTGCACATAAACAAATCATATTAGGTATGAATTAATATATATAGGTATAGCATTATGTTAATTATATCACCTAGTCACACATTGAAACTGCGACCAAAAATATTGTCCGCGGGAGGGAGCTGATAATTTGTAACTCAGGTTCTTTCGAAACCTATCACAGACACTAGGCTCTCACCACGTAAATTTGTGGCTTAGTCATAAGTAAACTAGCTTTATCTCATTACAGACTTATTTTATAGTTTGTATATTTTTTTATACTTTACTCTTAGCTATAAACATGTACTAATGTATGCAAAGTGGGTTAAATAAATAAATGTTAAAGATAACTCAGTCATTTAATGAATTTCTCTTTCTTCAACGGGAAATCTTATGCTTTGTCCAGACTCTGCTACTTTCCAATATAGATTACACCATATCCACATATGGGTTAACCGATTCTACCAGAAAACGATAAACTAGAATTCCTTCTTAATAACCAATTTTTTTATTTTCGAAATAGGTACATAAATATTACTACCATTTTCAGTATCAACTTCACCCTAGGTGGCTTTTCATTTGTCAAAAGCTTAGTTTTAAACTATATATTATCTTCTTTACTCTACTCTAAATGTGATAATTCTAAGTGTGATGTTTGTTTGATAGAGTATCAATAAACATTAAATATGTGAAATATACAAATAAATAAATAATTATGGAACACGATATTTTATACCACCAACGGCATTAAGTTCTGACTGTTTGAATAGGAAAACTACTTAAAAACATCGTTTAAAGTACGTGAAACTTAGGCACAGACTGCAAAATTCCAATTTTATTAATTATTTTAATAACAAAGAATGAGTGTTAGCACAAAATGATTTTTTATTAGCTTTATAGTGGCTATTTTAAGTAGATTTTTCTCTTACTATGTTTTATTCTACAGTTGAAATCGCTATATCTTAAAATCTTATTAGCTTTTCTTGAGTAACTAAACACTAGTAATAGATACATTTTGGTAACTTAATTAAAGTGTAAATTAATTAAAATTTAAAACTATCAAAAAATGTAATGTATGATCTAAAATTTAATTTATTTGTGTATGGAAAAAAGTTAATATAATAAACGCTGAGTGGATGTTTAGCGCCAGCCGGGATCGCTCTTAACTATTAATCCCATTTTCTTTTGCTAGAGATAACGAAACTCATTTAAGATATCTCGCGAACGCCTTTCAGGCGTTTTGGGGTGCAGTCTTTGAAACGACTAAGAAAGGTATTAGAGTTGCCGTTTACAGTATAGTTTGGTCATGAAATAAATTACATATTTTATGTTAATTGAATTTATATTTTTTAAATGTTACGCTTATTGTAAATATGTATGTAAAGATAACATTATTTGGTACATAACATTATTTAGTACTATATCAAATAGAACGCTTTCTTTTTTCTATTATTAAAAGTATTGTGTTTCTTCATAATAGGTATTTTTTCTGGATATTAACGATTTCTGAACAAATGTGTTGAAATGTATGCATGGTCCCTAGTGAAGTAAAATCTAGTTTGTTTATAAAAATCATCTAGAATATATGGAATTTTTATGAAAAAAATCCCCACGATTATTACTTTATATGATAGGGTAGCTCCAGAGTCCCTACCTTTTACAATGTAAAACAAATTAGCTTATCCCGGGGAAACTATAAAAACTATAGTTTTCCTGGGTTATTTTCCACTAGTACGATGAACATTAGGAAACTTAAATACGTTTTATATTTAAGTACAGTATAGTTTTAACTAAATACAATTTTCAATTAATTAATTAATATACTAAAAACTCAAATAAATTTTAATCTTCTGTACATATTTCGCTTGGTTTTTAAATAATAGCTATTAAAAGCTCCTCCTACGACGAAACATACTAAAAGTACTCTTATTGTAAAATAAAATCTTAACACCGCTCAATATATTTCTTGTTCTTTATTACATTCGTATTTCGTCTAAAGAGACCAAAGGTTTCCCTTTACGTCTAATAAAATTTTCTTCAAAGTATTCTTAATTGAAAATTCAAATTTATGCATAAGCTCTGATTGTAGAGGCGAGGGCAGAGACAAGGCCGTTTACGACAGTCTCCACTGGGTAGGTGCCTAACAGATTACAGGGCATTCATTTAAGAATTAAAAATAATAATTTTAACATTCCATTTATATTAAAAAAAACATACGACTAATAAATAGCTCTCTCAGATAATTGTTACAGTTCATTTGAAGGACAAAAATTGTACATGTAACGAAAATATCCTGATATAATACTCTTATATCATAACTTTCAGTCTTTTACTCGATTTTTAATTGGTACCTACATTTTATATTTTGTTCTACTTCCATTTCCTATATATCTTTATATACAGATATCATGACTTTGTCTAAAATAAATAGACAAATTCTAAGATGTAAGGAGCTCCATTCATTCTTGATCTCAAGCCTACCTCTTCTGCAATGCGGTGCACCACACACCCTGCTGAAGAGCAGACGAAGCTGTGAACGGCCCTTGCTATTGGGAGTCACTGGGCTCTATACCACCCACAAAATCCCGAGGATTCTCACGCATGATGGCAGAGTTCTTTACCCGCCTATCTAGCTACCATAAAATGTTTTTACAATAACAACGTGTCACCGAATCCTGCTAATCGATCGAAAAATGAATGAGGGTCATTATTAGCTTTTTAGCTAGAAAATATTGCTTGTAAAGTCGTCAAAGGCTCTAGGCGATTTAAGAACTTTGAATATGAGAACGAAGAGCAAATTGGTATAGAAAATAAATTCCGCGCTTGGTCGGATAACGCATATAA
>PDGT01000003.1:8086337-8138429 GCA_003671415.1 Megathymus violae | reverse complement strand
CTCTAAATAATATGTAATAAATATTTCAAGAACATTATCTTCGTTTACTATACTAGATTTAAAACTGTAAGAAGCAAAACTTTCCCCCAGCTAATTATCGATCACATAATTCTTGAACAAACTATATTAAACCTTCTTATGCAAAGTTTTGAGGATAAATGAGAAAACTTCTTTTATAATATAATGATTCATCAATTTATAATGCCTTTATTGAAATAAAATAAATCCGGTCAAGTTTAAATCGGACTCACGTGTAATACATACGATTGCATAAAATAAATATATGTGAACTATTTTCCATGTCTTCTAATATACATAAATCCAAATATTTTGGGGTTAAATTACTTACAAAAAAAAAAAACTTAAAATCCATTAAGTGATGAATATGGTTTTAATATAAATGCGAACATTGGAGATATAAACGTAATAAACGAATTTATATAAATAACATCTTTGTATTTGATATATACATATTATTATTTGGGTACGCACTAAGTTTGCCTCACTATATCACTTACCACTTTATGGGCTTACCGGAAGAAATTTTAAATTAGGATAAAATACAGCCCTTGTACAAACTTCTCACACATACTCGTATTTTGTTTCTATAATTTTATTGTGTGTACAAATTAACTAAATAAACATTATTCAACTCATAGTGAAATTTATTTCCATTAGAAAAATAATTAGATAAATATTAAAGGTACGTGGACTGAATAGTTAATTAATTTTTTTTTCTTCACGAATTGCGAGTAATTTTCTTCTAAGTACTTCGTTTTACTTTATTACCCAATCTTCATAGGTTACGAACCATAAAATAGGTAATAAATGAAATATATTCACAAAATAGTTTACTGCACTCAGTGTAAATATTTGGCACAATTTCTCTTTTTGCTATTGTACTGTAGCTTTCATTAATAATGTTCCTAACTCAGTGTATATAAGCAGAAACAGCCGTGTCTAGGCTTATCAAACTTCCGTTCCGAAATAAATGTCGTCCGATTATTTATGTGCGGAAGAGGGCACATCGTGAGATTGTCTTCCGATTGTAACGCCCCAATTGAATCCGAACATAAACAAACTCGCTCAAATTTATTTCATTGTTCACTTACAAACAATTATCGATTCAATTATTGACATGTATATAATCGTTATTATATCACGGTTCATTAAATAAAAAGTGCTTACCCATCAACACGTACCATGAATGACATAGACACAACCAGCTAAGATATCACAATCCGACACGAATAATACATAATTAAGGTTTCATCTCACGTTTTAATTTATTTGTGATGTTTCAGTTATCCATATCCAGAGTTATCCAGCATGACGTCGTAGGTATGTTTGGCTGTGCTACCAAAATGATGCTTATTTAGCTTTGACGACCCCGTAGCCCAGTTGGTAGTGACCTTGCCTGCCAAGCGTGGGGTCCCGGGTTCGATTCCCGGCCGGGGCAGATATTTATGTGACAGATAAATGTTTGTTCTCGGGTCGTGGATGTTTGTGATGTGATAATTGTGTTTGTCCATGCCGCCCGCAACACAAAGAATCCTAGTGCGGGGGTGTGAGTGTGTGAACGTTTATTTTATTTTATTTTTAACAACTTACTTTTTGTATGGTATAGCAGAATTTTTAAGATATCTTCATGTGTTCTTACACTTTGAAACAGAATATTTATACGATTAATTAAACTCCTAAAACGTTTCATATTTCGTAAAATATAAGAGCGTAATTTTCAAATTTTCCCGGGTCGCGTCTAAAATTCGACATTAAATTTTAATTCGATGAATCACGACGTAAATCTGTTTAGTCCTTTTTGTCGTTAATTTTTGGGCATGTCCGTAGCAGTTAGTTATAAAAGCGAAAATAATTTCATAAAAGCGTTATATCTTTCCCTGGTCACGCAAGAGGACGCTTCGGAGAAAATTAAATTTTCTTGCGCCACGTCCACGAAGGCGACATGGGAAAAGTGAGTTAACGAGTGTTCAGGATTCTTAGTAATGCTTTCATATCTCGCCGATCTCTGGATATACGAGTTTTCTGAATCTCTCGATAAATTTGTAAGTCTATTATTGTTTTACGACATTATGACGTGATCTCTTGAGGTATTGAATAAAACATTATTTGGTAATTTAAATTTTATTTACTAAAGGTTTCAATATCGTTTTTTTTTATTTGATTAAATGAAATATTAATTAAAGATAAGTATCCCTTAAAATATAAAAATGTTAATTGTTAAACAATTTAAAAAGAAATATATGAGCAAATGCTTCAAGGAAGTAAAATATTTACAGGCAAATGCTCCAACAAAATTAAAATACTCTGTAGCAGATTAATTTGCAAATGCTAAATGAAATACTATGTAAGATGACAGTCTGCAACCTTTGCTTCATAAATCACCGTATCTATTTCAAAGTTTAACCATAAACAAGTTTGCGTTGCTCAGTTATCTTGGCAAAATACTCATTTTTGTTTATAATCAATTGTAGATACACTTTTAAATACTGGAATTATACAATTAAAATGCTTAAATAGAAATTGTAGGTGAATTTATATGGTAATAGACAACCAACCACAAGATAGATAGTTAATTAAGTTTAATGAATAGATTACTAGATTTCCACAATGATGGAAGACACTCTCAGGATGGTTGATTTGGCCTCAGGGATGTAGGATTAGGCCTTCACCTTCAAAATTAGCTTTTAAGAAACTGTTATTTTCCATGTTGCCATTCTTCGATGAGACGGTTTGTATTAATCAATGTCACTGATTAAAAACTTTGTTTATTTAATATTTAATAAATTTAATATAATAATATAATACGCGATCATGAAAATTAAAATACTGCACAAATTTTTTTACACAATTATTTTAAATCAAATATATAACAATATTCACGGAAGCAAACAATAGCCATTTGCGGGGTACGTACATACATTATTTGCGTATTACCGAAGTTTCATCTACAACCCAACTTTCCTGCGAGTTTCGGTTGAAATAAAATACCGCAACAAATTTTCAGTTTATATCACCCTCCATGCGGATATTCTGAGTGTCAACCAGTGTAGTCATTACTATATTAAAATATTACTACGGTATATGGTTAGCGTATTAATCCTACAGACATATTATGCCCTGACACTGAAACAGACTCATTCTATGGTTTTTGTAGGAAAATCTTACAAGGTAGGTACAATTTCCACAGTTTATGTGGGATTTTATCTAATAAAGTCCCCTCAATATTCCAGTGCGTATCAAGAGGTTTCGGGAGTTCGTAATTTGTCACCGGCGGCAGGTGTATAATGTCTCTCCCGCGCAAAAGTCTTTAGTTAGGGTTATAGTGTTAGTCTTTATACTTAGTTTTCTGCTCTAATAAGACGACTCGAACACCCAAACTTGTGTCTTTCTGAGATTGCAAAGGATACCGTGAGGAAAAAAGATCAGCAGCCAGGTACGTGACAATTGGTGAGACGTACTGTCTCTGAATCCGATCAGATTATAAATTACAATAGGTGTGAAAATTAAATATAAGAAAATAATGTATAAATAACTTATAACTTATCAGCTTAAGCAGTAACATTTATCAATTTTTAATAACCACTCAAACTCATTAATGTTATATAAAATACATAAATTGGTACTTACAAACATGAATACATTTGAGACTCAATTCAGATAATTTATTTGTATCAATGTTATTGATAATATTAATATATAGTGATAATATTACATACACACCTTGGAAATTAGGATATAAATTACTGTTAATATTTCATGAATGACATTCAGGGGAATGTCATAATAGTGAATTTAAAGGATGGATAAAAATATATCATAATGAGTAGCGCGAAAGTAATGACGCTATTTGGTTCAGCTACAATTTCTATTCGAAATTAGAAAACTATGATTCGTTTTTTCTATACATACAAATGGGCCATGAAATTTCGTACTATTAGGCTTTCAATATTAGTAATTCGTTGTAATTAGTAACCTCTAGAGTTGATGCACATATTTCCTATTTTTTACTGAATGTTTTCTTTAACGGTTAGTAGATTCTGTGTCTTGTTCAGATGCACCAGAGTATTCAAATAACCCCAAAAAAGATGTTGTCCAGCCCCAATTCCTTCAAACTGCCTGCAGCATTTATGAAAACTTTGTGCCCTATGACTCTGTTGGTCTATCTATGTTAGATGCCACACCATACAGTAACTTTTAATGGGTATAAAGATGATTTTGAATAATACGTGGATTTTCATCCTTTTTGTACATTAACGATATATGAGAAAAAATATTATTAGGGGCTTTTATTGAAGCAATAGTACACAAAACTTTAGTTGTTAGAATTTTTGTCTGTGCGTATATTCTCGCTGATCTCAGAAACGGTTTAACCGATTTTATTCTGATTTTCACTAATGTATTGCAGTGGGGATCACTTAATATTTAAAGTTTGTTTCATTGCAATCCGTTCATAAATAAAAAAATGATTTAAAATAATAATGTGTATTTCTTAGCGTAAGACGTAGTTTATCCGAAACGAAGCGAGGGCAGTTTTCTAGTGGTAGGTAGTGGTAGTTGGGCTATCTAATGGTAAATGGTCAATTTTGACCGTAGACCTCAGTAGGTTTAAAACAGCCAGAATTTCATTATTTATTTGGAATTTAAAAACTTTTGTAGAATTATGACAGCATTCAGTACTCATTATCCTTATAGTCATATCAAATAAAAGAAAACAAATAGCAATTAATAAATACTATTTATTGATATCCTTACAAAATGCAGCCACTTTGAGAAGTGTTTTTTTTAAATGTAGCTAGCTTCATACAAATGGTTTCCACTTGACTTATGCCCGCAGAACAAAATAACAATAATGAAGACAGTTGTTAGAAAACGATTGTTGGTTATAATAATATCTTCGTCACCAACCTTCTTTTCAAATCCACCATAGCATGTCATGCGACCACAAATAAACATCTACTATGATAACATTTACAAATAACATACAACCTTTTTACCGTTTCGCAGAAAGAGAAATGTTTTCACCGCGACACTCGACACAATTAACATATTGTGATTTGAATACAGGCTTCTTTTCAACAAAGCCAAGTGCATTTTTCATGCAAACAGATGTACATTACAAATAATGTTGCCCGCTAACAAAGAAGAATTCGTAGTTTTTCAAAAAGCTTATTAAACTAAGCAATATTTTGTACTCGTACAATGTTTGAAGCAATTTTTTTTAATTTAAACAACATCTGATAAGAATTTAAATTCATTCAATGACATTTAATTCAGTTGCTTATGCAATAACTATTTGCTGATTTAATAAAACCAAAAGAAATATAAAATCAGTGCATACATCAACTTAAAAATTGATATCAGCTTTTGATAATATCATAGTACCATTTGACAGTAATTTAAAAACGGGAATGATACATGAGACGCTGCTTGGCAAAACGTCGGAGACATAAGGGAACCGTCTTAGTTGCAAAACTCCTTAAAAAAACAATGCGATTCATTCAATTCTAATTGCATAAGTCTAAAATCGAAATTAATCTTTACATATTATATATTATTAAAAAAACATCTAGTCGTAATCCAGTGTAATGTTACTATAGGAAACCACGTAGAAAGCTTTGCGAAATAGGGTTTTTGTATATACACTACAATACCGACCAATTATAATTTATTTTGAAAATACGATTTTTTGTAAGTAAAAGGCTAATTAATGTCTCAAATTAAATTTTTCTCCACATTTATCACCAACTTTATTAAAAACAGAGTCTCATGGTGAAAGAGATTTTTGCAAAAAACATCACCAAATAAATATATGATAAATCAAATACATATCAAAAATATCCAAAAACAAAGCGCGCCAATCGATTGCGTTTTAAAAATGAATCAACCACTACCAAAGTAACAACACAAAAGCAAAAGCAATATTTTGATCCCTAGTTTTTTCAAATTGACGGGTTATTTGGTTTCACATTGATGAAAACGAAATGGCATTAATTCTGAATGGTGTACGCCAGAAATGTTCGCTACAATTAGTAATAAATAAGTCGCCGACGTACTCAATGCTCAAAACGAGATAACTCCTAGACAGCACAACGGTTAAACGTGTGGGCCATGTTTTTATAGTTAAGATTTAATATCATATCACTTCTTTATATTCTTTTAAATAAAAAATTCAGCTCAAAAGAACACGGTCCTCACCTCCGGCCGATGGAAAAGTAGCGTTCGAGGAGACCTAAAGTTGAGCGCATGAAACTTGGTAAGTACAGATGCTAATGAAGAGTTCTTTGATAAGTATTAACAATAAAACCTTAAACCATAAAGCGTTATTATTATTTAGCTTCGTTAAAATAACTGCGAAGCGCACGTATTGCGATTCATTTTTGTAATTTATTGTCGATCTGTAATTCCGACATTTATGCTATATGAAGGATTTATCTTAAATATATAATTTTCCACGATGAATTGTTATAGTTATAAGCTTGTGTTTGATGTGTCAATCCTTCAAACCTTTACAAGGGAAATGTAACGTTGTCTGGGAGGGCTGATTGTAACCCTAAAGTGGATCGTCTTAGAGTCACGACCATAATCGACTTCATTGATGAATGTGTTTACAACGAAACAGTGTATATTTATTTAAAACAGCTGAGTTAATTAGATGGGTTTATACTTACACCCTTATTTTGGCAGGTCGCGCTCGTGCGCTTTAACTGCATCGTTCATGTTTTTTCTCGAGTTCAACTCTGATATCCAACAATGTCCTTGGATATAAAAATATAACGTACAGACTGTTTCAATCCTAACATATATTTCAACGGGCAATAAAAAGTCACAGTTTCAAGCAACATTTTTATTTCCTAAATATAATGCAGTCACATCAAGTAATTTAAAATGAGCATTTATTTTTTAATTCTCAATATATGTTACCGTAAAGCACATGCAAATTAATTTAATAATTACCGATTTTACCGTGCACAAACGCACTTAATGCGATTTATGACTATTTTATGTAGAAATGGACAGTGATTCTAACACGAAGAACTTATTTAAAACACACATTTTCCCACATTGGCAAGAAATTTATTATTACCCCTTTTTCATCCTTTTGTGATCCTTAGAATATTTAACCCGAGGCAACGCTTATGCATGAGTCATTATAAACACTACACAACAAATTAGCCGAAGGAAACATGATACGGGGCTCCAACGAGATTTTTTGATTAACGTTTGACTTACGAGCTATACTTACTACTACATGAATTTGTGACAATTTTTTTTTTTGTATACAAATATTTTTTTTATACTGAGCAGACGATCTGTGGACAGGTGGTCATGACTGCGTTCAACTTCATGATCATCCACGACACCAGAAAAGTCAGTCATACACGCATCGCCGACCAAGAACAACGCGGTCAACAACCTCTATATGTCATATATACTTAACCCTACATTTTAAAATATTTTTAATAAATACACTACGTCATAAGTGCAGATAATATAACCATTACAAGTTTCCGTTTGGCTTAGTGGATTATGCATAAGATGGTTTACAGATTTTTTATCTGTTTACCAATTTTTTTTATAATAGTATTTAATAAAATAGAATAACAGATTTTGATGGCCTCGTAAATAAAATTACAAGTTACAATAAATTCACGTACACGAGGGAAATGTACACGTAATCCTTTCTCTAATATTTGCTTGTAGCCTTTGAGTGGTTTGCCTGAGGCGAACGCGTCCGTCACCTACTCCGTTGTCAACACCCTATAAAACGTCTCGTTTAAAGAAATAAGACTGTAATATAGGTCGATATGTTATAATGTATGATTTACCAAACACGGCTTTATGGTTATTGTAATTATGAAGACCTGCAAAAACAGGCTTTGTCTTTGATTCGAAACAGTTAACATTTTGATGTTTCACATTAGTGACAAAGAGAGTAATTGAGAATACTATTAGAGTTATTTTATGTTTTAAATCGTACCACCTCGCTTAATCTACAGGCTATTTGTGACACGTAGACAAGGCTACAATTGCACAATTACAGTATTAAAGAAAGCTTTACCCACTTCTTTCTTCTCGACACAAGTCGAAAGCTATAATTGTCCCCATGCTGGCCTTTTTGTTGTTGTTTGTTCGATTTTTCTCCAACAAAGAGCGAAGTTATAATGATAATCCGCCACGGTGGCCAAGGGCGAATTTACATACACATGTTGGCTACATTAACATTAAATAAAATATGATACCTACCTTTTCAAAATCTAAAGATACTAAAACTGTTCAATTTTAATTCAAGTTAAGATGCTACTGTCATTATACATAACAGCGAAATGAATTAAATAGTCCGATTGTAATATAATCGTAACCTTAAAATACTGACAAATATGTTAACGTATATGTTGACCTAATTTGATTTTATCTATAAAACTACGTGATCCTGTTAAAACGGAATCTAATGAATAAAATCCGAAAAGTATTCATGTTTTGTGTTTTTGTGCGACGTTACAATTATTTTGAGTATTCTATTGTATCAGAACATAGCAGTCACGTTTATATCATCCTAACGCGAGTTGTTCGAAACAGGGGGAAAGTAATATCCCTTAATGCCTTGTTTTAATTTCCAACCGTAAATAATAATTTGGTTAATTTTCCCTATACAATTTCGGTTGCGTGCTCAAAAGTTTTCATTAAAATTTTATTGTTATTTAGGCGTGTTTGTTCCTTGTTTCAGATTAGATCGGCGTTCTTAAAGAAGCCGGTCGCTAATGCGAGTTTCGAAAATTTATTTATTTTTATGTATCGTTACGTAGTTGAATTTTTATCTCTATAATATAAAGTATGGTCAGAGAATTTTCAAGTGCATCATAATGTTTCAATAAAGTTTCGGGTCGAGGCCATTAACTCGAACATAATGACAAAATCCCCTGGCAGATAGAATCGCCTAATGCGAAACAAAACTAGTGGATAGAGGATGTTTTTAGACGGAAATTTCGAGTCAACGAGAAGGTTGCCCCAAACTATGAGCGTTAAGAAACTTTTATGAGAGGCCCTACCATTTAACCGCGAGTCAAGAGCTAATTCCACTAGCCGGCCATCGTCTAACAACACACCTGAGACCAAGCTTTTTATTCCTCTTTCGCATTTCCACCTAATTTTAGCTACCGCAGAGGCTGGCAAGGTGGGCTGAACTTTGTCGGGCGTCATAAATTTATTTAACGGCCTGAAGGCAATAAGAGGCGGAGTGTAAAAAGAAAAATACGATACCAACGTGCCTAGCCGTTATTGCAATTAAACAGAGGAAGTAAATCTTTCAATACGAGCAGCAAGCGTTCGCCTCCCGTTTCCCGCCTTAATTTATCGCTTTGTTTTAGTCAGTGCGCATCACATTGACGGATTGAAGCGTGTTTGATTAAAAGTAGGATGCATAGGCCTGACGCCGTGTTGACTGCTAAGTGAAGTCTATGTTTGTGAGAGTACCGGAGGACCGTACTGGGAATTTGTGAAGTTATCAAGGATTAATAGAAGAACAAATGTAGACCGAATCTTCGAATGTTTAAATAAACCTGATTCATAATTACAGCCCTCAAAATACAGTGATCGGTACACATAGCAGAAGCTTATGGTTTGGACTACAAATATCATTTGGTTAATTAATCTTACATACCTATCTGATTAGCAAAAACATTCTCTTAATAGTTTATTCCTTTGTTTAAAACCTATAACATAATTGTAAATTTTCTTTTACTTTTGCACGGCGTTTAAAATCTTAGTTTGTAAGGAATTTAAAAAAAGTATGGAAATATAAGAAGTTCAATAAGCCTTTTATGTTTTAATTCAAAATATAAAACAGAGTTATGGGTAATTATGTAAATTCAAGTTATTTTATTTAGTATATAAATAAGAAGATAGCCGACTCGCCGTTCAAAATAAAATATTCTTGTGCAAGAAAGCAAAAAAATTATCCTTTCATATATGTATCTTTATCTTTTCCTCATACGATAAGAGGGAAAGGATTGGCTCACATATATGGTAGCACAAATGCGTCACATTGGCCTAATTCCTCTGAAGCTATATTTTTTCTGTAATTCGTGTGCTTCCTTCGGCGACTTGTTACGTATTTGTTGGTTTTTAATACAACCAATGAAGAAAAGTAATTTTGAGGGTAGAAGTGAGTAAAAAATGAAAGTGAAAATGCATAGTTTAATAGTTACTAAGGAAAATGTATGATCATTGCTTTAGTCAGGATTCCTTTTAAGTCACTGATCTAAAATGTAGGAAATTAGCGTGTAGTTGGATTAAAAAAAAATAGAATTGTGTGCAAATAAAGCAATATTTTTAAACGCCTACATACATACAAAACTTATTACGATTCCATGTGCTGCGGATGTAACATCAGAAACATCAAAGACCCGTGAACAAACATTTATTTGTCACCCATCATGTGCCCGATTCGGGAATCAAACTTGGAACCGCTCGTTTTGTAGGGAAGGTCATTACCGACTGGAGTACACGGTCGTCAAAATTGGTCGATTTTGTTTTTACTTGTTAGACATCATAACCAACCACACTTTTCCGGATTTTATTTATATTTCTTATATAATCAGTTATTCAGATAACTTAAACATATTTTGAAAATTATTTTATATTTTTATAATAGAATCTACTACTACGGTAATCAACTTTAATTACCATTATTATTAAAATGCAGCCCTCATAGATACTTCATCTCTGAAAGTACTCTTATAAATCTTTAAAATCCTAGCGCAGTTGAAACTGAATTAAAAAAGCCCTTGTCTCAACTATTTTAAAGCAGTCACTCAGTAGGAGTGTAACTTAAAAATCATTTGCGTTATTTCGAAAGAGTCGAGTACAAAGGCGTTAAAAATTACCAGTTTTTCAAACTAAGCGTTTACGGCGTCCTCAAACGCTCAAGTTAGTAAATCGTGCAATTTTTGTAGTGAACGAAAAAAAGGGACACATTTTTGGCACCCGTTGAACAAATACTAAGGAAATAAATAGTGATTTTAGCAAAAATATACGATCATTACTTCAGTATTTATTAAAACAAAATTACATAATTTTATTATTCCGATGAAGCATGTAACACTATACCAATGTAGAAAGTCAGTACCTTGATTGAGAACGTTCAAAAAAATAAAAAAAATCAAGTATAAGATAGTGTCTGATTTTCTATGCGCAATAGTATGACTAAAAGCGACTTTAAGTAATTTTTTATGCATCTCTCTTCTGTCAAGAGCTATTAAACGAGCAAAGTTTTTACTAATAGCATTTGTAGTAATTTAAATACTTGCTAAATTAATTCATTTGTTTAAGAACGACAGTCATTAGTAATTTGAAATTTAAAAAAATGTAATTCATAACTGGAGATTTTTTTATAGAACCGGCAAGCTTAAGTAAGCAAATTTTACGTTATTTGCGGTAACGGAAAATGAAGGGACGAGTGTTAAATTCAAATTGCTTAATGGTTCGCGAGCAAGCATTTCATTTTCCATTCGAATTGTTACGTTATTTAATGCCGTGTGCGCGTAAACGATGTAGCCGCGCCTTTTGTTTGCGAAAGCTAAGAAATATTAGGAAATTTCATGCAAAAAATTGTATTTCATCCGCACAAATATGACACGTGACAGGGGACTTATTCGTGTTACAAATAACAAAATATATTCAAAAGCAACGTTTATTCAAGACTCTATACAAATAATTTGGTGCTTTTTATTTTAATAGTTAGGATTAAGTTTTGTAATATGAGTGTGACGTGAAATATTAATAAGCTGACTAACGAACATTACAACAGAGTACATAAAATAATTTACGTATGTCCTTGAGTTATTACAAAATAATACAGAATACAATACGTATTTTTGTAGTCTAACTAAGTGATAATAACAATAACAAGCTAAACAGGCGCCGTATAGCAGGCAGATCAAAATGAAACAATTTCTAACAGACAATACAAAGGAGCGCACCAACACAGTTATATTTCATACTGAATAAATATTGGTAGAACAGATCGACATAGAATGGTTGTCATTTACTTATATTTAGAGTTGGGAAACAAAAGGTATCATTAAAGATTAAAGGTACGTAAAGGTAGGATTTTACCCTTTCTCTTCAAAATAATCTCTTTGCCCAAAGGATGGTACTAAACCTAAATAAGGTTCTAGTGAAAATAAAATAATGTAAAACAGCTCCAGCTTAACGAGGGTTGAAACTAAATTTTTAATATTAATGGGTAATACTCACCGTTTTTCAGGGAAAAAAAATAGTTTGTAATTTTGGTGATTGGTACCTTCTATTAGGGTGTGGACAAATTTTAGTTGGCTGACTGTACGCGACAAAAGTATGGTCATAACAAAAAGTATTCAAATATTCATGGTGTGCGGTATCGATTTAATGCGAGCCGTTCGTCATGAATACACGAATACACCCCAATGAAAGATGCTATCGGATATCGCACTAGGGTTGCCAGTTACTTTGATGCTCGTTTTTAAATAATATTTTCATAACACTACTATGAAGTACATTAATATTTTAAGTTTTCTCGATCGAAGTGACTACTAGTTTGTCGGTAGCGGGTAATAGGGAATGATTTGAAATGAACTCTTAAATAAATTAACTAGGTATAACACAATTTAAATTTTTAAATAAATCAACCGTAACGTAAATTTACCTTCAAAAAATAATAATGCTAACAAATTTTAACGTAAGTTCAGTCTAGAACCAAATTTATATTATCTGATTAGTATTGTATTACATAAAAAAAATTGTTTTATACAAAAAGTTGTCTTCTCCCAACCGTTCACTTAAAAATAATTTTTTTTATAAAATTCGTTTTGTTATAAAATTTGTTTGCTTAAAAAGGCACAAGCTTTATGTATTTCGCTGGTATTAATCATGTAGTATACTCGTATATCCGTATGATATAAGTATTAAGGCACTAGTAAAACTAGATTTAAACTGCTAACATTTTGCGAGGCAAATAAAGATAGTGTGATGATTATACTGATTAATAAAATGGTCACTAGAATTACTTATACAAATATTGTCTGAGAAGAGAAAATCGGGCCCAGCGTTAGGCTTTTAATGGTTTGTTGGCTTGTTGCCGTAATTATTATGTGTAAATTATATATAAGCGAATGAAAAGCCGAGCGGAGTCTTTCGTGGTACATAAATATAGGTCGGGAAACAAAGATTCAATACAATAAAAGTCAATCTATCAAATATGATAATATAACATGATGAACGATAATAGCAATTAAATAACTACTACGATCTAATGCGGATAAGCGATACAAAATAAAGCCGTCTAACCATACAAAAATAAAGACTTTTTCCTCAATCAACAACACAAATATTATGTAGTTAATTTCAACAATAGGTCTAAAAAGCGTTCGGTCTCTATCGCCAAAAAAACAAATACGGTGTAGAATTTGAACTGAAAATTTAATTGGCATTAATAACTCAACAAATTTCTTGAGATACCAAAAAATATCAATATATTGATTGTTATTAAAGTCTTTCTAATTGATATCTTCTTCAGGATACATGCAGCTACGAAAATAATTTTCTTATCATAACCCTGAGCGCACCCATATTATAATGGGTGGTGTAATACAATCGTATATCCGTGACCTAAGAACAAACAATATCGTAATTTACAACACATTTCAACGTATACACGATTTCCTATCTACATTGTTGTTCTCCAACTATAAACTACTATATCAGCGTTTGTATACCTCACTATTACCGTTAAGATTATATCAAAAGCGGTTACTGTAATGTTGTATATCCTGCAGTAACTTTTAAACAGTAAAACCAACGCGTTTCATGAAACAATTGTAATGCTATGTTATATGTATTAACATTAAAAACCTTATAAACAAAACAAAAACAAATACACGAGCATAAAATCTCCTTCTTTTTTCGGGATCGATTAAAAGGTATCGTGTGTTGCCGATATAACTTTTCTCTATAGGTTATTATCGATTATCGGACCACCAGAATTTATGCTTCTGGCATTAAGCCCGATTATGTATGGTTTAAAAATAAAAAATTATATAAAAATAATATTTTCTACTTCATAGCAATAATCCCTTTTTTAATAATGTACATTTCAAAGTAGTTAAAATAAAGTAAAAAAAAAATGCTAAAAAACTTGCATTAATAAATCTGTGTAACTATCTACTCTAGAAGTACCTATCCATCGCTTCGCCCTACTTATTATTGTAACTTTGTAGTTGTATACACTGAGAAATAGGAAATGTAGGTTAGTTTGGCACATCCATACTACTACATAAATCTGTTGAGATGTCCCGTTATAACTCAAGAACGGCTTGAACGATCTCAATGAAAATTGGAATGTAGTCAGAACACATAACTGCGCAGGTGATAGGATATATAAAATGTCTAATCAAGGCAAAAAATATATAATCATGTATATATAATTAATAGTTCAGCCCGAACAGAGTCCGATAGGGCCGCTAGTTTGAATACCGAGTAACAATAAAAGTATAACTTGTAACAATTACCTACAACAAATTACGATACCCATCACAAACAAAGTTCTTTCTGGTTCGAATTACCTATGGGTCATTTACTGCCCTCAAAGATTTATCGGAACCGCTTGCAACCAGAAATTTAGTAGCCGATTCTTCGGTGCGGTTGTCAAAGAAAGTGAAAAGCATGTGAGTTACTAATATCAATGTCTAACTACTAAACTTTGTAAAACCTTTGCAATCTGGAAATATAAAGAACGTTCCACGGTTGATTTTAGTTAAAGGATGTTAGCTTATCAGGTAACCAAAATATGGGAAAAGAAGATAACAATTTTGCCTCCTACGTTGTACAATAAGTATAGAAGGATAGGAGAGGTTAGTTTGAACTAGGCAAAACCTCTTACGTCCTTAGCCTAAGTTATATATTTAAACAACCTTAAAAGAGAGCTGTTTGAAAATAATTTTGTCACTAACGAAAGATTAGAATTGTTTGTTTAATTACCAGAAGAACTGCTTGACTTGTTTGAACGCATTCAAAATTGAAACTTGGAATAATTTCAATAAGTAAAAGTTACTTAACAATCATTTAATTTGCAAATAAAATATTCCATGATCATGTTACAAGTTCACTCAGAAAAATCTTAACGGCTTAATATATGTATAGGAAATGTTTTAACCGTAATAATACATTACTTTATCATGCCTTTTAATTAAATACTCATAATTTTCTTTGCAGCACTCACGCCTGTATTTAAACTATACTTTTTATGAACCTCTTCTTTCCTTCAGATTAACCTGCTGACTAATTAGCAACTTTTAATAACGCTTTTGTAAAACAAAATTAAAAACAAAAGCTTTAAAAGCTCTAAAAGGTGAATTATTAAAGTGCTTTAGTGAATAGGTAGGAGTTTAAATAACTGTTTTTCCGAAACATAATGGTCTTTTGCTTAAATTTAGACACTTTTCAAGATATAAACATAAATAACCTATATTTTTGCTTTAACGCTTATTTGCACTTTGAGTCTCTAGAGCCCAACGCCATTATCGTAAACATCTTTACATAAAACATCACTTTCGAGTTACTGTAATTGTCGAAAAGTTTAAAATTATATATTGCATTAGTAATAACATAGAAGATATAATTAGTGTTATTAGCTTTATTCTAGCATATTCAAGGATATAGTTAAATATCATCAGGGTAATTTTCTTTAACTAGTAGAAAATTATTAGTAGTTATGTTGTAACGACATTACGTATTGACCTCAATAAACCTCCTCTTTATAAATATTATACTTAATTTTTTTGTTAGAACACTTAGTACAGAACATTATTATGCTAGTTTTTAGGTGGGGATGTCTTTGAAATTGATATACATATTACTAGTAAGCATAAAAACTCTTATGGCATTAATTTGACTGTATTTTAAAGTACATAATTTAATAAAAAGTAATAAAATTTATACATGGTAATGACATTCTTATATATATATATATATATATCTATACAGTATAAATACGTTTTGGGTAAAGAAAATTAAAGAAACATGTTCTCAGTTATATACGCTTGGGATTGCTGTATAAAAAATAAATAATCGTTCTGAAAAGGTTCAAAAAATTGTAAATTTTGAGAACCATATTGTTATATGCGAACGCATTCCTTACATAGTACCGCGAGGATTACGTAAAACTGTTTGATAACAGAGAACTGACTCATTAACTTATTCACTGATCAATTCCATAAATATAATAATTTTCAGTCTTTATTCATTCAACTGAGTTATGTTAAATTAATATTTATAATAAAAATTTAGAGGACACAACGCAGACGAAGTCGCGGGAAAAGCTAGTTATTATGAAAAACTGAAAATTGCTGAAATAAGTAATCAAATTAATAGGGAAATAGAAGAAATAAAATCTAAGAAAAAACAAAACCCTCGTTAAGTATATAAATAATTCAGATGCTATTAAAAAAAGCTTATTTAAGCATATAATTAACAACAATAACAAACAGTCAAGCTTAAAAATAAATACAAATATTAGTCTAACTGAACGCTCTGTAATAATAGGAGAAGCTACACAATTGTATGCTAAATACTATTCAAATAACTTAAAAGCAAGTCATTCTGTGGTAGTTCCTGTCAATAAAGAGAGTATCTCAATTTTATTGAAATCAAAGAATTGGTGCGCATTAAATATCTTAAAAGCAAACAAAACAGTAGCTGAAGACACTCTATAAATGAATTGTTAAAATCATTAGTAGCGTCATTATTAACACCATTTCAAATACTTTATACGCTGGCTAGAGTCCATCATCATATTACTACACAAAAAAGGCGACAGAACTGACTTAAGCAACTATAGACCGCCTAATGTCAAACGTTTGAAAAAAGATTACAACGCCATCTATCCGACTGAAGCACAGTTGTATACAGTTAACCTTTAACTGGCGTTAAAAAGTCTAACACACCAATTTAATGATTGATTTATATAGCGGCACACATCAAATGATTGGTTTTTTTAATAACAACAAGAGTTAGGCATCTAAATAGTGATTAGTCACAAGCCATTGTTATGTATCAAAAATATAAAATACTTTCACCATACCAATACTTACAGCATAGAACCGCAATCTGTCTAATAGCAACCCTTCATTACAATCTGCTTAATGCACTAATGCGTGGTAAGACATTGACATTCCGCATGCAGACCGCGCTGATTCAATCCGCGATGAGCCCGGTTATTGAATCAGTCGGGTAAACATCCCCACATCCATTCCGCATTGGATTAGCATATGTGCACGTGGAAATTATTATTGGACCGCAGTGCACAGTGTGATTAAAAGATGCATCCTTTTATTTTATTCAACTTAGGTGTGATCAAGTTTGCATTGACGGTTCTGAAAAATATTTTTTAATAAGTAATCAATATTGCAACAGTACTTTTTATCCATGATGAACTGACAAAAATGGATGATAAATGGAATGATATCAATTTCAAGAATTTTCATTATATTTTTCTTTGTAAAAATACTTAACGACATAAAAAGAATAAGCCATTTTTGGACGAAACAAAATGGTGCACGAAAGGAGCCTCCCCGCGTGACATACCTATGTATATACTTCGCTGTACGTCTGGCGCACCCTGGGCAGCAATCGGCGAGTACCCGACGCCGACTGGCCAATCCTTTTAACACGATGACAACAACTCCCAGTTCAGCCTTAAGGCCGGCTCTGTTTTTAACAACATAACGTCTTTTGCGTAGTCTCTATTAATATCGAGGGTTTCTCACAAAACAAATCAGAGCTATTGTCTGAATTATATCGCACTGAATTATATCTGAATTATATCGATGTGTTGTGTGTTCAAGAAACCCATAGAGATGCAACTCAGAGCCGACCTCACATTGCTAGACTCACGCTTATCGCCGAGATCTGTCACCCGAAGCACGGTAACGCAGTGTTTGTTGCTCCCGGCGTAAGCATAAAATCAACCAACTGTTCGAACCTAAATGGCATTGAGGTAATCACAATAGACCTTAGTTGCCTCCGAAAGTGCCATCAAGGTGGCAGAATTCTGGTCTGAAACAATTTAATTGGTGCCATATTGTTGCTATCGAAACGCAAAGAAGAAGAAGAGCCATTTTTTAATGTATCCTTGGTAACGAGTTGATTCAATATAATTAGCACCTCAAGCCACATAAATGTATTGTAATAAAATCAAAAGTTTTCATTTAAATAAAACGGGTTAAAAGAGATTAAATTGTAACTGGGCCAAATGTGTACATCGAATATGTTTTGGAAATTTTAGTGTATACAGGCTTCGTTAAATATTTGCAATTTTTATGTATCTATCCGTACACGTATAGCACTTAAACTACTGAACATTTTTAGATGATTCTTGGCATATCTAGAGTTTTGAAATTAATATCATGGGTCATAATCTAGAATAGTTTTCATCTGGGAAAAACTGATTTGATTTGCAAATTGATTGAATTTTCCTAAGCAAAGTGTGGACAGATTACTAGTTTGAATAGAGACTTCGATCATTGCACTGGTAATTGCGATTTAATGTCAAATAACTTTACGAGAGTACTTACAATTTTTCGATTTAATGGAATTTTTTTACAAGAATTTTACAACAACAATATAAATTCACTATAATTTTGATAAGCACGATGTAGAAAACCATTGAAAGAGCATTGACATTCCGTAGACAACACGCGCTGATACCCTCTGCAATGAGCGGGTTATTGAATCAATCGGATAAACATCCCCTATGTGTATGACGAGAAAGATATTTTGCATACGGGCACGCGAGACATAAATCCATTGCACTTACTTATAGTACATCACTAATGTTGGTGTGGTTGAAATGCCTTTAGTATAATGTTTGCAGAGAGTGTTTGTTACTACGACTGTCTGTTGGTTGACCCTTTACGATTAAGGGACATAATGACCGAATTCTATAAAATAGTCAGAATGTCATAATTAATAAATAATCATCAGCAAACGTTATTTTAATTTTAAAAATCGTAATTTACATTTGAATCATCATAATAAAATAATAATTTGCTTCCCAGTAATGTCTAAAAATACCTATGAGCTTAACCTTTTTTAACTTTGTAGACTCAGACACAACAAGCAGACGTTTATTTCTTATAAAATTAAATTTCAAATGCGGCTCACAAAAGGCATAAACATTCCATTAAAGCAACATCATAAACTCCGAAATTACACGTATCATTTATATAGTCAGCGGTTCCCTGTTCGCGAGTCGCTACATCAAAACTGATAAGAGAAGGGTGGATGCATGCGTCCAGGTACGTGAGGATGCGAAGGGGAGGGGTGAAGCGGGTTGGTTTAGGAATACCAACGTGATTAATGGATTCCGAGCGGCGCCATAATGATAATGACCCCCTGTCTACGACTGCATCGTCCCAGTTAATGTGCAATCTAACGTTTCACTTTTGCATAGCTGCTTACGAATGCCTTAATGAGTGCGAGAATGTCTAGGATCTCACTGATTTAGAGGCCTATAATTAGTGCAGTAATTGGGGCGTATCAATGCTGACGCTGATAATTTTCTTAGTTTGTTACAGAGTAAGCTTGTACATCTCTTTTAAATACTTAAGAAACTGTTTTTTTTTTGGTTTCCTTAAAGTGGTGCCGTAATTTAGAAAGCATATAACTTCTAGGATCCACAAACAAATTTCATGAAAGTCTTCGATGTTACTTGTTAAATTACCTATTTCCAATGCTACTTTTAAATATTTGGTTCAACCTCTTCTTGTGCCATAACCTCGTTTGAAACCCTTGCTTTATAACGTCAGAAGCTATTTAATTAGTTAAAAGGAAAAACCATCCTCTAGTAATTAACAATCATTAAAATCGTTTAACAGGGAAACTGAGCTATCCATAAGTCAGCTGGCAGGTAGGGATAAAGTAAGTAAATCATCTAGCGATGAGTCCGCCGTCAGAACTGCGGGCCGGCTCGATAACGGTTAAAATATGGACCCACTCGATGCGTGTATTGTCTGAGTTGTGACGTAAACACAACTGTGCGAATGTTAGACGAAATATACGGATTTCAATGGCACTATATAAAAATATTTCTCATAAAACACCATACAGTCCACAAGGTGTAGAGTAATTACGCGGTAGTATCTCTTTACGATTTGCTTCGAGCTGTACCGTATCCACACATTTTACAGCTTTAACAAAAGTAAAAGTAATAACAGAAGAAATTCCCCTGTTGTCACTGCTATGCGTTGAATAACAACGAAAACGCAGTGATTTTTACAATTAGAGTATTTAATAATAATTATTCAATATAATTTGAATATGTTGACCAGATTTAAGATCACCACATTCCTATTCTACATATGATTTTATTACTCGACCATCTTTTAATAATAATTATAAACTAGCAACCCACTCTCGCTTTGCTTCGGGAAACATGATTTTTACGTTCACAAACAGCAATCATATCCTTGTTGTTCTTTTATTTTAGTTTTTGAGATTATCGCGTTCAAAAAAATTCGTTCGTTCGTATCCGAAAAAAATTACCTTTCGAATGATAAGAGTTTTTCAAATAGTTGCCGTGGTTTCGGAGATTACCATCTGCATACCCACAAACTCACTAAATTCTTTCTTTTAATCAATTGTTCAAAAACTATACTATTAATGTTAATTTTAACTCTGTATGTTTCACTTTTTAAATACGAAATATTGTTTTCAACATTGCTAAAAATCTCCGGGGGATATTATTTTCGTTAAAAAAATAACATCCATAATATTTATTTTCAAATTAATATAAAATCTACTTTTGATTTGTCGATTTTGTGGGCTTTATTCTTTAAATACATAAAATCCGTTATTGACCTTCCCGCAAACCGCTGTATTTTAAACCATTTTCAAAAAACCAGAACATACTATGTTCGTCTGTATGTATTTTTTTTGTATGTACAACTATAACTCCGGTGTTTATGTACCGATTCTGATTATTCATTTTTTAATGTATAAGGAATGACTCTTCGTTAGTCTCTTATAGGTATAGTGAGGAACCGATATTCAAAATAAAGAGACTGAAAGTTAAAAAATCTTTTCGATTAGTTTTAGGGTTATTGAGTAACCAATTATCAGACAATCAGACGAAAATACTAAAAAATATTGTGTTCGGGTCTATAAATGCTACTGCTAAAATAATTTTTCAAATATGTGCCGTCATTCCCAAGATTACTTTCCGCCTATAGAGATTCTGCATATATAAATCGAGAATGCGAATTATGTGAGTTGGTGTTGTTAACGTATGATACAGAGTATACAATAAGTTATTAAAAAAGGTTTAAGTACTCTATGTCAACTTGACGTTTAAAAAATAAGGCCTCTGATTTTTATCGTGTGTGATACTAAAAACTTTGTCGCGTTATCGTATAATAAAACAGATTGCTCTGCCCGAAATAACCTCGTTTTTTATTAAATCCTAACATTTTGTATAGGACTAGCGGCCCGTCCCGACTTCGTTCGGGTTCGACACGTAATTATTATACGCATATACTTAATAAACAACACTGTATCCATCCATATTTTTACCTTCATATGGTAAATGATTTTTTTTAATAGGTATTGTGATTTCGGAGATTCCCTTTCGCATGAACACAAACTCACAAAATTCCCACTCTCTTTTTATAATAAGAGATTTGAGTGTAGATTTTTGTTTTTCTTAAGTTATGGTCGACTATTTCCCGGAATCGGATGTAAGATGTCCAATAAATTGATGAGGAAAAGAAGATGAAGATTGGGTTTTAGTCAGGGCCTTTTAAAGTCCTTAGTGACTCCTGTAAGGTCTCACGTGGTCAATGACGGCAATGGATACATAGCAGTGAAATAACAAAACATTATTTTATTTTTGTAAGATTTGAAAATTGTAAAAATCTATGAAACTATAAAAAAGTAGAAAAAAAAGGTCAGTGTAACAACGATTTTACTACACCGTTAACCTAGTACTTTAAAGTTAAGTGACGTGAGTGCGTTTAAGCCCGTGTAATCTTATTTATTTACCCTTAATTGTAAACATTTTATAATAAGAAATATGATGAGCGTACTTAATGTCAGACGGCTACATCTAGTTTACCTCAGATGTTGGTGGACAGAATTATTAGTATTCCCTAATAATTATTCACTGAGCTGTTTCTATTTCACAGGAATTTTTAAAATAAATTTACAGTTAAATGGACACAGTTTTGCCTGTCTGCTTTACGTTTTTTCCACATAGTACTATCATCATCGGTATGAAAAATATAATAATTTAATGCTCATTTCAATTATAGATTCTAAATACATTTCGACTAGATTAGTCTTTCTCTAACAACAGTAATGTATTGGTAAAATTCGTGTGGATGTAGCCCCACTATGCCTAGTGGATAAGTTTTCAGAATATATAATATAATTTACATGACCGTTTTAACCTGACATTGATATTTTTATTAAAATTTGAAATAAAAATATAAAAAAATGGAAATTTTGCATTTCGGCAATGTTTTCTTTACGGATGCCCTATGCGCGTGCAATGAAAATTGCTACCGCTTTCATTGTAACGTATCGCCATTAGTCTCACGCTATTTAGCAGTTAGCGGTGACGATTTATCAATGCGACATTTATTTTCAGTTAATCGTATTTGAATACTGACTCAGCTGTGTACGGCAGATCGTTTATTGCCTCGAATTGTAACCTGCGATTACAAGACTGGTAACACCTATATTTTTCATGTTACAGGTATTCATGATAAATTATTTTATTGGTTGCGCGTTTCATGGGTTGATTAGGAGTTATCGTGATTAACCATATCGGTATACAATTACGTATTTTATGCGATGATACAAACTTAAAGTAATTATTTGCTCCACCCAGTAATTAAAGCAATATATATATTTCATGACAACCCCATAGCCCACTGACGACCCCTAGCTCAGTCGGTAGTGACCCTGCCTGCCGAGCGAAGGGTCCCGGGTTCGATTCCCGGCCGGGGCAGACATTTATGTGACAGATAAATGTTTGTTGTTGTGTGTGTAATGTCATGTTTGTGTATGTCCATGCCACCCGCAACACAGGGAATCCTAGTGCGGGGGTGTGAGTGTGTAAAAGTTTATATTGTTATTATTATTTATTTCTTACTGCTTACTTCATAAAATTGTGTAAGTATTTAAGCTATTCAGTTTGTGGTCGCAATATACTTTGAACTTGAAAATCTTGTCCATTGTTATGAGCTTCGCAAAGAGATCACATAAAGACTCGTACTTGTTCAATTCGTGAATTAATAAATACGAATATGAGAGACAAACACCTTCATTTGTCTCTGGAGTTTTGAAAAGGAAAGTATTACCAAAAATACAAACTTAAATTGAATCAATGTCTTTTTATTTGAGAGTTCCGAAGAAAAGTAAGTACAGTATATTTTATAAAATTTTACTCGTAGTTCACAAAGATACATCAATCGCACCGATTATGACTTGAGTTATTAGTGAATAAATATATTATTCAAATCTTGCACAATTATGTGGGTACTCCTCAATAGGTTCTTTTTTCAAAATTTTTGCAATCGGTATTATAACACTTCTCTGTCCTTAAAAATATATTGCGGTACCTAATTAATTCCTCTCTTTAACTACGTGGTGACGAGTAGCGTCGGGCTTCTAGAGCAGGAATCGCGTCTATACCACTAATGAGAAAAAAGGTTCAACTTTTGTCCTAAAACTTTTAAAGCCCCGCCAATTGTATACCTTCATAAATTCAACAGATAGGTATCTAATTGCAAAGTAACTTTAATGGAAATAAGATTTTACACCCGCAATATTATTATTGGTATATTTTATTTAATTGGCTTCATTTTGTTCACAGATAACTTATTTGAATCATGGCCGAATCTAAAATGAAACCTAAACAGTACAATTTTGATTATTTGAAGTTTTGTTTAATTCGGGCATTGTCGGACAAACAATTACTTGTGTACCTTTCATGTAACTAAGTTTTGAGCAATGACGCTATGAAACCAACCGAGCTGGAGAATCATCTAAGATGTTACTCTGATTAAACAGGTAAAGATTTGAAATACTTTTAAACACACAAAGATAAATTTTAGAAGAGACCCACTGTAGACTGTACGCTTCATCGTTACAAAGAGACAAGGATGGTTTGTAATGGTTAAGGATGGCGTCTAACAATATCTCGCTACTACACTATCTAGAAAAAATATTTTTTCCAGCCGTTGAACAGCCATAGAAGGGAACTACTTGTCAACCACTAACTTGTCAACAACGGTTTCTCCCCGCCACCGCAATTCTGTCATGACCACGATCCCTGCAACTGGGTCAAAATATTGGCCATAAATAAAACGCATCGTGAGTACCCATTACATAATAAAACGTTTAAGAGAATTCCGTTAAGTTAATTGAGTTATGACATTGACAGCGCCTTGCGTAATAATTTGCAAGTGACCCATTTCTCTGTACTGCTGGACGAGTCAACATTACCTGGTAATGTAATGTGGCATATGTTTGTTTGATTAAGAATCAAAATAAAACAAGGAGAACTGCTCTTCGCAAAAACTATCATGACCGAATATCAAAGTTAAAATAATCAATATGTTTTAAAGGACTGTTTTAAGGAGAAATAGCAATCCATTATCAAATACGATACAAGTAGCAACAGGTGGAACACTGTCATGGTTTGGTGTGATCGTGGATTTATAAGCCATTTAAAAGGAAACATACCCGCTGTGTTAGCAATACACAGCATCATTCATCGACAACATTTAGTTGCTAAAAATCTGAGCTTGAGATTCTGAGCTGAGTGCATGGGACTCTTCAATTAGTCATTAACGCAGTTAACCGAATCCGAAGCAACGCATTGAACACGCAGTTATTTTCGCAGTTGTGTGAAAATGACGAGAAGTTTCATTCATTACTCTTTCACGATGTACGCTGGCTGTTGAAAGGCTTACGTTTGATACGATTTTTCGCACATTTATGTTTGATGCTGAAGATTCAATTTTAATTAACGGATTTGTTCACTAAACTTAAATATATTACAGTGACAAGTTGACTTTATAACAAATCGCCTCATTAAAATTAACTCACGTTGTATGTACATGTAAAATAGAGCTTCTATGAACTTGTTTTTATGTAAATAGCCGACAAACAAGCATAATAGCCACTATCCAGCCATGGTAAATGGTTACCGTCACCTATGGACATTAGTAACACCAAAAGGCATCACTGATTCGTTATTGGCCAAGAAAGAATAGATAAGAAAATTATATGCTAACCAGTAGCAAATACAATTCTATAATCGTTTATAGATAAAATTTCACCTATGGCTAGAATACCTTGTTTACTAGCACAAAAGTGATATACAAAATGAGCAAAATAACGAAAATGGATGACAGTGTGGCATGCAAACTGCCCATAACGCAGACTTCCTAATATGAAAACTTCTCCATTACAAGCGATATATTGACCAAATTAACTTAATTATATAATACATGATCGCGTTACTTATGACACAAGTTTTGTTATATATTATATAACACATGATCGTGTAATTTATGGCACAACTATTGTAATGGAATAATATTTTTACAGAACAGTAACAGCATTGCCTTGAATACCAATATCAAACAAAACCTATCAGTCAGTGACAAACTTCTGAATGAAGTATCAATCATTACTGCTTAAACCATGCATTTATCTACTTCTGTAGAATAATACAATTGATGAAAAATGTTACCAATTTAATTAAAAGCTAACAAAATTTAATTATTATAAATTTGAAGACAAAATCTATGTATACGATACTTAAAGGAATGCATTGTTGTTGTCTGAAGGAATCTCTTTCAGTCTGATCCTATTGATGTTTCATTAATATGAAACTAACTCTTAAAATAATATTTTTAACCTGTTCAAAAGGTGTTATTCGCTGAAAACTACGCTGATCCACAAATTTTTTTATGGATTATGGCCACTCTTTTATCGTGAGTTAATATTAATGATAAGAGAATAATATTAATAACAATATTAATACTTATTGGCAGCCTAGTGGTTTGAGAGTCGTTCTCACGTACGGGAGACTAAGAGTTCGAATCCTACACGCACATTTAATTTTTAGACCATGTGTGTATTACAGTGTAACTTCACTCGTTGCAGTGAAAAAAAACATCGTGAAGAAATCTTAATAGTTGAGAGCTCTCCGTAATGTTCTCAAAGGTGTGTGAAGTCTGTCAACCCGCACTCGGCCAGCGTGGCGCAATATGACCTTCACGTCTTTCATTGTAAGAGGTGATCCAATCTCGGAAGTGAGATAATAGTGGGATGTTATAAATGAGAATACTAACGCTTGAGCTTTTTTATCGAGAATAACCTTCGAAAAGGTTGAATGTACTTTTCTTTATTATTTTCAAGGATTATAGTGAGTGCTCCAACTTAAGCTATAAAATATATCCTAACGCAACATCTCGAAGAGGTCTAAAACTATGTATAGATACTTAAACTGATCCATTATTAGGAAGTACAACCAACATAAACTTTTTAAAATCTGTACTTACGTATCAAGTGGGTATATAAAACTGTCAGTAAATTGAAAGTACTACTAGTTCTACGTGCAATTGATAAAAATATGAGAATATCATTAAAAAATATCATATTTCTATGTGCTATAATAATTATCTTTAAAATTACGATTACAAGTTTATCCAATAACCAAATATACAATTTAGGCAATACGAAACATCAATGTAATTTAATTTTAATCGAGACTTAATTTGCAAACCGAATAGGATCGCTGTAGAGTATTGACTACCTCCGCATATAATCTAGTGAATTGCCCGCTAGCGTACACAACAGACCACTAGTATTCCATTCATCACGTATCAACTTGCTCTTCATATATTCGGGTATGACCAAGGTAACTAACGTTGATGCACACGTCATTTTCCATAAATTAAATTGCATTGACCATACGATCTATATTTTGATAATGACTAAATAATCGCAAACGACCGACCGGCCACCGGCAGTAGGGAGAGATGGGAAAATCTAATAGGTCTAATTTAGAACAGACACGTTGAACAACTGCTCGCGTTCAATAGATTTCCCAGAGTACAATTTATCTAATTTTGTTTTGACTTTAACGATATTTAACAAGTCTATATTTACTCTAGACATTACATAAATTGGCATTTGTGTTAGTAGATTTGATTACCTATTACGATTCATTTTCTATTTGATAAAGTATCTCTTTGTTCTGAAGTAATTGCAGGTTCAAAAGTCCTGATCAATAAAACAAACTATAAATAGCACAGTAAGAATCACAACCATTGTAAATAAACATAGCGGCAGTTTATTGAACAGAACAAAGTACGAGTATGTACTCGCTGTTAGCGATCAAATAAAGAAAAGAGCAAACCCCTTAAGTAAATCAACGTGTAGTGCAAATATCGCGAGTCGCGAATCGATTGCGCGGACGCGGGGCAACCCCTTATCTCAGCCGTGCGCACGTGTGAACCCCGTTCAATTTTAATTTCATGCTCAAACAATGACGCTATCGAGCCGGCTATTATTTTGTATCGTCGAGGGTTGAGTTCATCTAAATCCGGCAGATAAGCCTCGAGCTCTTTGTCGTCGCCGATCCTGATGGCTAATTCGAGAACATTCCGTGTACGTTCGGGACTTGGCCCGTTCGACGACCACTTTTAATTTGTCATTAGAATATCGGGTTGTTTATAGGAAGGCGCTCTGTTATCTCACTCCCTTGTTCCGTTTATCTGTTCTCGGCTTTCACATATTTAATTAAATGGAGTCTCTCATTGCGAATCTGCTTTAGGAATATTCAAATAAATTGAACTGCTGGAATTTGCATCGGAATGGCAAACACAATCCAAGTCACGAATGCTGACACTGCAGTCATTTAAAAAAAAACTAATAAGGTCTCAGTTGAAAATTTATTTCAAGTTTATAATTTATTTCATGAGATTGCTTAGATTATTCTAAAATTTGATATGTCATGATATTATCAAATAAAACCTTGGATCAACTATTAAATGATTTCTTTTAAAGTTCAATAATAAATAGTATTTCTCGAAACTAAAAATTTTATTACCTATAATATTTGTTACAGCGCGAATTAATCAATATTATGGGTCATTTATAATGTTGATATATACCTGATCTCTTAGTTTGTTGTTTTATTTAAAGTTAGTATACTTCATAACGAAAATTAAAACTAATCCTTCTCATTTACATTGATTGACACTGAATAACACTGTAACTAATAACATCGCTCAGTCCACGAATATCGCACCCCAGCCGACATCAAATCATCGTACGTGCTTCCCCGACCGTCGATGATTTCCTAAATTCCCTCCGAATCGCATCATCGGCCATCGCTAAACCCCTATGTCTGTGTTTATCAAAACACTTAACGATTTAATATGTTCGCTGAACTCCCCTCCCCGTTTATTTGATACATGTCTGTAGATTATACTAGTTGTTTGCAATTCGTTGAGTAAGAGAAACTACAAGCGTACTGTTGTTTTACTTTCTTATCTTCTATCCTGTACACTGAAATGCAATTTGCTCTTGTTAACGTCATTGTAAAAGTTTATACTTCTATTTTACTGTTATACAAGGTTTTATGAAGTTTAAACAACACGTTTTCTTAATGTTGTAATGCCACGTCCTTCTCTATAAAATTATTTTATTTCAATTTTGTAACAATTTTATTGTATCTAATCATATCAAAAGATATGTAATATGTATTACAAAATGTTTTGACAATATAACATAACAATGAAGAAAGAAGTGAAATCAATCATATGGTACCAGACCAAAACAATAAAGTAGCTTAAAAAAACCTTATTCTCTTTTTCTACTATGAAGCAATCGGACCTTTATCTAGTTGGACATCTGAAATAATAATAATGGGAAGCTGTCCCCAGCTTACAAAGTTGTAATGGGTACAAAATTTTAATTGACCTGACTTGATTTTATTGAAATTGATGAGCAAACGTGTAAGCACCTTATGTTTAGCCTGCGTACTACAAAATGCAAAACTGATAAATCTCTATAAAGATTAATATAGTGCTACTAGTATGCAACAAATTAAACAAGAATCATAATATCGCAAGCGCCGACTGATTGTAATAAGTTTATTTTTTCATAGAAAATCTTTTATAATGCTAAAAAATATTATTGATTCTCATTTAAAAAATACTCACTAATGTGATTTTATTAACATTAATTTAAATATTCACATTCAATGTTAATTCAATTATATAAAATATATTTTAGCGGAGCAATTACATAAAATATATTTTATCCCTAAGTATTCTGGTTCCTCTTCCATTAGCTGAAATCAACCATATTACCATTTTTTATAGTCTGGAGGACTCAGTAAAAGCAAACGAGTCACATGATGCAAGTGGACGAAAACTATTTTTACACTTTTTTTTAAAGAACTCGATGTCAAAACGTTTCTGGCAGTACATCAGAACGTATTTCATATCAGAAATACGTCTGACCGTGTAGGATTGCTATGAGAATCGATGTGAATGGAACTTCTTTTTTCGGCGAGTAGTTTGTTGGAAAGATGAATGTTCAGTAAGTCCATGAAATTCCTAAGAACACTCTTTGTTGTAAAGTCAATTGAACATACAGAGAGCTATGTCCACCGCCTAGATTGAAACCTCTACAGTTAATAGATATCACAGATGTCTTGTTGTTAAAATAATTCTATCGGTATTATTAATATATCATGAATATTCACGGTTCCCAATTGTTTAGGTTTCAATGAACTGTCGAGACATTGGGTAGACAGATAAGCCGAAATATTCTAATTTCGGCTTCTGTTCAACGATATTTCGTTAAGTTTGTTATTTTATTGTAACATTTTAAGTGCATATGGATGTGTATGGGTTTATTTCAATTATATTTTATGTATTTACTCACTAACTTAATTAACCTCACTAAATATTTATTAAATACACTAATTAAATAATAATTAACCAATTTATGAATCATTAATTTTTATTTTATTATAGATTTCCTCTGGGACTAAAATTCAGATGTTCCTTAACTGTACTTAACAAATATAAGAATTACTTAAAACATTTAAAATCACATAATAGTAAAGACTTCAAATATACTTATAATAAATATTCGTTGTAATTGTTTCATCAATGTAATGCTATGTATGTACATCCTTGTACGTACAAGATATGCTGTAATAGAAGAAGTTCTAATACGAAAAGTTGTAATAGACCGTTTAAAAGACGGGTACTCGAAATTACACAAGGTTAATGAACTCAAGCAGATGTATCATGATATGCGTACTGTGAAACAACCCTACGGATAATGTTTTTTTGCTTTCGAGCAACTATATGAGTGTGTTTTATTAACTTTATACAACATCACCGACGATTAACTGGACCAATTAGAAGTAAAACTTTTGTATGGAATCTTTCTGTATATAGTTTTTATTATTATCATTATTGTAAAATTGTACAAATATCCATAGTAGATATATGAGTCATATTTTTATCTGTAATGAGATACGTTGTTATTTGTATTTGACTTGGCACATGATGCTCTTAAAAAGGTTTTTTTATTAATCCATTATTAATCTCCTTAATCAAATTTATTTTCCTTACTATGTTACAATTAAAATCGATATCTATATATGTATATATCTATATCGATATATATATATATATAGTTGAGTCTAGTAACTCATATTTGACGAGCTTGGTAGGCCTTTAACTCTAATTTCAATGAGAGAAGACCTGAGCCCAGCGGGACCATTATGAATTAGATGATAAACTACTTTATTACAAGTTGTAGGCGATGAGTATAATTTATTTGTTTTTTATTGCTGTGAACCTTATTTTCTTTGAATGTATTTCTTGATAAACAATATATGTAATGAAATTTAGAATAGATATCGATTTGTTATACACATATATATGACATATTTAGTGAAAAATAAAGGGCCCGTTTTTCTAGTTAAGTGAGTTTTATTGTTATACATGTTTTCGTGTGTACGTTGTACAAGTTAAATATTCTGCAAAGTTAAAAAATAATTAAATGAAGGATTTCGTTTAAATGGATAAGTATTTGATAATATAGAAAAATGTTATTTCTTACTAGACATTCTGATTTGATCGAAATTGAATTATTGAATTCGTTTCGAAAAAACACGTGGTTTAACGGTGCCGCGTTGGTGTCTAACCAATGTGTAACCGAGAATTGAACACACCACCGATGAACTTTTAAATCGCTTTGTGGTTATTTGAAATTAATTTATAAATAATTACTACATTAAAAGCGCGAAAAATAATTAATTTTCGAAATTGATTACATGAATTAAGCTTACATGATTTACAAATGAATTAAAGTAGAATTTTAACATGAAATAAAATTTCATAGTGATTATAAAATAAATATAAACGACTGCTCTTATGTAAGATAAAAAAATCTAAGATAAATTTAAATAAACATGTGTCAAGTCTTAAAAATTTATTATACTTTATGCCTAAATGAGTAGTCAACCAGTTAGAGAAAGAATAGTTATTTCAATAGGATTTACAATATATGTGTATATATTTTGTATAGCTCTTCATATATTTTAGTATTTACATTTTAAGTAGTAGGTAAATATAGTACTAATGCCGCATTGCAATTAATGAGTCAATCATCTTGATATCTACAATACTAATTAAAAATCAACACCTCTTTTATAAAGAAAGTTAAAAAACTTATAAGGATTATTTTTTTCTCGAGACATTTGTAATTACAATGTGACCTCATTTATAAACCCAAATCCCATTTCGAAGTCGGCTTTCGGGAACTGACTGATCACTTAGATTGCAACTTTGTTTAGGTACTATGGCCCTTCGATATTTATACTCCTGCAGAGATGCTTATTACACTGAACTTTACTGATCTCTTAGGTTTCCACATCAGGTACTACAGACTGTCACTTTATAATACAGGCACCTAGAGAAAATGCTTAAATAAGTTTAATCCAGCAGCATTTCGATATCTCTTACCATTCATCCTTCAGCCCAAGCCAAATTCTCCTGTCCTGGGTATACGCTATTGAATAACGGAAGTGGCTATGGCGCATGATCCCCTATATTATTTATTAGGTTCCGTACCACCGACCGACCGGTAAAACCTAATCTTCACTCACTTTATTTATATAGAGATGTTTTAACTCATACTCAATTTTTTCACTTTTCCGTACAATTTTTTAAATGTTTTCATCCACACAAAACTTGTCCTGACAATTACAAATATATCAAAAAAGAGAAATAGGCAAATAGGTACAGACAGCTACTTGAGTGATGCACGGACAAACAATTATGGCAGTTGATTTTTTTAAATATAGATAATTTTTATTTATTTATTTATTTGCACACAATATAATATTACAAGAAAATACAATAAGTTGTATAACTAGTCCTGAAATAAGTGCTTATAAAACTCTGGTACTAATGCTAAGATCAAACTTTTGTTATGGGTACCAGTGAAATTTTTACAGTATACAATTACTAGTGATGAGGACGGTTACAATATTACGTATAATACGCACGACAAAATAATAAGGAAAGAAAAGAAAAAGCTTTATAATTATTATATTCTATTATTGTATTAGCTGGTATCCGGTGCGCTTCACTTTACCTAATAAAATCTACCATTTTTAATACGTAAATAAAAAACATTTTTATACAAAATTCCCTATCAATTGGACCTATGGTTCAAAAGATAAAAATCAATCATCAACTGTAACATCACTGTTGTAAGGGCCCTTTTAAGATCTATTACAAATATGCGTAAATACCTGTACTAACAGTGTCATACAAGATTTAAAGAGTTTTGGAGAACTATTATCTCAGCCTACTGTAGCGTCTGAACGCAATAATAAGCCTTTCGACCTCGGCTTCATCCGTAGAGATTAGCACTAGGGAATTAGAAATTTCAGATTTATTTAATTGTTGAATGATAGGTGAATGAGAAATTATTTTTTCCGCTAAGTCATGATCAATATTTGCGAATAACTCATTGACGATGTTGATGGAAGAGACATGGTCAATAGTCCCCTTTAATACAGCTGAAGTGCCTTTGCGATTAGAATAAGTAATATTTTTAATAGATTTCTAGATTTGTTTGGGGTTGCTTTTGGCATTTTGTAACACTGTTTCATAACTGTTTCGTAAAAAATTATAAGATTTCTCAGTAATTTGTTACAGAAATTTCGAAACCGAATGTAGGTTAATATACGTTTATAGTTCTCTTGGTAATTCTTGGCTTTTCATGACAGGTTGTCTCTATTGCGAATACACCGAAGCAGGCCAATATTTATCCATGGATTGAGTATTCTACATTTACATAATTAATACATATATATACCGTTTTAGAGTGTTTACTTATGAAATTAATCGTTAATATAAGAGTTTCAGTAGCTAAGTTTGCGTTTTGTATCTCTATGACACCGCTCAAGTCTATAATGTAAATCTCCTAAACGACAGCAGAATAATTAATGATTGTACTACTTAAGTGTAGGAGATGGGAAAATGGGAAAGTTACATTTTTATGAAGGTGGATTTATGGTACTGTTGGTATAAATGATCGAAATGGGTAAGTACAACTTCGAGAAAGAAGTCACTTGTTGGATTTAAATTGGCTGTAGTCTATTTCATCTATTCATATCTAAAATACCTCAGTGCTTGAAGACGAAAGTGTATGATGTATGATGGTGCTTCGTCATTTAAATTAGCTTGAAGTCGCACAACGTACTATTAAGAGCATCGTGCTGGATACGTCTCTACGGGATCGAAACCCGATCTGTGATTATATCTGTGATCTGAATTTTGTAATTAGTTCGATGACTAATGCGTTCAATAATAAATAATAACCCAGATAATAGCGGAAATAACAATGAATGTCCGAAACGACCGCATAGTTTGTTCCTGTTTTAAATACATAGACAAAATTAAGCCTATATAAACAGACAATTACGAGCAATGCAGCACACGGTTCCGTTATGAATGGAAATTTTTTGTTTACATAATCACAATTAAGTCTACGTTTTGTTTACAATATCGTTTCCGACCAAAGCAGCACTTTGAGAATTTTGTTTACAGAAGAAACACCGATTGTGTGAATTCACAGGGTGATTGTTTAAAACTTTATTAATACAACAAACAAACAGAAAATTGCTTCACTTTCAGTCAAATTCTTAATATTTTTAATTCATATCGAAGTAGCTACATGCCGTAACGCTATCTAGCATATCAAATTATAAGTTTTTATGTAATTGTGAAGATATTTAAAAGAATCGTTTAGAATACGCGAAAACTTCGCGTAACTATAATCATCCTAACCATCTTCCGAGTAATAAATTACTTTATCAAAAAAGCTACATGTGTACTTATGTTACTTTTTAATGTCTTTATTCTTTGGAAGCGATTCTTTATTATAATATCTTACTTTACCAACATGGATTTATAACACGTATTATTAATATTAATTTGTTCGTATTTGATAAACGATATGAAATTCAAATAAACTTTAACATATTTTATTTTTAAGGCTTATCTATTTTAATGTCCGATAGTTAATTAACGGATATCTTCTGCTTGCTTTGTGGCTGGCAACACATCAGTGTTGTGGTTTGATATTATGAATTCCAGTGTGGGATCTGTGTGTTGCTTGTTGGCTGTTCTCAAAAAAAAAACATTGTTTGATACTAAATGTTATAAAGAACACAGTAGAGCAACACTTGATATTTTATACATGAGTATCCTCCATAAGAGTTCATCATCTCTTGTCCTCTTAGTATCAATCTTCTAAAAGTTTCTCGATCTTCCCTTTAAAATTCAATTAAGGCGAGCTAAATTGGATCCAGACGCTGTAAAACTTTTATCTATTTCGTTACTTACGTTTTAAATTACTAAATTTATTTTCTAATCTTTATGTAGATTACATCAGTTATAATAAATTGTAGGCACAATTTACTGCTCAGTAAAAACATTGCTATGTGGGTGAAAAAACACGGCAAAAACGGAAAGGAAAAAAAATATTTGCAGACATTTTAGGAACGTTCATTTACTATGTCCAGTTATACTAACTATATTTTGAAGCTCCATCTACTGATCTCTTTGTTCTATGTTTATTATTAGTTCTTATACGTCCAAATATGATTTTCATCTAGCTCTTACGTATAGTTTAGCCTTGTTTAGCTAAAGCTTGGTTTTCAGTTCTTCATTTCAGAAAGCGGTTTTAATTAATTATGTGAGTATTAAGTTTATTACACTATTTACTGCGTAGGATGATTACCACAATAATTTTCAGGAACATTTCAAACACAGCCATTCGTGAAAAATAATAGTCCGAACCTTTTTTAAATTTCTGACATATTTAATTATAAAAAAATATTTATAAACATCCTACTTCTAAAAGTGTTATCAACGAATAAATAACTGGGTGTTATAATATTTCATGTTACACCTTTAAAGTTTTATTCAACGTTACAATCACAATTAAATATAACACAGCAACGTAAGTTATTTTAATCACAGGGAATTATCGCAGGTTAGGCTGTATATCTTTAAGTAATATCTGGTGTGCAAAAGACCTACAGACGTTAATTAAAATCAAACAGAGATTTACTCATGATTGCGCCAGGATTACGCTACCGCAACGATAGACTTTTTATGGACTGAAATTGTTTTTTTAAATGTGGGTTGAGTGAGGAAGCAGCGCATTAATTGGCCCTTATAAAACGTTAAAATCATTGCCATCTGAACTATAATAAAAATGTAACAATATTATACTCCTAATATATAAATATATGAAATATTTTTAATTTCCTACAAACATATAAAGATTTAGGTAAAGGCAATCTTGTTGATAGTATCAATCATTACTTTGCGGAAATTCATTGTTGTTAAATTAATAAAAATTTAGTTTGCAACAATCCGCAAGTACAATGTATGATGGTATATACTTCTATACATGAATAGAACCTCCCTCCCTTAGAGGGTCTACCCTGAGAATGCTCCGTTTCGGAGCGAAACACGTGTTACGTGTATATACTTTTATTTGTCACTAGCGGCCCGCCCCGGCTTCGCACGAGTGTACTTTATCAATAATTTCGGAACGTATGCAATGAAAGAAATTTTTAAGTAAATTTTTTTACACCTTGGTTCACGTTTCTAAAATTTTATTTTTTCTAGTAATAAATATAGCCTATGTTACTCAAGCATAATGTAACATTCTAATGGTGAAAGAATTTTTTAAATCGGTTCAGTAGTTTTTGAGTTTATTCGTTACAAACATACAAAAATACTAGGCTTTCCTCTTTATAATATTAGTATAGATAAATGCATTCGTGGAAGGAGGGAGGGTCTATGCATGTATAGCAGTATATACCATCATACATTGTGCTTGCGGATTGTTGCAAAGTAAATTAATATCAATTTAATAAACGAGCTCTTCTAAAATATATACTAGGTACCTATTCTTTTTCAAATTTTTGCTTTACTATTCTCGGAATTTGGTGGGAGTCAAATTGGGTACATTTTTGAATATCTTTAAAAATATTGAAAATACAGCTGTGTCAGCATGAAGTCATCAAAATCAGTTAACCAGTACCAAAGATAGGTACAGTTTTTTTTCTATATAATTACATTAAACACTCATACGCGAAAGCGATACTCACACTCATACGATGAAAACGTTAATAAATCTAGTTAGTTCTATTACATAGTACGTGTATTTTCTTTATTCAATATGCAAAAATTTTATAACAAATAATTAACAAATTTTATAATAATAATAATATTAATTTACAAAATTAAATAAAATGTTGACTACTAAAATAAGTTTAAAACAAAGACGGATTCGCCCTTTAATTTTATTTCTTTAAATTTAAACTGAACCTAACAGTTATTGCTTTAGTTTGTGAGAATTGGACGACCAAGGCCCAGCGAGCGTTAATTGAAATCAAACAGAGATTAGTACCGATTGCAGCGGATATTCCTGGCAAATTGAGGGTTGGCGTTATATAGTTTATCTGGACAATCTAAAAGAATATCTTATTCGTTTATATCTTTTATTATTTTAACACAGTTTATATGTATAAACTAAACTTGTAAGAAAATTGTTTGAAAATTATTGCAGCATCAAACGACTATTTTTTTTCTATCGTGGTGTGAGTAACGGTGGACCATTACGCAGCTTTGCGCTAGGGTCGCCATCGCTCATCCTGCGATGAGGGATCTCGGGGTGAACAATTTGAAAAGCCAAGTGGATCGCAACGCTCAAGCGGCGCGATCATAATGGAATATTTGAATTTAATAATCACCCACGTCCAGACGTCCAAAATATTTAAATTTTAACCAAATTAAAACCAAACTAAAATCAGAATCAATGATAATACATTAATTTCAAAACTATAATCTGAAATTATCTACATATATCTAAAATACGTTTCAAAATTGAACTTTATATAATATAATGTTAATATTGCTATAGGAAAATGTTTTATGTAATATTTTTTTTTTAGTATTGACGATCGGTGATGGTGACTCCATTGTTGTTATACTTTAAGAAATAAAGTGACAATTTACTCGTAAATCTATGGCTATAAATTTCACAAAAAGACGCTATTTCTGTTTATCTTTCTTGTTTTTGTTATATTTGTTGTATGACCTATGTGTTATATACTTATTTATATATTTTTTTTTTACATAAATAGCCGTCAAACGCGCAGGCGAGCTACCTTATGGTAAGCGGTCACCGTCGCCCGTGGACATTAGTAACACTAAAGGTATCACTGATGCGTTGTCGACCCAGAAATAAGAAGAATTAAAGAACTGGCTCTCAAGCACCCAACCGGAACACGACGAGACGTTTGGCGGCTGACTCAAATAGGCTGGTAGCTAGCCAGGCAGGCCTCAGGGAAAGATAATAATACCGGTAATAATATTAAGGATATAATAAGATTGATAATATATTCCTTACACGAATAAAGAAGCCCTCGTATTAAGAAGGCTTGCTTCTGTCGCCTCTTACGATGCCCTGTTCTGCCAGCATGGGATTGGGGAGTATTGTAGGCCACTCCAATACGGCCACTTATTTATTAATTGCGATGAATATACATTTTAATTATAACGGATATTTTTTTTAAGTTGCTAATATTCATTATGTCAAATAAATGTAATTCACTTCACAATCTAAACGTAGTATTCCATATATTGAACTCAAGACAGAATTGTTTTTATCCTTTGAGGTTAATTCAAATTTAGCATGAGCGAAAATGTCGTAACGAGAAGGTACAACGTTCATTTAATAATAAATAAACGTTTACACACTCACAATCACAGTAGAATTAAAACAAAATAAATTATGTTACTCCCATAGATTACAAGTGGATTGTGAGCAATAATTGTACCTACAGTCATCTACAGTCCTTTATTCATGAAAGATACTTAATCAAAAAGCTACAATTTGCCTTTTATTAGGCGCCGCTTTTGAATATATTATTGTTTTTACAATATAAACGATAATTTTTTAAGAAAATTGTAACGTTCCGTTTAATTTAAGGTTAATAATTTAAGGATATGAATACAAAACGAAATGATTTCTTGTTTGATGAATATTTATTGTTATACGATAGTGTGTATCACTTTTCTGCTATAAATACTAAATTACATACAGGCGAGGGTGTGTATACCTATTTCTTTAAATTTTTCCCTTAAGACACATACTACTTTAGTGTTTATATAGCTCTAATTACTCTTTTCTGCGATACAAATATTAAACCAATGATTAAACAAAGACAGTTTATAGGCCACAGTCACACTGGCCAAATACGCACTGGCAGACTTCACGTACCATCAGAAAAGTCTAATACGCACTTAATTTTGAAAAATATATTTGACAGGACATAGAGAGAATGAACATGTGTGAAAAAACAAACCCTAATCACACTTGTGGTCTCTTTTTGTTACCTGATTATTTATAAACATACTATTGTATTCGTAACTTAAATAAGTGAATTCGCTATTGAAAGAAAAACTTAGAAAAGTCTGTTGAAATACTTGAAGCCGTACAATGGTTCCTTGGGATGCTGGTCACGTTCCGTCGCCTTAAAAATACGACGCTTTAATCCATAAAGTACTCCGAAGTATTGCTATTCTTCCTTGCCACTTCCTTTGTACGACACAATATTATAATATTAAATTTCACTCCCTCAAGGGGCTTGCAACTAATTCCTTTTAAGCAAGTATTCAGATTGTATCGTAACATCAATATCGTTTTTACACCCTTAATATTAGCTACAACTATTACTGTTATGAAATTTAAATGATAAAAAAAATATAATGTCAATAATATAACATTATTATATTTTATAATCTGAAGCATGTTGGTGGAATTTTATTTGGTTTCAAAATTTAAGTTGCACAATCGAAATCCATTTAGTACTTATGCGCTATATTTTTTCCCTTTTTACATCTTGGTGTGGTAGACTAAGCACCGTTATTGGAAATACAAATGTCAAAAGTTAGTCATTTAGAAGACGTATCAAGTGAACCGAAATCAATCGCGGTCAAAGGCAGGCTTGTAACAAACTTTATTACCCGTTTATGAAGATGGATCAAAGAGTTTAAAATTGTTACCTTTTACGTCCCTCTGGTTTTAGTACCCAAATAACTCGTTCGTGGAATTCACATTTAAATCTCTTTACGTTAAAGTTCAAAGATGGAATAGGAGAAACAAAATTTTTATTACGTGTAATAAACTGCAGCCAAAAGTACATAATTGTATGCATTTATATGCACTTTTAAATACTTACTAAAATTGTTATTCTGTCCACCCATCAGGTCTTGAAAGTCCACCGTTCGACATAAAACTCCCTTAAATTAAGCCGCACTGACCGGTTTTCTTCAGGTTGTCAGTCAATTGTCCATAGCAGTTGGGGACCATGTATGCACCGTTTGCCAAGACGAGGTCGCCGTTCGAAAACCTTTCTTCCTCGACGGTTATCGATCCTTTGAACTACGTGGCCAACCCATTGCGACCTCAGCCGGCTTAATCTGCGAACTATGTTAGGTAATAACTTTGATTTCATGGTTGTATAATTACGGATTTTACGCCGTAGAGAAATACCGAGCATTGCTGTTTCTATAGCAGGCTGCGCGAATTTGAGCATACATAAAATGTTTTGGCCGATGACATAACACCACGTTTCAGATCTGTATATCATCACCGGCAACACACACTACGCTAACGTGTTCGACTTCAGGCACCGAAGTATTACAACCGACAAGCAGGATTGGTGTGATGTGAACATTTGACATGATTTTCATCTTGTTCATGTTCGTCTAAAAACCTACCCATTGTGAGGCGCTATTCAAACACCCGATCACAATACTAATTCCTCTTGGGAACTGCCTAAGATGACTGACATCGATGTATCGTAAGTGTACTGACCGTCAGTGGTAAATAAATTTGATACAAAATCATCCATAAATAAAATAAATAAACCTGGATCGTCTTCATATTCTCCAGCACCATGTCGGGTATACCTTTGGATGCCGATAAGCATTGACGGCGATAACCCCTTACTACCACGCGACATATCTGCTCGTTTGTCGGCTACTGGTATAGTAATCACATAGGTATTGTAAATTTTGTTTTGTAGGGTTATAGATAATTATATAATGGTAACAGATTGTATCCATGTGCGTATGAAATGTAGTCTATTTTATATCGTACTAAGCACCGATGATGACATCCTAACTCGTCCTCTTACATTTTTCTTTTGCTAAGTAATTTGCCTCCCCTAGCTACTTTTAAATAAATAAACGTTTACACACTCACACCCCCGCACTAGGTTTCCCTGTGTTGCGGGTGGCATGGACATACACATATATCACGTCACAAACACCCATGACCCGAGAACAAACATTTATCTGTCACATAAATGTCTGCCCCGGCCGGGAATCGAACCCGGGACCCCACGCTCGGCAGGCATGGTCACTACCAACTGGGCTACGGGGTCGAAACTTTTACAAATAATATATATATATATATATATATATATTTTAATATATTTTAACTGATCGCTTTATGTACATGAAGGATATACGAGAAAAACTATTATTAAAGGACTTTATAATGTATTTTAAAGCAAAATCCAAAATGATAGTTGTTAGAATTTTTGTCTGTTTCTCTGCGCGTTTGTGCGCGCCTATCTCAGAAACGGCTTAACCAATTTCGTTTTAATTTCCACAAATTTATTTCATTTTGCATAAATTTATTTACAAAATACCTAAATTATTAAATAATTTTGATAAATTTGAAGATATTTATTTGTGCAAAAATATGTCAAGAAACTCTGAATGCGCATTGACATAAAATGCATATATATTCTAAACAATAATAGTAAACATAAACACGCATAACATGAATACTCGTTAATCATGTTCGAAATTCAATACATCGACATGTGGTCCCGCGCGGCCGCCGTAATGGACATTCCGGGCATTTGGTGTTGTTTCAATTTCTATGGCTATCGTGGCTGGAATAATTCGAATATCTGGACGCAAGCATCCGGATATGCAGCCGGGTACTCGGTATGCCGCCTAGAACCCCTATTGATTGCCCGTATACCTTCGTTTATTTGCGTTTCAAGATCGTAGAATGTTTGCGCTACCTTGATTAATAATTTATTCAGAAGCATATAACCTTGTGTTCCATTGCATAGTTTTGTAGGTGCAGAAATAGAATATTATTCTTTTTCGTTCGATGAAAATGTGAGTACTTTTTACAGTTAAAATGATTCATAAAAACACTGCCATATTCTTTCTATAACGCTTAACCTATGTATATATTAGAGCTATATAATATATGTGAAGAAAGCAACACTATTACTCAAATTGCTGTTAATATTTTTGTAATATCAAATTAATTCTCATTATTATTACATGACCAGATGTTAAGTAAACATTGTCTCAAGAATACTAACGTCTTAGTTGACGTATAATTCGAAAAAACTTGTACAATTTACAAAATAATTTTAAAAGCTCTAAAGAATTAGTTGCACCCTTGTGTGCAAATATAAAAAATAGATTCAATTTTGTGTCAATCCAATTGTTTTAAATGTTTCAATTGATTACTTGACAATTCAATAAACACAATAATGATATGCTGTCCGTTAATTTATGATTATGATGTTAATGAATATTTAACAAATACATTATACGTTTGTTGTTCTATATTATTTTGCTATAATCTTAACTTTTTTATTTATACTGAATCTCGGTATAAAACACATGAGTCAAACTTATAAATCTGTTGACAATGAATGATAATATCTGTACTCATCTCACAATATTTTTCGGAAGAAAACCTTATTTCACACTTTGTGCACATAATGGTAGAATATGTCATTATACTTACTTCATGGGAGCGCCTGACTTTTTTGTATTTTTTATGAATGACAAGCAAATTTAGAATGTATTTGTAAAAAGATTGTTATAACTTTTATAACCGTGTAATTACTTAATATTTACATAATTTTAAGTGCACATAATATCTTTATTTTCTTCATAAAAAAATTCTAATCATTGTTAATGTTAGGCTTCCGATTATAATTTATATAGCATGTATAATACGTTTGTATAACTTCGAAAAATGAAGTAATTTATTTCCAAAAAACATTAATAATTTTAACAAGATTCATGAAAGGATAACTATTAAACATTGAATGTGATTAACAAATGTTTTGAGAGCCATTTTCTGAGAAGGAGTAAGGATTAGCCAAATACTTTATAGTCCATACCTAAAGAATATATAAATAGTTATGAAATAAAAAAGACAGGTAACACCTGTAAAGGATTTATTTAAATTTATGTATCATCTTCTCTCGGTACGGCTTGTGGTAGATTGTAGATATTTAAGGTGATTTCATTATGGGCTTCGTATTAAACTTCAAAATTTAATAAATGTAAAAAACAAGTACTTGATATTCGAAAATCGAACTATATATCCATAAAAGCTACCCTTTTCCAATAATGTATTCCAATATTCATGACCGGATTGCGACTACAGGTCATGACAGGTAAAACGAGTATGACATCAAGAGTTCGAGCACAGTCAGATTTGCAGCGAATGAAATAGCTGCGGGAAAAACGTACGCAATCGCTTGAAACACGAAAAACGCCATTTTAAAAACCGGAAAACCAATCAGAAAGGATACAGGGGTATAACCATCAATAGACGAAAATTTTTTGAAGAGCTGCATTGCACTGGAAATAAATTTCAAAAATAGATTTATTGCTGTTTTTTTAATTACATACTTTATATTTATGTAAATAACGGAAACCTTACTTAAGACATAAATTTTATTTATATATTTTGTACATATATTTTATACTTATATAATATAATTTATATAAATGATTATTATTTAGTAATATATTGATATATAGCATTTATTTAAAACTATTATAGCTTTAAGCCATTATCGTGACCACAACTTATTTAAGTCATTCAGACATTTATCAATTATTAAGAGACTTATTTAACTTAAGGACTTAAGTCATTGTTTTCTTAAGCCCTAAACTTAAATTTTATCTCATCTAATCTATCATCTAATTATAGTCTTATAGAGCTAAATGTAAAAATTCACATACGCTTTAAATTTTTCTTACATTGTATAAATTTTATTGCCTTCGGTAACCCTCATTCTGTGTAGTTAGAATAATCCCACGACATTTTCGCTCCCTACATATAAACTACCAGAATCCTAAAAAAGCTGAGGATTGCGTGAATTTTGCAAAAGTTTCTCCATCCTATCGTCGATGACCGAAAGTGTGAAAGCATGTAAAAAGTACGAAGACATGAGAAAGGGGAAATCTCTCCCACATGACAGACATCGCCGCGAGCAATGCTGTCTTACCTGTACTAGAGTCGCCATACTCTACATGGGATATTTTGGTCTAAACAATCAGAATTAACAGTTAAGTATTGGAAACAATTTTCAATTGCAGTAATTGCTTATTACTTGAATCTTTGGATTTAACTGAACTGTTTTTTGTTTTTTTTTTTCAAAAAGTCTTACCAACTCATTTGTCATAATATATTTCACACCGCCGCCTTCATTACAATTTGCGAAAAACGCAACTGGTTACCTATGGTCGTATGTTAAAAAATATACCCCAAAATAGGATTTTTATTTAAACTGTGACACTTGAATGTCATTAATACGTATTTTAATTCAGTTTTAAGCTTAAGTAGCAAATAAATTAGTTCGTGAACTTGTTGACCGTCTATTATTGTTAAAGTAAATTAATAAACATTATTCTATTCTACGTTAATATACGATTCGTACACTAAAAGAAGTCGTGACTAATTTTTATATATGTGTGAATATATAAACTTCATAGAAAAAAGATATTTGCTGAAACATCTACAACTGACAGAAAATAAGAGACACTCTATTTTACCCTTACGCTAAAGAGGGTTCGGGAATTAGGCCATCATTCTGCAAAATCGATACCTACCTTCTAGATTTATGGTCACATGATCTGAATATAAATTCAGAATCATGTTATTTTTGGCGACTTTATTATCCTGAATAAATTTCAATGACGTACACGGATAGTCGTGACGCATTTTTATGGTTTCATCCGATATTACCTGTATCAGTTGCAAAAAATTTACGATTGTGATAATAAAGTTATGGTGTTTGAATAAATATTGCAATTTGTTTGTTTTAATTGTCATGACCTTACGTTTGCAGTACGTGCACGTGAGCACCTCTTTATAAGTGGTTGTCTGTATTTTGTATATGTCACGAGGGTTTACCATCTTTAAAACTACCACTGTTGCACTTGGATATGACACTCTTATTTATAATACGTGTGTTATTATTTTATTATATCAGTACGTTTTAAAACTATCCGTGAAAATTTATTCTAAAATAAGATGAATACTGCATTCGAAGTAGTAATCTTATTGAATAAATTTGTGTAGAAATATATTATTTTGTACAACCCCCTCGGTATATTTTACGCCTGGAAATTTTACGCCATTTCACGGCTCAGAATTTATTAATTTAATAGTTCAGATATTCAAACGTCTATAAAGGTGCAAGTGTCTCTCAAACTTCATATTTCATTATGATGGCGCGTCCGGCATGTGAAGGCTCCACGTTAAATATTGGTCAGCGCCCGGTATTTCCAACAAGCTTCATTATTATTTTACGATCGCGCAGACACGGAGGGAATAAACTCAAGTTGTCGGAATAATTGAGAAACCAGACTGTAGAAGATACGCCTGTTGTTAGAGAAAATTAATTTCAGTACCACCTCCCACAAGAATACATCTCCAGTGCCAATTGTTTCCTCTCGCAAGTATCTGTAACGTAGCTGTGCTAAAGTTCCAACTAAAAAATTGAAAAAGTGTAGACTGTAATTAACTGAAGAACGCTGTTTCATAACATACGCCTTGTTGCGACGCGACGCGAGTACTAAACCGACGTTTAATTTAATTGTGACTCGACACTACAATTAACACACATGCTGACTCCATTGTGCACTGTTTTCATAAAAGTGTGAAAAAGTAAGGCTTTGTTGTTCAGAGGTGCGAACCGAGTCTCATATTACCAATATACAAAACGATCTGCCGGCAAAAACTTCCCATAACCCCGTCGGTACATATACAGTCCAATCGTTGATCTATTTTGATATATCTGCACGATACATAAAGTTCGTTTTCGCACAAAATACAACTGAGATGAGTCCTCTCACATCCGGAACAAATTATACTTCATCCTTGAAGACTCAGAGGAGACAAAAGTCACCCTGCTCAAAATGCGGTCGCATTCCATTTTAGACTTTATTCTGAGGCGTAAAGACAGTTGTTCCGAGATCGTTCCGTTTTATTTTCGTAGCCATTGGAAAATATCATCACAACAGAATAGGCGTAAGTGAACGCGTCAAAGTGTAAAATGAGGGGGTTTTGCGTCGTGTCAGTGAAAGTCATTAAGAACGGAATGGATGAAAATAGCATGCATATTTACTTCCCAAGTTAATATGGAGGTCATTATGAAATGATAATATGCGGGGGCTTTGAGGCATTTTATTTGATGAAATAAATATTCTCCAAAAAAAGTTACTTTTTAAAATGTAATGATCTCACTAGTTCAACTTTTTAAAATCCTTAGAAGCAAACAATCTTTTTTATATTGACAGCCAGTATATGGACAGTTGGGCCTTCGATTGATTTGCTATTAGCGGGTCCAAAAAAGGTTTCTTTTTTTAAGAATTTTCCGGAACTCAATTGCAGCGCCACCAACTACCGAGTCCAGTTGAGAGAGAAGCCTAAAAGGATCACTCATCAGCACATTGCCATTGGGCATCCAATACTGATATCTTCAAATGAAAATCTTCTAAACGACTTCCACACTGTAAGTACTTGCTTATGTGTTTTTAATATACAGTTTCATGATCGTTTAATGTAAGTTAATTAATTACGTAGATTTTAATGTTTAATTAATATTAAATTAGTAAGGAGATTGAATCTGTAGCGTAGTTGTATTTAGAACATTTTAATGAGGTAGACTTTGTAATCGACACAGAGGCCGGAACTTATTTTTGGAATGTCGGATAATATATTTTGTCTGTCTGTGAACGTATTATACGGAAACCATTTAGTGACAGAAGATACTAACCATATTTGTAACTTAAATTATCTACGATATTTTTTATGCCTGAAAATAAATCTACTCCCACGGAATAAGAAATAAAAGTTAATGTGTACATTCTAATAAGTGTGTTGACTGTTGAAAGTGTTGACAGTTCATCTGCAGCTCTTGCAAAATTGCACCATAAATATGTATATGGTTTTGATTCGTATAACTTTAAAAAAAGCATCCCTTATACAATAAATTAGTACAAACATGAAAATTATTCAATGCCTGATGAAAAATGTTATGTATCTATATATATATCTTATATTTATATATAATGTTATCTATCTATATATATATAATCTATCTATACTAATATTAAAATTTCAACCGATCGCTTTCTGTACATGAACGATATATGAGAAAAAACATTATTATGAGCCTTTATTAACGCAACAGAACCCAAAACAATAGTTATTTAAAAAATTGTCTGTTTATCTGTGCGTTTGTTCCCGCTAATTTTAGAAACGCCTTAACCGATTTCGTTCTGGTTTTCACTAATATATTGCAGTAAGCGTTACTTATTACTTAAAGTTTTTTTCATGGCAATCCGTCCATAAATAAAAAAGTTATAAATTAATACTCTAATTCATAGAACGAGAAAAACCAAGAAAATTGCAGATGCTATTTTTAAGCATAAGGTAGTTTTTCCGCAGCAAAGCGAGAACATTTGCTATACAACGGCATCGGTACTACGATCACTACATCGGTATCACTAATACCTGTAGTAAGAAATGTTTTATTTAACATGCATCTACTTTTCAACTAAACTTTGTATCTCACGCTCTGCTAGTAGAAGCTACATTTAAAAACAAGCACATACCAAGCATAAAATACAGAACTACAGAAACTTGAATCAAGTCAAGACACTAATATAAAACTATGGCTATTAAGAAAGCCATTACCTTAACCACACACCAGTTAATTACTTTGTAAGTTAACTCATTATGTTAGCACGAATTAAATTTAGCTAAGTTACCTTTGTTGTTAATTTCTTTTTTCTACAAATTTTGCTTCCACTTTGTTGCTCTTTTTGATTTATACGCATGTGTATAATGAATCAGCCGGAGTAATAAAAATAATACGTTCCCAAATAACAGTTACGAGTTATTTATTTCGAAACTGTTAATTCATTTGTAAACTTTATTGAATTATATTAATGATAGCTTAGTGGTTTGAGTGTCAGTCTCCTGCATATTTGAGCTCGAGTTCAAATCTGCTAGTTACCAAGTTATAATTTAGTTAGATATTAGGTTGCACATATGACATGATGATTTATGATTTAATGGCTAAATCAGTAATTTATTTTCAGTGATTATATAAATAGTTATAGCAATATTATATTGATAACATATTTTAGTACTTACGCTATATATTAATTAAATAGTTTGGGGGTCTGAAAATGGTAACGGATATTAAGGAAGTATATTCTTCCGCTTTTGGAAACGTAATCGTACACGAACAAAAATGACTCACATCTGAAACATTTGTTACTGATGTTTATATTTTTTTGTTTATAACACTTAAACTCTCTTCATAAATCATTTGTGGTCATTGCATTCTGATACAGACAGACTTTGTTTTATATGATGTTATTTTGTACTGAATAAACAGTTCCTCGTACGACAAGAATGTTAATTAAATATCGTAACGCAGCTAGCAATACCAAATACCGATAACTTCCTTCCTTATTATTATTATATTATATTATATTATTATTTTATTTCTCTTCGCCTGTAATTCATATTAATCCACCACACGTTAGCCAGCTTTGTTCTATCGACGCACGTAAATGGATTTATTCACCTTTGCACACATTTTATTTATGTTGAAGAATTTCCATGACCTAGATACGCTCAAGCAATAAGAAGTTGGTGAAAATAAACTCATCTGAGTCTTGTATTATCTCATGTTTTTATTTACATACAAAAAAACGAATGCTATTACTAGCTACAGATACAAAATTACTGTTATTAAACCAAAACGAAATATTGTAATTTAAGATTTTTTTAAATCAGCACTAACTTTGTTTTTTTTTTCAAATTCAAGTGTGCATATTAAAAATATAATAATAAAAATAAAAATATATGGGAGATTCAAATTCAAAATCATTTAATCATATAAATATTCTGTAAATACACTTATGAACGTCATCTTTTGCTTCTACCACCGTTTCGAAAAAGTGCTTTAACATTGAGGAGAAGGAACGGCGATACAAACTCCTCAGAACACCTTTTAAACAACACATGGTAATTACAAAAGTTTAATCCTGTGCGGAACTGGTTTCGACACTATTATTTCCAGGCGTCCTTGTCATTAATGTATTCATCTATACTATAATATATTTTGACTATAAGCTGTATTTTAATGCTTCGCTTAAAAGTTCCCATGGGTAACTCGCGTATCAACTTAGGAATCCTACTGTGAAAACGAACTCCAAGCCCTATAAAGGAACGCTGAATCTTTTGAAGACGATATGAAGATGTTAGAAGAGATTAAAAAAACAAATAAAATTATACTTGATCCTAATCATCTCTTATCAATCTCATAAAACCATCATTATCAACACAGCGCTGTCACAATGGGGTGAGATATTATTAGGTGAGGGGTAAAACAATAATCTACTGTCCACACCACACTGACCAAGTGTAGATTAGCAGACTTCGCACACCTTAGAGAATATTATTGAATCATTTTTCAAGATGTTTTCCTTCAGCGCATCGAGTGATAAATATTTATAACATGCTTATGAATGAACTGAGAATAAAAACGAGACTGAAATTAAGAGGTGCGTGCAGGATGCGAACTCGGAACTCACGAGCAGGAGTTTTACATTCAAACCACTAGGCTATCATTGCATACCATTTTAAGAAAGTCTAACTAGGTTTCAACAGTTTGTAGTGTTATTGAGCTCACTTTGACGTCAGTATCAGGCATGTTTATTTCTTTATACAAGGTTTCCGTCAGTAGCAGTCGCGCTCAGCTCCTGCAAGCTTTTGTAAGTTTCTGCACTTTCTCGATGCATTTCTAAATTAAAAATCCATGAAATAATAAAAAAGTGCCTTGCGTTCAGTAGGTTCAAGTAATTATTGTATAAAGTTTTCAAAAAGTAATTATAAAATCCAGTCGAGAAAAAGAGAATTAAGACATATATCCGTTCTTTAATGGGAAACATTTGGGATTAAAAATTGATTCTAGTTAAAAATAACCATATTTCAGGTTGCAGTTAAATTGTCCGCTACACAATATTTATTGATGTTTGTATAACATTCAAATTTGAATATCATGAAGTGCCTACGTCGTATAAAGTGCCTCGTTCCTCGGATTGCGATCAACTTTAATTGAATTGTTTACTGCAGTCATAACTTAAAGTCTAACAATTATTCAACTATAAAGTCAGTATATTGGTTAAATTGTAGCAATGTTTCTGTATATACTTAAAGACTGTAAATGTAAATCTTGTACTTGAACAAGTTGTGAGACTTTTTGCTTTTCGGCAGATACGAAAAGGCTCCGCAATCTTATGTACATAAACATGATTCGCAAAACGGCTAAGAGTACGAGTACGAGTAAGAGTACGAGTGTACAGTTAAATTATCTCGCATTCACTTTGATGTCAAAACGAGCAAAATTATTTCATTGCACAATAATGTATGTCCATAATACTTTATTAACACTTTATTATTAACCGGTCTCGACATAATTTTAAATTCATTTAAAATGATTTTTCAAGGCACGGTAATTGTACAGGAATAGTCTTTAACTTGTTTATCAAAAATATTTAATGTAGAGAAAAGTCACGATAGAGGAATGGAAAACGATAATAAAAATGAATTCTGCTTAACACTAAACACGTTCTCCAAAACACGGATCTAATAAGTAGTCCGTTTGTGACTACGTGTTTTGCTTCGTCATTTGTTATGCGCACCGTGAAGGATTGGAATAATTTGCCCGCGTCGGTATTTCCATCAGATTATAGTGTGAACTCAAATAAATAATACGACTTCAAGTCAAGAGTGAATAGGGTTTTTCTTACTTAGTGCGCTTTATTTACTAAGGATACATCCCACGTACCAGTAGATGGGATTATAGTCATATATTGAAAAAAAAAAGCCCTCCAAAAATATTTTTAGCCGTCATCCACTTTTATACATATATATATATATATTTATATATATAATGGCTTAGTTGTAAGGCGTATTCTTTGTCGTTTTTGAGTCCAAACTAGCCTCTGATGCTCGCGGTTCTCTGCAGAGCAAAAGACGAGACAAAGTCGTCAGGTTCTATTATCACAAAAATATATTTGTGTAAATAATGACATAAAATCATTAAAATGATCAACGTCATATTATAGTTTTTAAAATAAACATGTCATAAATCGCAATGAAAATCGTTAAGAGTTGAAACAACTTCGCACTAGCTAAGTATTAAAAGTTGGGTAATTATAAAGCCAACGGTATTCAGAAGCGGTTATAATTTATTTTGCTCATATTATGAATACGGTATTCAACGTGTACAGCTCCTAAGATATTAATATAAGTAGGTGTATAATTTAATTTAAATATAAGATTTAATTTAAGAGGTTGCTTAGTCCTTTACCCTTAGCTTGTTCAAAGACTTAGTGCAAGGAGTTGGATGGTTGACGGTCATTTGGATGGCATTCTACCGTTCCGCTCTCTTGGCGTTTTTGTCCGCATGTGCGTACGTCTCGCTAACGTCAAATGCTTTACAGTTCCGTGAATGTGTATACCAGTAACGCATTCATACTTGTCTACTGAAGTCGTTATACTTGCACGCGAATGTTAGTTTAAATGGTCTTCTGAAATGAATTTATCACTAACTTTAAACATTATATGCTTATACTATGTTATCATAATAATTTTAATTTAATTTGACGTGGAATAAAACCACCTACAAATTGAATCCTTTTGATGTACGTTTTAAATAGTTTTTGTAAGATTTTAAACTCAACCCATTGTATTCATATGTCGAACCGTGTGGTGTATGTACTCTGAAGACCTACAAGTAACATATCGTGACTTATACATTAAAAAGCTTGTGTACTCTTATCATATAATGGAGAGTCTTTTAAATATGGCTTTATATGCCCATTTTTGTACAAATTTCAGTTGTATTTGAAATATTTGCATTTGTTTTATTTTATATTTATTGACATGTTAAGAATAACACTGTGCACTAATATTAATGATAATTATATATATATATATATATATATATATATATATATA
>PDGT01000003.1:8050127-8086321 GCA_003671415.1 Megathymus violae | reverse complement strand
ACTGAGTTCCATTGAATGCTTGATTTGAACTATTCTATTATTTTCAGTTTAATCTCTTAATGTAAGACACTCATTAGTAACCTATATATCAAGGTTTTGGTCAAAAATAAACCCATACGAACAAAAATCCGAAAACCGCAACGAAAATCATATCAATTGCAAATCTTGCCGTACAACAACTGCAACTAAAACAGCGGAATTGAAAGCAGTCTTTGAAAATGAAAACCCTTTGTCAATATAGAAAAGACGAACAAATCAAAATAATAACTAGGAACCAATCGGAACAAAAAGCGCCGAAACTTAACAACCGTCGTAATTGAGTCCTTCGTCGACTCTTGACAATACAATGTCTAAGACAATATTCCCTTCATAAAATGCAATATAGACTCTTGGGACGCTGCCATTAAAATAAGACATGGCGAAGTACGAGCCAGCATTGTCCTCTACCTTATTCTCGACCGTCTATAATTTTGATAATAGGCTAGAAAATATTCCTTTGTCTTAAACAGACTATCTGCTTGTAAGATGTCGTTCGATTATTTTCCGTGAACATTGTGAATCTCTGTGGGCTATCGTTAAGTCTCTTACTTTTATAGCGCTAATAACTTCACAAAGCTACCGCTGCCTCTGCGTTCAATGGCGAATTGTTGGCTTGATTATCTTTAAATGTGTTCCTCCTTTACCTTTCAAATTACTCTGCTATTCCCCGCAGTAGACCAAGAATTATTATTATTAATATTCATTGTTATTTATTATTGCTCTTATTCAAGAAATTGTATTATAATTGTTTTGACCACTTTTTGTTTATAAAATATGTAGTCAGATAAAAATAATTCTAGAGAAGCGATATATTTTTAATTATATTCAATTTACTTCTATTTATGTAAAATAAAGGGCTAATTAAAATGATATGCATGCATATTTACCATCCTCCTTAAAAAATAAAATTCTGAATACAGGTTAAAAATGAATGGTAATTGAAAAATTGTATAAAAACAAGCATAATCAGGACAAAATTATTAAAATATGAATTATTTTTATTTTATATAATACACTTTTTAAAAGGAATTTAATGTTTATTTTATGTTTTAAATCATGACCATTTGTTCGGCAAAAGCTTTCACAATTTTGCTCTATTATTCTAACAATGTTTGCATTAGTTGCTACGAAATTTTCATACTGTAACTATGTACCGAATAAACCTCCACCTCGTAACTCGTGCACCCACAGAGTGCAACGCGAGCTCTCTTTAACTATTCTTAATGACTCGACGAAGGCATAATTGCATTTTTTCACACTCCACTAACAGCAATTTCACTAATTTCGTAGGCTGCCAACGTGGAAATGATGGTTTTCATACAGAATCAAAGTGCAGTTCACCTCACCCATTTAGCATTTCCTATATGCCTTTATTCAAGATATTTGTTATTTATTTAGTAATTTTTATCTTTCTTATTCATTTCTTTATGTAGTGTTAACTTACTTAGATGTATTTTGAAAAAACGCAAGGCAACAAATTTCAGGAAAAAAAATATATTTAAATTAGATAACTAAAATTTGAAATAATATCGTGGTTGATAATCATTGAAGTATTCGTTACAAAATATTTTTATTTTTATTTTTATATGAAATAACTTTTGATTATAATAAAAAAATTAAAAGTAGTAGAATTAAAACAAAAAAAAATACAAAGGTTAAACTATTAATGTAACCTAATTTTAAAATAAGAATTTAGACATAAAATTATTTTATTGCCCACGTTTTATAAATAAGTGTGCACAATTTCGAATACACACTTTGTATACATATGTATACTTTGTATACACTTCCAGTAGACAAACTAGTAAAGATTAATTCAATTAAATCATTCTTATATGAGTACATAATTACTTACATTCGAATATACGATAAAGTACGTAGTATATGAATATTGACGCTCTCTAACTTTTAATAAAAGCATACGGTATTTTACTCGGAATTTCTATTTATGTTTTTATACTTTTTTATTTTAAATTTAAACTTGATTGTCAATTAAAACTCCTGGACAATAGTTGCTGTGAGTATGCGTCTATTCTAATTATGCTTAGTAAAACTTCGTAACGAACTTAAAATCTTTAGCAAGAAACGGAGTGAGGGCCTAAATTGTCTTGAAATTGTTAATACAATCTGTGGAAAGGCGCTTTGAAATTATTTTAATGCAGAACATTTTAATAGCTTAATTAGTTTTGTACAATGGCGAGTCGTATTAATTAATATCTTATTAATATTTTGAACGATGTGTTTATTATTTTTATAATTTGTTAGTGAACTATAAATATATAAACCTTAGGTTATATAATTATAAATGAAAATAAAATAAAATGATTAATTAATTAAAATAAGTGTATAAATCCTGGTGGTGCAGTACTCATAATGATACCAAAAATGGTAATAAAAACTACTATATACAAGCTCATTACACGTTAAAAATATTTCAGCCTTGATTTTTAGGAGGACCATACATGAGTAAAGTTGTGATCGAGCTGAACGATACACACCCCAGCAACCTCCAAAAGATAGATAGATTCTATCTTCATTACATACTAATGCCTTTACCTCGTCATTGATTGACAGGTTGCAACGTGAAGAGAGAAGGTGGCTAAGACTAAAGAAAGGCAGGAAATTCTTATACCTTCTTGTGCCACCAGTCTACTGACAAAAAGAGAATAATCTTTACTATTACATGTAAATGTAGTGGTATAATTTTGGACCAAAAATATCTTCTTACCTTTTTGAGTTATGCAACTTCATTTATTTATCTTGAACAATAAAATTATTGTTTCAGAACAATATTTCGAAATTATAAACATGAAATGTCGCCTCCCATATATAAGATTTTGATCCTACAAAAACATTTTTCTGGTTGTATATTGCATCCAACAGGACTCTATTATTACCCCGACCTAACTTTTTCGATAACCATTACGAACAAAAAGTACTGGGTACTGTCTTTAGCTCTGATTTCTCAGACAAAGAAACAAAAACTTTTTAGAACCTCTCGCGTCCAACAAAATCACTAGATAAAGTTTACGAAAAATGTGGGTAAATTTCCAAGTTGCTGTGAAAATAAATAAATTACTTTCTGAATAAATAATGATTCTACTAAAATATTACCAACACGTATGGTCTTTGAAAGATTTTTCGTTTTCTATATAAAAGATAAATGAAATTTATCGGACTGGGGGCAGTTTTATATATTCGTAGCATAGATGTAACGACCTCATTTCATGCTTGAGTACAAGACAACCTCCCCGCTTGTGAAATAAGTAACTTGGCCAGCAAGACGTCAGCAACTCTCCTGGTGTTATAGATATACTCGTATATATACGGCGGACGGCGGAGAATACTCACCTTCGTATGGTTCATCTGCTTGTTTTCATGCGGCTTTATAAAAACATCAAATATATCGAGATAAATTTTCTGTAAGATTCATTGACAGTATTAATATTACAAAAATGTACTTTACTTTTGAGAGTTATAGCGCTTTGTAATATATGTATATTAACATTTTATCACTTCCCAAAATACGCGAAACTCGTTTTCATCATAGCTGGATATTCTAAAGAACATTTTTCTGTTATCAATTACGTTTCTAAAGATCACGGGGCTTTATGATATTTTTGAGGCTTTCATTAAAATTTTCTTCAGAGACTGGGGTTTGTCTCATTATTACATTGAATTTAAAGTGGCAGTGCGACGAGGGGCGAAATTGAGTTGCGGTCTACCTAAAGCAAACACCTCCGACACTTTTGCTGAGATTTTAATTATTTAGGTTAATAACAGAATTTTCTCGTTACATTACTATTGCAGCTTATTTAACGTAACTTTGTAATTTGTTTTTTATATATTTTTATTTTTTATACCTATAAATAAATATAAGTATCAAGTAAACTGTTTATTACGGCTCCAAGAAAACACTATTGTAGTCAATACTGACGTTATGTTTCTTAAAATTTAGCAGGAAACCTTGAGAATTTCCAATCTTCCCTGCTCATATACATGAGTTGCAAAGTTGATACGGGAGTAACCTACTGAAACTTTTAAGCGACGCGTTAAAGGACAGCTTATAGGTAAAGGAGTTTGTGGTACAAATTAATATATTAATAACAAGGATACCTGGAAATAACAGTGCCAATAAACGAATTCCGCGCAGTTTAAAACTAACTTTGTAATTACCATTTGTTGTTCAAAAGATATGCCAAGGAGTTTATTTCGCCGTTTCTTCTCCTCAATGTTAAAGCACCTTTTCGAAATGGTTATAGAAGCAAAAAATGACGTACATAAGTGTATTTACAGAATACCTACATGATTAAATGATTTTAAATTTGGTAATTGCTTATTTTTGTGTACATGTGTAAAAATTCATAATAAAATTTCGTCTAAGTTTATGGAACTTTTGTATTGCAAATTCGAAGCTCATATCAAAGACATTCTTATGATGAAAATTTACAATAATCCGAGTGATTATTCAAGTCAAAATGCTTAGATATGATATAGATACATATAATGTTTGATAACTAAAAAATATAATGTTTGATAAATAAAAGATATTACTTATTTACTAATAAAAATGTCCTACGTAACTGTGAGTAGAAAATATTTTCTAAGGTTCTTGCCGCACCTTTTTTCCAAGATTTATGACAGGGACTTGATGAAGCCATGGTTTCTTGAAACTCTAATGACAAATTTAGTAGTACATGGTTAGTGGTACATCGTTAAGACCGAAGCTGCAATGCAGACCGAAGCTGCGGTGGTTGAATGTTCTTCAGAACGAAATGAAAAGTTGCGAGCTCGCGGAATCACATGTCCTGGATAGGGCGAAGTCGAAGAGAAGAAGCAGGAAAGCGATCTTACTTAGAAGGCCCTTATCCTTAAATGTCATTTAAATATCTATCAACTATTGGACTCTGCGTTTGGGTGACATTAAAAATCGTGAAAATCAATTAAAGTTATTTTTTTATGAGACACTTATTTTAATTAATATTTATTACTATTAAGAGATTTTATTTCAATTAAGATGGTAAAAAATACAGAGAGAATTTGCAAATAGAAACTTGTGTATTTTATATGTATCCTGGTAACTCCGAAAAAAAAAGAGTATGTTAGTTAACGTTTTTTTAGCTTAGCTACTACTACTCTGGTACCTATTTATTAATCCAAAGCTTACTTCCCGAAGCGGAGCTTAAAAAGCTTATTATTAATAAGCAAAAAAATTAACTGAATGCTGAACTTATTCATTGTTTCGCACAACCAGTATAAAACGGAATCCGAATTACTCTAGCCATGCGTTTTGAAAATTACCTTAATCGGTTAAATTGAAAATAAAGAAAACAATTGCAAAGTGCAGCCTGCAACAGATTTTTGGGTACATTTACATTTTTTATAATTTTAAAATTGTATCGATTAAAAAAAATTGAAAAAGACGCACAAAAATAGTTCATTATCTTCATCACCTTTATTTCTGAAACTACAGAAAATAAATGAGAAGAAAGAAAAGAAAGCTCTTTTTAAACTTCGCATGAAAATTTCCGTTGTTCCGAGAATACATCGGTAGGTATCTCATTCTACAGTTTACGGGAACGCGGCAAAAGGGATCGTGAAAATTGAACCATTGAAGTAGGTGTTAAATGTAAACGCCAGAATTAATATCTGCCATACCTGAGCAACAATGGTTGACTAATACCTTAATACTCGTATACTACTTACACAGAAAGCTGGCTACCCAATGGCATTATCTCACAGGGAGACTTTAAGAATGAAGCTAATTGCAGACCCGGTCAAAGGCATTAGTAATAACCAAAGTGACTGGAAATGCCTTCTATCTACATTATCGGAAGCCATATTGGCGTTCACTGGTCACCTTTTATTCCTTTAGATACCCCAGGGGCTGCTTATTAATTACAGATGCAATTACTTTTGAAAGGTTATCTCTAAGTCATTATACCTTTACGATTAATTGTTCTTTAAATTTCTATAGTAAATGGAAAATATACTTGTGTAATTACAGTACGAAACCTGATATTTTACGCGAGTCTGATCCGAATATGACTTGTTATTTTTTAAGTAGTTATGTTGTATCATAATATATTTTAAAGATTTTCATTTTAAAAAGCTATTTAGACAGAATTCCGTTTTAGGTACTATCGTTATCATACTCATAAATTATGAATGCCGCGACGCCTAGACACGGGACTTTTTGCTCGTTTTTATGCTAAGCTAGAGTTTATATTGTATGAATTAGAAATATGTTTTCATGATTAAAGTGAATGTAATAAAAATTAATTTAAAGCAATGCAGAGCTTACTGTACTGTACTGGGGAAATTATACATGTTCATGAATGAATATTTACGTAATTCTATACATTTTTGGGTAAATAAATAATATTTTCTAGTTGAAAAAAAAGATAGCAATTGAACGAATATATAAATATACCATACATATATAATGTTTTACACGACTTTACTTTCAAAGGCACTGTTTATAATAAAGCTCTTTTTTTGATTACCGTAATAGTAATAATACTTACTGGCAGATGGATCAACTGATGATATGTGGTCTCCGCCACCTACACATATACCCAAACGAAGTGACGCTTCTTTTATCTCATCGAGGCGATGGGCACTGCCACCGGGAACCGATTAATTTGCTTATTAGCTTTGTAATACTGCAACCGCACAATATTAAACACATTTCGCAGCACATTTTAGAAGAGTAGTTAGTGCCACAGGTAAAGGAATTTACCGCAACGCAACGTACCGTCGGAATCAGGCTAGTTGCTATAGATGTCGGGGACCTTTAAAAAACGGACGTTGTCTCGTCCGTTGATCAGCAAGCAGCACCTGTTCGTTGCAGGGAAGATTGGGTTTTACTAAGGATGCTTGGAAAGGGACTTCAATCCCAGTCTATTTCTATACCTTCTTCTCGATCTCATTACAATTTATTTGTCTGAAATTACGATAAGCTATTTCGAGCTACATTTCCGTAGCATCATACACAAAAATATTTAGGATCAAGCTCATAGGAGAACCTTTGGTGTTTTAATCAGACATCCACCCGGTGGCCACGCCCCTCGGTGTAATTAGAACGCCTCCTTATAGAGGCTCGCACCTTTAACGAGAATGAATGACGGCTCAGGTCACGCCACTCTAATTCTGAGAGGAAATATGTCAAATATCTACGTAGTGAGTCACCACAATTTTGATCATATAAAAAATTATATCCTATAAGATGTTGATCGTACAAAAGCTTGCGATCCACCTGGAGTGAACTGGTACTACAATAATAAAAAGACCTACTAATTATTACTAATGACTGCTGCTGTACAGTGTGTGGAGTAAAACAAATTATAGGTGAAACGTTTGATATTTCTCCATACATTTTGGTATTCAGCATTCTAAAAACGGTGTCGAAGTGGTGGATATATTTTCTCACGACATCTCTTTGAAGTGTGAACTAGCAAAGATGTCAAGTTGTCTCTACGACAAATATAAAACATTGTCTGTACAGAAATGTAATATATGTAGACGAACTTTAAAAATACGATATATGTATTCAAAATTAATCGATTTTTTCGACAATGATGAAGAAGATTAAAACAATAAAAGTTAAAGAGATTTAAGAAGAATTATGTTGAGATTATGATTATATTCCTAATCTCTTATGGCTTTATTGATTTAATGAAATGACGAAATAATACAATAAAATATTTTCAAAGATATAAATTACAAAAAGTGTAAATAGTCATAAAAATACAAGTATTTTAAAGCGGTAGTATTTTAATGCCTAAAATTGTATTTCCTCAAAATATTCTTTGTGTATTTATATCCTGTATATATATTATATCGACTGTATCTATACCTGACAACATGCGAATTAATTTCGGTGTACGCTCTTTATAACTCATCAAAGACTTTCCCTAAAACATCTACCTGACATAGTCAATTTTCACTCTTACACATTGACACTGAACCTTAACGATTAAAATTTTTCTCACAAGTAAACGAAAATGGCAACTGGCCAATAAAGACAAAAAGGTTATGCGAGATCAAACAGCAGACAAACGAATGATCCAATAGAAGTTGCAATTTTTACTTTTTAAGCAAAGAATCAAAAAGGGGAAGCCGATCTCACCATCAGATTGGATGATGCGAAAGGCTAAAAAGGATGCTTTTGAGTGACCAAAGATTTAAAGAGTTATTGCGAAGCTAGTGTACCAACAACGTGTTTGAGAAAACAGTAATTCTTAGTTTAGTACATGTTTCTATGAAACATGAGTCTGTTACTCATAAATAATTTGAATAATCATAATAACTATTTCAAATTTATAAACTTACCTTTTGTAACTTAAAAATCTATTTTATTTTAACACTGAATGGTTGAACACATACTACTGAATATATTACGGCTTATTTTCGTCGTAGTTTAGGTGGACACATCAAGTTATGTCGTTCCTCTCGGACGACTCCTGAAAAGTGACTTCGGATAGCTCCAAAAATGGAAAACACGTATAAGAACTTGGTGATTATGTACTTCAACTTATTATTTCTGAATATTAATGAATACAAATACACATAACTATTGTACTATGTAGTTGGATATTAGATGGTGTTATCGCTAAACAACGTTCTATATCACACCACCATTGGATATAAATTAATTAATTATCCCGTACATAGCAATTATTTGAGTTTACCTTCATTTATCAGGACTAATAATAATAATAATAAACTAATAATAGATAAACACGCAAGTAAAACTTTTTTACTCAAACAAGGGAAGGAATCGAAAAGTGAAAAATAAATTAAGTATTTTTTCCTTTAAGTGACCAATTTTGGGTCGAATGAGATGCTACATCACAATATACTAGTACCGTAGAGATTCATTCGGATACTTTTATTTCTCTACACATATTCTGCTCTTTCATGACAAATTTGAAAAAAATTACGTTTACTGTAATGTTCCAGCGAAATTATACGTGAGTATATAAATATTTAAAAACAATGAGCAGCAACAAAGGTATTTGTTTTTTGGACTCTTTGGACTACTTCAGCGTTCAGCGTACTATTCATAATCATTCAACTTAACGAAAAATTACGAAAAATAAACTAACTTTATTTAACAACTAAATACTTATAAAATATACAATTGATTAATGTATTTAATTTAAATTTGATTTAGGAAAATAATGAAATTTAAAGATACACAAGTATCCAAATAATGGTAGTATAGTAGTACTGTAGTCATAATACTTTTGTTATTAAACATTCTTATGTAAACTTTTAAATGGTTAATTAGAATTTGCTAACAATGATCAATCTTTAAGACACGAGGAACATAGAAAAGATTAATATAAATATAGTACCAACTGAAACAAAATTAAATAAAGCTTTTGTCGATGTGAAGGATCGTATTTTGTATTTTATTGAATAAAGGGGTAATGTATATAATGTAATGTAATTTTATGACGCGATATGTAAAAAATTGCGTTAAAAATGTTATTTTGATAAAAACAATATTTCACGCAATAAATTGTTAAATAGATCTTGAATAAAATTTTACTTTATTAGTATTGCAAGTACTTTCCAAGATATCTGAGACGTAATCTTGCAGCCTTTGGGAGACATGTTGTTCTAGTCGTAGTAAATAAACATCTACGTTGCATTAAAACAATAAGATTGCCAATTGTTTTGCAATACAAGTGGATCAACTTTTGAATTGGTAAATAACTTGTAACTATTGTTGCGGTGGGCCTGGTTACCTGTGACAGGTTTTTAACCTACTATGAGAACCAGCTTCCACAAATACTGTAGTTCTACAAATTTTTGTAATCACTTCATTGTGGCACTTTTTTGTATTTGTAGTGGAAAATGAACGATTATTATATCAATTATTATTAAAATGACAACAGGGTTGCCAACTGTTCTGCAATACATGTGGATAATATTGTAAAATTATATTGCTGAATTATTCGATAAAAAAAAAATTAATGTATTTTAGTGCCGCTTAATAAAAAAAAAACTAAATAAATACTATTTCATTTAGTAAAATATAATATCGATACATATTGGAAATAAAAGTTAGTTAATTTAATATATTGACTTTTAATAAGGCAATATTAAAATTCAGAACCAAGTTTGAATATATATTTGAAAGTTACTGAGAAAGTCTAACAATACTGTTTGAAGGTAATGCTTTGCGAATGAGATACTAAATTTGAAATATATTACTATACTTTGGAACTTGAAGTAGGTATTATAACATAAAACGTATTTAAATTTTCAATATAAAGTTTTTCTTGTAAAAATTCAGATTAAAAATAAATACTTAGTGGCGATAATAGTATTTTTCCATTTCAAAATAATATATTTTTTATTTATTCCACATTTGAATTACATTAACCTCTAATTACATTTATTCTTTCATTACGTATAGATTTTTTAGAAGAACTCATAATCCAAATCCGATTCTAGAAACCATTCGGAATATCGAAATGGTCAAATAACCTAGTGAATATTTTCGGGTCAACATCGTCTAAGAAATATTGCTAAATAGCCATTAAAAATGCGTACCTGACTTCTTAGAAGAGAGGTTCCGGCTTATTTGCGAACTGTACCCATGAAAACTCTCTCCGTTACATCCATCGTGTAGAGAAATCCATCTTGTCCCATAACGCACCGGTGCCTCTTTTGAAATTGTACACATTTATAACCGGGCTCAAACAAAATTACCAACGTTTGATTAGTCAAAGGTTTATTCATTCTAAGGACTCTTTGGTAGATTATTTGAGAAAACTATTATTTTTCTAGTATTATTAATCATTGATCAATTTAAATGTACATAATTGTCCTTATTGATTGTATTATCAATTACATTACGTACGGTTTTTTAACATAGGTTTTTGCTAAATAAATTTTTTTTTTAATTTTACCCCAAAAGAGATTATACAGATTATATAAAACTTCTGTCATTATTATGCTCAAATGCATAAGGATTGTTATTTAATCTTTAGCTTAGAAAGAAATAAACAGATAATGGTTAAAGAATAAATATATAAATGAAGATTTATCAAACTTTTGTTGATTGAAAAATAACGTAATAATAAGTACGAATATTAATTCGTACTTCGATTAACTATAAATATGTACATTTTATTTGACAATTCCTGTATACATTCAGTACAAAAGCATTTTTTGCACATTTCTGTTCAGTTCTGCCCCAAAAGTATACAAAATTTCATAAGTAAATTTCTCATAACTATGTTTTCACAACTACATTTAGGAACAGCAAATCTAATAATAAATTTATTGTGCACTGCTACAATATTTATGGAATACTGTGAACAAAATTTATCTATGAAACAAAATTTACCTTGCGAGAAGAAAAGCATTAATTCACAAAAACCCAATATGCATTAAAATGCTTTGAAATTCAGCTGAAGTGACTAGTGGTAGATAACTTTGTCTATTATTATTCTTGTATGCAAGGGCTAAGGATGTCAAACTCTGTCAAAAATTATATGGATCTTTAAACAAACAATATCCTCTGCACATGCTTATGAAATATTCATTAATTACAATATTCTGATTCAATGCGCATTGTGTTTGCTAGCATTATAATTATGCAGGAAAATTATATTACGAATAAATATACGATATTCATGGAACAATTAATTACCTATCTATACTGTATCGATAGCAGTAGTATTCTGCTGAAGTACGTACATCTAAAAGTTTTCGGGTCCAAAATGGAACTCTTGTAGGGTCAATGGCGTGTCCAAAAATTCCTTCCAAATTGGTGGAAAATTTCACGAAATTTCATATTCCACTAACATGCAGCCGACCGAAAATTTTTATAATATACTTATAAATGTCATATATATCGATGCCATAAATCTATGCCTAATGGAAATTATGTATTTGTTTCAGATTACGCAGACAATGATTCAGACATAGCGCAATAGTTATTTAAATGGACGACATTATGCAACGAATGCGAAGCACTATGACATTGTTTTGGATTTTAAGTGGATTTGTTGCTGTCCACGCGGTGAAAATTGTCATTGAACCTCTGCCAAAAGGTAAGTTTATATATCGAAACAAAGTTCTGACTTAATTATATTTTTGACTTGAAAAGACGGTATTTTAACCTTATTGGAATTTGTTAGGCCTCCAAGAAAACTAAATCACAGAATCTTGGGAATCGTCTTGCAGCAAAATCTAATAAGACACAAAATTATAACATTGAGATCATATATACATATATTTTATAAGTAAGAAAATTTATTCCACATTTCATACATCGAGGAACCTCGAAAAAAATTACAGGCGCTTACATATAAAATAAGGAAACGAACTTATGAACTTAAAAATTAAAAATGCATTGTCCAAAAATGCATTGGTCCAAAGGAATTACGTTACGTTTCCACACTCACACCTCCGCACTAGGATTCCCTGTGTTACGAGTGGCATGGACAAACACAAATATGACATTACAAACACCCATGACCCGAGAACTAACATTTATCTGTCACATAAATGTCTGCTCCGGCCGGGAATCGTACCTGGGACCCCTCGCTCGGCAGGCAGGGTCACTACCAACTAAGCTATGGGGTCGTCAATTGACGATTGGCGAAATGAATAACATTAAAAAAAAACACTATTTAAAAGACGATTATTAAGCTTTCGTTGTTTAAATAAATTTTTCGATTATAAAAATTACCAGCGATTATAAAGAATTAATAGTTAGACCAACACAATTACGAATTAACTTAATGTAATAAAGTTTTCAGTATTGAGATATGTTTTCATATGAGATACAAAAGTCTACCTATATGTAGCAGCCAGGAGCTCTAAAAAGCAAGAATCTCTATCCTATAATCTTCCCAGAAATATTGAATATCTTTCAAGATCAGATAATAATAAATCTTTTGACTTTGCCAACACTCTTCAAGTGTATAACAAAAAAAAATTTACGTCGATAACACAACATTGTAAGAGGTTGCTGATGTCATGCAACCTGTTTCAATCCTTTTTTAAGGTAATATGAAGTAGCCTTTTTAATCTCTTATTGTCTCGGGTTATTATGTTACGTTCAAAATTTAAGATTTATTCGAAAGAATAGCATTTCTATCAAATGTCAAAAAAATGAAATATAGTAATTGTCACGTTGTTTCACTAGTAAATAAGTACTTTAAGATGGTAAACGTATAGTTTATTTTTGGTTATAATATTCATAGTTATTATTACTTAATTATTTAAGTTCATTCAGGAAGAAACATGTTAAATATTTGTCATATACCTTTTTTATTAAGCGATGAAGCTCTTATTAATAGATCGATGTCGCTCGCAATTTTTAATAAAAAAACTTACCTAAATGAATTGACGTCAAAACTTCGCTCTTTTTTATCTGCCAACTATGCTCGTTATGAGGAACGAAAAATAAGAGTGCACATCAAGAACAAAAGAGGCTCTTTTGACCTGTCGCTCACAGGAGAGGTAAACAGAATCGGGCGTCCGGTTTTAATTTACATTTTTTAAGTCGAAGCGAGTCGAACGCCTCTCCCCCAGCTTCCTCCCTTGATATGGCACGACTTCGTTTTAGTTTCGTTTAATTTCCTATCTCTCTTATCGTGACATTTATTACCAAGTTGTTCTTCTGCGATGTATTAGCGACAAGCGATAAACATTTTTAAAGTTAAACTAATCGTTAGAGGTACCTTCGCTATGACACGTAAAATAATAAGGGTCCAAGTGTAGCGATTGACAATTGTGTCGACAAAATAAGTATTTTCTGAAAATATGGTGAGTATGATCTCAGTCGGTGAAATTATTCAAAAGTCCTACGATAAAATTGATATATCTTACATTTCCTACAACATTCAAAATAAATTTAAATTTTCACGTTAAACCTTTCTCTCGTATACGTTTTACTAATATTAAAACAGTTTTTATTACCTGGAGTTGGATTTCAATAGTTTGTTTAATAAAATCCATCAAGGCCAAATACAAGACATACATGGATCACAAAGACGAAGAAGTACATATCGTGAATATAACATGATATTTTGTCATATATATAAGCGTCGTACACAAGCACAGTATTACAAGTACAAAAAAAATCTTATCTGTTAATCTGAATAATGTGAATACACGTCATATGAATCGTTTAATCGTCCGCGGTACAACATACTCCGGTAAGTCACGCACCCACACCGGTGTGACTTTGTCCGTGAATCACAACCACTAATAACCATTTGAGATTAATTTTTATTTGCGACTCCTCACTCCATTTTCGGTTCTCGCTCGGAAGACTTTATTGTATTCACATTAATTTACAGTCCACAGCTGCGAATAACGTGGATTTGTAAGGAGTTTTTATCTGCCTTCAACCTTCTTTCTTTTGAAAGTGAGAGCTCCTATTAATATTAATTAAAAGTTTGAATAATTGAATGGATTCGGAATTGTTCCCCGTTGTTGGGTTTCTCTGGAAGTGAGTCAGGCAATAATTAAAACTTGAGAGGAAAATGGGTTCGAGTCCATTAATTTGACATTTGTATTGGGTAAGTTATGTTTCATAATTATGAGTAATTATTCATAATTTCAGACATATGGAATGAGTTCATTCACATTGTAAAACACAGAATATAATATAATCAGTCCTGCACACTTAAAGCCTGCATTAATATATGTAATATTATTAGTGGTATTATAATCTTTTCGTGAAGCTTGCCTGGCTAGCTACCACCCTTCTGCTTGAGTCAACCGTCAAACGACTCGTCCTATTCCAGCTAGGGTCTTGAGAGCCAGTACATTCTTTCTTACATTATTTCTTACCTTTTTCTCATTTCCTGGCTGACAGTGCGTCAATGATACCTTTGGTCTTGTTGATCTCCATCGGCGACGGTAACCACTTACCATCAGGTAGCTCGTCTGTTCGTTTGTCGGCTTTTAACATAAAAAAATATATATGTTATTTTAACATGACAATAATCATATTATATGCTGTGAATGATTATGATGCTTTTCTATTGGTCTGCTAGTTATAAGTCTGCTACAAAACAAACACTCAGTATGGGGTAATAACTTATATCTTTTAAATTTCAAGTAAGGCTTTCCTCACAGACGTAAAATTTTCTTACACCGCAAGCTATTTCTGATCTGTTAGTTACACACTGATAGGATAAGATAGAATAGAAAAATCACGGACATCTATAAATGGCAATAGATTACTGTAATAAACACTAATGCCAATGATATTACTCATGTCACTAATGCATGTACATTTTCTGACGTGTAAAAAACATTTAATTCAAAACATTGAACCCATGAATGTACAGCGCAAACCGACAGTTGAAATGAATTTATCGGCAAGAAACTTGTTAACTTCACACTATTCAGTTCGGTGTTTTTAGTGAACTGAGTCAAATATTTCACAGAAACGAATGGCCCCAGCGTGCGTTGCCGCGCGAGTTGTTGAACACATCAACGTGTCTGGCCCCTGATCGATAAATCTAGCCATTTTTTTTTAAAAGGCACAAACACTGAAAATCTCGCATTTACAATTTAAAACAGGTTCCATCCATCCTCGTATTTAAGTTAATTTCCATACTCGTACTCTCTTACTGACTCTTACTAAAAAAAAGGACGAGTCAATTGCAGTAGGTACCTCTTATTAGAGTTGTACTATGCTTTGTACCACTCAAGTCAACGGTATTCGTGTACCTACTGGTAAGGTTAAATTTTTTACCTGCTTGATTAACTCTTTTGTCTTTTTAATGGCAGCAGCACAACCTTTTAAACATGTTCCGGTAGCATAAGATAACCGTTTAATAATAATAATTTTTCTTTGTCATTTGTTTTGGTGAAGAAAACGTGAGAAAACTTACATCCAAAAGAGTTCGAAAAAGTGTGAGAAGTCTGCTACACTTGGTCAAAGAAAAAGTCTCCAGTTTTCAGCCTTCATATTATCAGAGTAAATAATTAACTTAGCAGTGACAAAATTATGTAGAGTAATGGTAATGATGTTGTATGGATTACTTTTCTAGGACCCGTCCACGCATCAGCCGTTTATTACCATAAAAAAAGTCTGTGTGACTGAACATAAACATAAATTAAATAAATAAAAATTTTAATTTTAATTTAACAGACACCTAAGTTGTGGTACGAGCACGTAAAAAAATATTGTGAGAAAACCTACACACCTGTGAGATCGTCAAAATATTCTTAAAAACATAAACTTGGAACATTTATGAGGTATGAGGTGTACATTTATGAATTCTGATGATGACACATTAAACTCTCATGTACTAGCAACACCTTCAGCACATAAACATAATAAACAAAAGATTTTTGCGGTTTCAACTTGCGCCATAAATTAATGCAGTCGAGTGGATCTTAAGACCCCAATTAAAGGTGTGGAACAAAACGTTTGCGATTAATGAGCAAAGCACCTATCCCCTATCCAGTTGAAAATTAACGATTTGTATTATACATTACTGTATACCTTTAATGTTTTTCATTTATTAAATCATCAATGTCTGTCAATATTTATTTTCTCGTCAATTTGGTGTTATCGCACCGATATATAAGAAAATTGATATTATTTTTTTACTTACTTATGAATTATTGTAGTAATTAATTAATGTAACTTCATATACTTTAGTCAAAGCACGGAAATCAATTTTCAAATTAATAATTGTAATTAAATATTAATTCTACTTAATTATTTCAAAATGAATGGATGTTCCTTTAATTGGCAGGATTCATACAGGGACACATCCGGCTTCGGGCAATAGATTTGTAACTGCCAATTAAATGATGGTGGCATGTTGTCGACAAATAACTGATAGGCCAATACTTATATCTGATGTTGTTGGTCGTTCCATACATTAATCGAACTGCTTCCAACAGATATATTCGTGGGATATTAGCTTGTTTTTTTTACAGCACACGTAAATTAACTACATAACACCCTAATAAGTAATGTAACTAAGTAATTGTTTGCAATAATAGTCGTGAACTGGATTGCAGCATGTGAAACCGCAACTCAAGGTTCAAGGAGCTTTCCTTTGCACTTTAAGCTCTTTTTGTTCTGTAGTCTACGTACACACAAAAACGGAAGCAGAGTTGCATAGAAGGGCAAGTATGTCAATTAACAATATATATCTTATGTACACAATATTCATCATTTTGTCGAAACAAACAAACAAATTAATTATAATAGACTTTATTACCTGTGATTCTTTAACTTGTGTAACGAATTAATTAAGGAAATTCTCAAAATTGTATCAAAATATTACTAACGAAGGTCGTGTTATAATTAATTTTATTCCGTGTCACATCCGTGTATTGTATTCAAGAATCACAGAATTAATTTGAAATAATATTTAACGAATCAAAATATACCTAATTAAATTTGATTTGAACAATAATAAGAAAATAAATTATCTGCATTTAGATATTTAATGTAAATTTTATATTCTTGTTTTTATTCTTATTCTATAACTGTAAAATCTACTGTATCAATTTACTTAAAGAAACAAACCAGTTCAATTTTTGTCTAATAAAACAAAAATATGTAAAAACTCCAGGAAACTTGTACAAAACTTATCTTACTTAACTTTTAATACAAAACTTGATTTTAATGGTTTAATTACGTCTATATTGTACAGCGCATTTTCATTGTTTGCCAAAACGTTTCAGTTGCATCATTTTAAATTGATATTGAGTCTTCAGATAAAATAAACGATTACTTGAATTATGCATTCAGTAATTAATTTTACGCAACAATACTGCGATGTGTGTTTGTTGCCAAATTTTTCTTGAGCAAATGCACACGGGATTCATGTTTCACGTCTTATACAGAGTGTTTCAAAGATACAAACAACTGTTTCAAACAAACGTACATTTAAATGTACCTTTATTTAGAAACACTCTGTTTTTATTTGCCGCAAGGCCGCCCCGGACGGGGAGCGATTTGTGACACTAAAACAAATGATGCGTGCTTCCCGCTCGATTGACTGGAATAAGTAACATGCAATTGCTACGCGATTGCTACGTATCTATACGTTACATCGCTATTTTAATCAATATAATGTCCCTTATTATGATAACCACTGTTCTAAATTTTGGTAACTTAAATAAAAACTACTGTGTTATGTAAAGTACACCCGTGCAGAGCAAGAAGGGCCTCAAAAGGACTACCGGATTTTTTCCAAACGTCACTCTTCTATTGTAAATATATCTGCAGATCTTCTTTGCGTTTCGATGACAACAATATGACACCATTTACATAGTTTCAGACCAGAATTCTGCCATCTTGATGGCACTTTCGGAGGCAAAAATTTAATCCGCTTGTGTGCAGGGTGTTGGGACAAGCAGGGCACCTCGTTAAGTGATCCATTGTTTGGGTTGCACCACACAAGCAGCTCAAATTGGTGCCGTCTGTGAATTTCCACTTGAACATATTTTCCTTGCTCCGGCCAACCTGACTCCGAAGCCTATTTAAAGATCTCCAGGTTGGCCATGGTAATTTATGCCCTGGTGGAAGATTCTCTTCAAGTGACACAAATGGGTTTGGTAGGGAAAATCCTTTAAGCCAGAGGTTACGCCTTGCACTTGAGGGTTCTATTGTTAGGGGCTAAACACACTTGATAAAACTATTACGGCTTTTTAGTCTTTGTCGCACTGGAATATGCCCATGTAAGGGATGCCGTATGGCGCTCCCCATTTTTCTTCTCTCAGCGGAACTCGTCACAAATCTACGAATCCCTGGGGGCGCTCTGCCAGCCAATGGATACAGCAAATTTACCGGTGTTGGTTTAAGGCAGCCCGTGATTACGCGGCATGTTTTGTTTAAAGCTGTATCCACTAGTTTTGTGTGGGCAGATCGATTCCACGCAAGGCATGCATATTCACCAGCAGAATATGCTAGCGCCAATCCTGAAGTCCGCAGAACCCGTGGCGAAGCTTCCCATTTGGTGGTAGTGAGTTGGTACAGGTTATTGCGAGCGTGGACCTTATTTTTAATTAATCCGCAGTTCCTGCAGTTTATATTTATGCAGGTATAGTTATGCAGTTATCTGTAGATTAAATAATATAATTAAAATTTGATTAAATTAATTTAGATTAAAAGTTGTTTCGAAAAAATACTCACATATTTTAAAGTATCTGTTAATATTTCATAAACTTGTGATGCACCCAGCTCATCGTTGGACAAAATAATGACTGCAGATTTTCTGTACAACCCAATTTAATCCGATGGTATTCATGATTTACTTGTCTGGCTACCACCTATATGAACCAATTCGGGACAGGCCGCTAATTAATATTTTAAAGGGAAAGTGAATTTTGTGAGTTTGTGTATATGCAGAGAGATCTCTAGACTCTTGGTACCAATTGAAAAATTAATTTACAATTTATAAAGTACAGCATTCAAGTTGGACGTAGGGTATATATTATGTATATAATTAAAATATTGATATATTTAGTATGTATATAACCCGAACGAAATTCGTATAGACCGATTACTTGTTATAAAGAGATTAGTGCTAAAAGACTGTTGAGGTGGCAACCCAGAATATGCAACGAACTTTATGATTGATATCAGATAAAACAGTTCATCGGGGTAGGCTACTGAAGCTGGCATAAAACATAAATCGTAGTCTTTTCAATAAAACCACATTTCGCTGTCATCTTAATTAACCAATATATTGTGTGATAACTGTTAATTTGTCACAGAATATATTCACATCTCGAAAAAATAACTAAGAAAATTAGACGTCATGTTCAAAGACCGAGATCTACTCTAGATTGTTTTACCAATAGATAGAGATTTGAAACCAAACCCAAGATATGTTTCCGATATTCCATAAAAGCTTCAAACGAGATAGAGTGAAATTTCTATCGTTGTGAATGTTAGGTATATTGTTTAAATATACATATATCAGTTTGCTAACAAACTTCGAACGCTGTCAGTTAGTCATCTCAACGTTCAGAATTCATTATTATCTCACTGCATGGCTCGTGTCTTCCCTCGGAAAGCTGTAGGAGTAGGGTTCCCAATCGCGGGCTTAAAATATTAACTTGCATGATTCAGATTGCGGTTACCAAAAAAACCCTCAAATTTTTATATACGTGTTAAGTTACGCATGTAAATTAATTAGTTCGCAATTAAAATATCGCATTATTCAAAATTAGTTATAAATTTTCATTAACTATTCTAGATCCTTGGTGTTGAGGGTAACTTCACATTCACATCGCAGCTGCTCACACGTTGTGGTGATTTTCACATGCTCATCGAAGCAAATGAACGGTTATTTTAAATGCCCACAATATTGCGGGTATGATATTACGGAATTAGATAGGCCATTTACCTGGATATTTTTAGATGGATATATTTAGGATGTTATCATTCCTAATTTATGTTACTGAATTCTTTAAAACACTTCTAGCCGTACCGAACTGGATGAACACGTTGTTAAGTATAAATCCTCTGGGGATTGCGAGAAAAAATATCTTGCGCTTACGTACGAGGCCAAAATGTACGAAAATATAAGAAAAACGTTTATTAAATGGTGTTGCTGATTTATCCGTTGTAATCTCCAAGGCCCCTTACGTGTTCTCAAAGCATTTTTTCTTTAATATATTTTTTTAACATTACCTAAAAATCACTGTTTGGCTTTGTAATTTTTAACATATATTAAATTAATTTCTATTAAACATTTTTGCACACGCCTCCGATAAAACCACTTTCGTTTTCTTGAATGTTTATGATTGCATACCCAGAGCCTAATATATTTAGTTCAAACATAGGCTTGTACACATTACACTTATTTTTTTATTTAAAAGAAATGGTATTATATTTGAAGTAGGTTTTCCATTCCCAAATATTCGATGAAAAACGTATCACGCACTTGTTTTCTGTCTATCTCTCTGTCTGTCTGTCACCCCGTATTTTTCGTGTAATAGAAAAGGATCGCTCACAAAATCATAAATACACTAATAATAAAATTTAAAACAACATTATGTAAAGTGGTCACGGCTGATATTATACATCCACAGTATCAAAGCCGTCATCGATACCGATTAGAGTCAATCGTCAATAAGGAAGTAGGAACCACTCTTATTATTGGCTCTCCAACACTACAATCGAAGTGCCTTAAATACATTTCACAGTCGATTCTACAGTAAGCGTAGGGCAGCTCATTAGGGAAATACAGAGCAATAGTAGATACCATGCAAAAATTCGTTCTTGGGTTAAGTTCTTTTAATGCTTTATGGCATACGTGCATGCCACATTGGTTGTACAGTGGGACTATGTTAGGTCAGTGCTACATGAGTAAAATGCAAACCAAATAAGCGGATATTTATTCATTACTTTTTAATTTATTCTTCCATCCCTTATTATCTCACGTTTTAACGTACACGCCGAAAGTTCGCCAAAAACGCTAGCAAAACATTAACATGCTGAAAGAAGCATTACGTATTGTAATTTTGGCAGCTACCTACGACACTACACTAAATTTCTATGAAATGAAATGAAATCATATTTATTCGAATTTGGTTTTTACAAACACTTTTCGAACGTCAAACTACGCCATCGCTTCAACAAATCCCTAACGTGAGTGGTCCCGGAAGAAGAAGCGGCAAGAACTCCCGAGGGGTTTTTTTCCTACTCACAGTTACAGAACGCACCTAAACTGGCCTAATATTAAACTCGTGTCGAAGCAGTGTTATCCTGAAAGTATTCATCAAGTTTGTAATAACCTTTCTGCATAAGAATGCCTTTGACGTGAGTTTTAAATTTACAATATGGCATTTCTTTCAATTGTAATTGAATTTTATTACAAATATTTACACATCTATCTATGAAAGAGGCACCAATTTTGTTTAGTCTGAAATTTGGAACAATCAGTTTAGTCTTATTCCTAGTATTAATATTGTGAGAATTACTCTTCCTAAGAAAACTATCACTAAATTTTTAATGTACATAATATTATCTAAAATATATTGTGATGCTACAGTTAATATATCAATTTCTTTAAAGAGATCTCTAAGGGAATCCCTAGGCCTAACGTTGTAAATGGCGCGTACTGCTCTTTTCTGTAGTCTGAAAACCGACTTAATATCAGCAGCTGAGCCCCACAGCAATAGACCATAAGAGATCACACTGTGAAAGTAGCTAAAATAAACTAATCTTGCTGTTTCTACGTCCGATAACATCCTTACTTTCTTAGCAGCTTAGGCCGCAGAGCTAAGTTTCCCTGACAAGATTTCAATATGAGGACTATATTTTAATCGTGAGTCTATAGTGATTCCAAGAAATATGGTAGAATTTACTAGTTCAAGCAATTCCTTATTTATAACAATATGAGTTGGCACTTGTCTAATGTTTGGTAAAGTGAGTTTAACACATTTAGTTCTTTTAGCGCTTAACACAAGGTTATTACATGTAAACCAGTGTAACACTTGCGAAACAATATTGTTTACATCGTGAAATCATTGTTTTCTCCTATCTACTTTAAAAAGTAAAGAGGTGTCATTAGCAAACATTACAGTTTTACACAAGTCCTTAGTGAAATAAGGAAGATCATGGATATATATTAAAAGTAGTAGTGGTCCTAATATTGATCCTTGGGGGACTCCCATGGTAATGTTTGACCCTGAGGATTCTTTTCTATTACTACTTTTTGATTACACTTAGGAAGATAAGATTTTATAAGGTCAAATGATTGTGTGGAGACACCATAATGCCTAAGTTTATTCATAAATATATTAAGGTCGACGCAATCGAACGCTTTTTAGTGGTCACAGAACCAATAGCATCCTGCTAGCAGTCCCAAGCATCAAAAATTGTTTAAGGAGTGCTATGCCTGCATCGGTGGTATTTTTACTCTAGAAAAACCGAACTGAATAATGTGAAATAATTTGTTTATTTAAAAATGTGATAATAACTGATTATAAATTATTTTCTCAAAGATTGTACTAAGGGCTGGTAAGTTGGAAAAGGGTCTAAAATTAGTGAGGTCGCTTTTATCGCCAGCTTTGAACAGAGGAATTATTTTTCCATGTTTTATTAGATTGAGAAAGCTACCATCTTCAATACATTTATTAAAAATAAATATAAAAATAAAATCCATTCTCGCAGATAAATTAACACTTAAGTCGGAGGCTAGGAACCTAAAATTATTGTGCGTGTACCAAAAAGTCCTTTCCATACGTCCAAAAAAATTATCCAATAGGTTTTTTGTGTATTAAGGTATGTAACGAACATCGCTTTGAAATAAAAAATGTTTATCTGTAATAATATTTTTACTTCACAAGAAAATTCATTTATGATATTCGATATTTTCCTCTATTTAAATATCAGTTGTAAGACTTTTTAGAAATTTTCTTATATTATTTATATGGATTCTGTTATTTCATATCACACTGTATTTTTAACGATAATTTTGCCACTTGATACTCAAATAATATTAGCTGTTCGAAATAAAACCATATCCATAATAAATACTTGCTTCATTGATAAATGGTTCTCATCAAACCGGGTATTTTTAACTACTAAGTATACTAGAAGCTCACATTATAAGATTGATCCCCTAAAATGGGTAGATTTCTCATCACCGTGTCCCCACGACGGTGTTGAAAATAAACTTGTTAAAACAGGATTTAAATAATAAATAAGTATACTACCTTGAGATTTTTTTTCCCTGAAACTTCTTGAATACTAGATGTAAGATTCAAAACCCTTGAGACCGAAATTTAGCGCATAGATAAGCGCACGTTACCTCATAAATTGGTTATCACAATAGTTGTACATACATAACGATTTTGTTGTTTATTCTAATCACAAGAAACAAATTTCAACATCTATTAATATTAAATGTAATCCGAAAACTGGTACTGTACAAAAATAGTTTCATTTAAATTAATGAATATAGCAATAAGCGTTACATTTACATAACTGTATACAACTTAATCACAAAACTTTTAATAAATCTACTCATTGATAATAACTATTTCGTGACAGCGCCTTGCTGAAAGATAAGGTTAAAAGCGAACCTATTATTATTCACATCTAATGTAGGTTACCCTAACATAAAAGTTTGGAAATTACTTGTAATTTAACAAAGGGGCTTTGTCTTTTTGTTAATATTTTTGTAAATAAGATATTAAATGTAGCAATCCTTAAAAACCGAAACCAACCGCTCATACGAAGGAAACTTTGATCAATCATGGAAAATTTTAAAATACAGTCATAAGTAAATATACATAATAAGTAGGAACCTATTTCAATTAAAAAAATATACACCATGGAACTTGTAATCTCATTTGCTCTGTCTTTTCCTTAACGAAACCCAATATATACCCAATATACTATGTACATGTGCATCATAATAAATGTGTCAAATACTGCTAAAATATATACAGGCTACTGAATATGTAGAAAACAGCTCTATTCGAATTACGGCAGCAAGAAGCAAGTAGCGAAGCTTTTAACATATTCCGGGCAGCGCAAACTGACCTTTCAATATCAGACGAGTCAAACCATCTGTGTGGAAAAAGAAGTCGATTACCCTTGTTTACGCACAAAATAAAGTTTTCTTCTCATTGGGTCGGAGATAAAGCAGGGTAGAGATTAAATTCGGGTCGTGTTTGCACTGAGACCCGCGCGCCCCATGTAAACGATTCTGAGTAAGGACACAAAAATATCATTTGGCATAGCGTAATGGGCTGTAAGGAAAGGTTGCTTTACGACTTCTTATTTAGCGTCTTATAATGAGTTTTGCAACGAAATGTATCGTTGGAAATATAGGTGCTTTGATCTAAACACGCGATTCGAAGCGGTCGTGTTGTTAATGTCATAAGAATATGATTTTACCGCGTACCTCCTCGTTGAATATGAGTTTTTGAAAGAACTTAACGAGTCGTTATACTTCTTCAGCCGTAGCTGAAATTGTGTAAACATGTTTCAATAAATCCTAACATTGATCATTACGATCAACAAATAGAACGCACAATGATGCCCATACTCTTTTGTTTGGAGGTTAAATCCGTAAAATATTATTATAATGATAATAAAATATATACATTGCCAATATTTCATTATATTCATAAAATATATCTATGTACTCATAGGTTTATAATTGTTTAATCTCAGTTTTAGATACAAAATGCTTATATTATTAATAGTTATGTGGAATACTCAATAATGCAAGTTTTCCGAGTTAGTGTATTCAGCTTTTAAGAACTTGTTCAAAGAAACCTCGTTTATTATATATAATTCCTTGTCTGAGACCTTAGATAAGCAAAAGTCGATATCCATAATTGCAGGAGTTAACATAGTTAGAACGCGAGGGGAAGTCGGGAGTCGACACATGAGTAATTACATTTTCTGCAGGTAAGAAGTCGTGATACGGGTACATCTTCGTACCAGAGAGGATTTCTTTTATTTCTTGTAGTAAAACTAAATGGTTTATTATAAATGAACATCTACATTAAATATGTTTATTGTATACCTCTATTTTCTTCAGGAATTTTATGACTTCTAAAGTTTTTACCCAAAGCCATTGGTTGAAACCTATTTGGTTAAACGAATAACTGGTCTGTTACAAACACTGAACCGTATTAAAAAGTGAGCATGGGTTTTGTTCCAAGTATTTAACTTTTGTAACATTTCACTAGTGATGCCCTTTATGTAGTTGACGAAAATTAATAACAAAATTTCAATAACAATTATAACAATTAAATTTATTACTTGAGTAAAGTTTATAAACGTAAATACTTTTATAAGACTAACACAATGTAATTTAGAGAGTATTGCAAATATCTACAAAATGAACAAAGAACCAAAAAAGGTGATTGAACCTTCAGGCCAGACAGAAACCTTTTCGCTTGATTCAAGCGTCCTACAAAACAATATTCTAGACACGCACAATCCACGTCAGAAAAAAGTTAACATTTGACAATTAAAAACAAATATTTAACATTTTTCAAAATCTTAAGTTTCTGAAATTTTTAGTTCAATTGAAAATTAAAAAAATTTTTTTTAAAACAGTAGCCAACCTTCAAAATATTCTCTTTTCTTATCTGTTTATTGAAGAAGCCTCTAATCTCCAGACCATTCATAAAACCTTCTCACCGAAAGTGACTTTATGATGGAAGTAACAACTAGGCAGAAATTTCTGAAGATTTAGAATGAATCAATTCAAACATTTTTTACCTGAAAACTACAATCCAGTTAACGAGAGTCAGAAGATTCAAGAGCTTCTAAAATAAATAAAATATAAAATTGTTTACATTTTATTTCCTAACGGGATTAAATTCAATGTGTTTCATTTTATTTTAGCGCTTCTTTTGAACTTTGAAATGCATTTAAAGGTCCATTTAAAAAAAAATATGTTAATATTTTAAATTTATTGCTGTAACATTGAGCTTCGAAAATTTCATTGTTATAGTATTGTTGGGGCCGCATAGAATACTAACCCCAATCCCACACCAGATGGGTGCCGTAAGAGACGACTGATTCTGGCACCCCCGCTGGTGGTAGAGCCCGTGGAGGGATTATACATGTACTAATGATGTTAATAGCCTCTTAACACCATTACTATTAATCTCATTTCTCCGTGGGTTCCGCCTGGTAAGCTACCACCATCGAGTATGAGTCAGCCGCCAAACGATTCGTGTTCCGGCTGAGGACTCGAAAACCAATTTCCCCCATCTCCTACCCGTCCTCATCGTTATGCGGTGATTTTTTTGGTGTATCCCTGGGTCCGATGGATTCTTAGGCTGCGCTTCTCAAGGGGACGTGATGTGTTGGCGCGGCGGCCAGAGAGAAACGGCTGGTGAAACAGCTGACCTGCCGCAGGCTGCCCGACGGACAGTACAGGGACCCGAACCCAGACAACACGTTTAAACTCTGGTCTGGGAGGCTGTCCCACCCGCCGGCGCATAATCCCATTGTGTGGATTTACCAGAGTCCCTGATGTCGAGACCCATACCGCTTCTTTGTTAGACCTTCTGCTGACCTCTCATCCAAGTAACTACCAAGTTGTGGTCGGGGCCCCTCTCGGATCATCTGACCACTGCTTGGTAAAGACAGTTGTACCCTTGACGCGCCTAGAGAACTCCAGGCCACCAAGTAAGCGTCAAGTCTGGCACTATAGGTCAGCAGACTGAGACGGACTCAGAGAATTCTTTAGTTCGTACCCCTGGAGGCAGCTGTGTTTTTCTTCGGGGGATCCAAACATGTGCGCTGATTTAGTAGCCGATGTGATGCGACAGGGTATGGAATGTTTTATCCCTAATTCTGTCGCAACCATCGGTGAGACAAACCAGCCCTGGTACAGCGGTTCGTGTGCTGCAGCAACGAACCACAAACATGTTGCTTTCCAGGCCTGGAAATCAGCGTTCACATGTAAAGATGCATCAGCCCCAGAGCTTAAGACAAAGCTCAAGCGAATGGCCAGGGCGAAAGCCAAGTTCATCGGCAGAATCAGCGAGCGGCTAGTCGGCTACCCCTCAAGGAGTCGTTCATTCTGGTCGCTGGCCAAGGCTGTCGAGGGCAACTTTTGTCGGTCATCTCTTCCACCACTGCGCAAACCGGATGAATCCGTTGTCCATACGGCAAAGGGGAAAGCCGAACTTCTTGACACCCTGTTTGCCGCCAATTCGACTCTTGATGACGGGGGAACCACACCGCCTAACTAATGAAGTACTCTTCACTCAAAAAGTGGTCAAACGAGCTCTTCAGTCCCTTGATACCAAGAAGTCGAGTGGGCCGGATGGTATACCCGCAGTGGTGTTAAAGACGTATGCTCCCGAGTTGACTCCAGTCTTAATGCGCCTATTCTCGCTATCTAATGCCACAGGAATTGTACCTTCTTCGTGGAAGATTGCTCTCGTTCATCCCATCCCCAAAAAGGGCGATCGCAACAACCCGGCTAATTACAGGCCTATAGCGATAATTTCCCTGCTTGCTAAGGTAATGGAGCGTATAATTAATACGCAACTCCTGAGGTAACCTTTTTTTTGTTGTTGAAGAGGGGGAAACCTTCATAAGGTACCCGGTGCCGTGGGAGCGACGCCGGGGTATGTGGGATTTTTTCCGCACTAAAACCCCGCCGGTGGCCTTCCTCAGCGCTGTGATAGGACTCCGGGATCTCCAACGGAACACAACCGGAGTGGTATGAGCGCGTGCCTCGCCGGGCTCTGCTCGGGGTGACGAACTACACCCCTTGCTCCTGGTGTTACGCCGGTGTGCGGCCACGCATACGGACGTCCTTCGCGGTTGGCCAGCCGGCTGGACGGTTCGGGCTCCCACTCTAGTCGCCCACGACCCCGGAAGTCCCTTTTTAGTTGCCTCTTACGATAGGCAGGAAATACCGTAGCTCGTATTCTGGTCCCGAGCTACAGCGACAGACCAGTACTATCTAACGACAATAATCGGAATCTTTAATTTAAGATGCCTTAAAAATCACGGAAGTGCTTAAGCAATCTCACCATTACCAATTGCCCATCTTACCCCCGACCGTGGCTAATGTTGCGTTGCACTTTAACGCTTAATATTAACACAAGCCGTCGGATTATGAGCACGTCGTGGCTTCAAACCAACGTATATCTACAGATAAATAACGACGACAGTTATCTGTTGCATCTTATTGTTTTTATGAGTCAAAGCGAACAAAACGATTGAATGTACAATTAACCGTTTTGTATAGAAATATTATTGTGAACGTGCATCGTCAACATTTTATAGCTGCCTATAAAAATATCGTTGTAATTTTGTTGGGTCTCCAGCTCTATGGCTTTTTCGTTTATGAATTGTACAAGAAATATCTAGCCTTTATTGGCATCCGGTAATAAATGCTCTTATAGTGCACCAGGTGTAAGCCACTGTATACAATCACAACATATTCAATACAATGCGTTCGTATCACTATACACACAATAAAATCAAAGCGTCAGTCTATCCGTCTGTGAATTATTTTCATACAGTTTTTACTAATAAAAACAGTGATTCATGATCAAAGTTTATTAGGTAAACACGAAAAATTATGAAACGCTTCATACATGAATTATTATTTCGCTTACAGTTGCAGAAAAACTATGCCTGACACTTAGAAATAGCACCTGCATTGTTTTAAAATTGGTTTTTTTGATGAGAATGAGAAATATATAATTTATAACTTTTTTTTTAAGAACAGATTACAATGAAACGATTTTTAAATATTAAGTGATACATTAGTAATAACCATAAAGCAATCAGTTAAGCCGTTTCTGAGATTAGCGTGTACAAAGCACCGACAAACAGACAGAAATTCTAACAGCTTTGTTTTGGGTTATATTGCGTTCATGACGTCCCCTATTAAGATAAAAGTGATTAGTAGTAGATATATATATTATAAAAGTGTTTCTGATATGTCCTTATGTAAAGAAAGCTATCGTTTAGAATTTTATTATTTAATTTAGATATATAAATTCAGAGAGCTACTTTAAATGATACTGTGTAGTGATAGCATGGATCGTGCGATAACTTAATGGCTTAAGGGACCTGAATTAAAATTTCTGTTTTCTGTTTTCTCGTAAAAAATATCGAGAAAAAACTGATAGTGCAACCAAAGAGTACACTCTCAATCTATACTTGAACTGTGTTGTGCCTTAGCCTTCCCATAATAACTCATTTCCTTTTGAAATGAAATTGTACATTGTTTACGGACTGATTATGGTACATATACCCAGGTCACATTTGGCACGCTATTAGAAGAGACAACACAATATTCACCGGAACCTAAATAAATAGTTTAACAAGCAGAATTGTCTCAAGGCTTCAGGCATTATTTAAGTAATTCCATCACTTTTGAATTCGGCCTCGACGCCTGATCCTTGTTACTTTCCTTTACGTCGGTAATACCTTGCGAGGTTTATGTGTTACAGCGGAAGTAGTGGACGTTCTACTTTTCCAGGCTCTATTCCAGCGTCATTTATACACATTCTGTAAAAAGCAAAACTTATAGATGATCTTTGACTAGATCTGACCCACTAGTTTTGTGTTATGTTGAATAAATGATGTTTTAAATCTATTTAAGGTACTTACAAATGTTATAAATATCAAAAATTATCAACTTAAATAAATAAAATGCTTGTTCATTTAAGAATGTGTAAGCATTTCATAAGGAGGCTTAATTTCAAATAACAATATTTTTCCCTAAATGAATCTTCGATTTTTTTATAAGTAAATATATGAAATAACAATAACACATTAAATATCATCCATTTCGTAGAAACGATAGAATTATATTATATCTTCGATCAATATCATTTCGACGTCGACATTTGAAAGGCAAACAAAATAATACAAAGCATGACGTATATAAAATAAATTTTCATATGTTTAAAGAATGATTTTCATTAACTTTATACGGCTATGGTCTCAGCGGTAAAGTCAAATGCAATGTCTTGGGGGTCGCTATAATCCCGCGTGTCCCCGCGGACTCAGACCCTAATTAGACGTGGTCTGCCTTCCGAATAAGTTGCTGATTATACTTTAATGTAATGTCTGCTTTATGTATAATACCCATTATATATTAAAGAAAAGTTCTTCTTACGGTGCCATTGTTATGTTTTATAATTTAAACGAGAGTGTTTGTATTCGCTATTTGCTTCGAAATTAGGAATTATAAGTTTTTTAAATATTTAATACTCTTACAGTTAAATATCCATACAGGAGTTACATATCCTTAACTTCAAGCTAACTTCTTTTATTAGTGATGCACCTTGCTGGACCATGTAGGACGCAGCGACGCTTGAAGCGATATTACCTCTGTCGATACCCGTGCAAGATGGTAGGGTTCTTTAGTAGTAAGCCACCAACCTCCATCTTAAAAACAACTGGCAATTATTTCAACATATATATAATACTTTTATGATCAGTCCAGGCCAGTGGTGATGTCTTCGGCGTTACAGATATCCATGCGTGACGAATTCCGCTTACCTTTAAACTGTCAACTATTGACTTTAAAGAAAATTTGGTTCCATATCTATGTACGTGTACATTTTCATATTTAGCTCGTACGTTTAATTTATATTCAACATTGACATTTCAATATTTATTTGCGGGTAAATCTGGTATGTTTCGTTGGGTATAGATAAATTAATAAGCTAGTAGTAGTGTTCATCGTAGTTATATACATTCATTAATTTATTTTTACGATTAATTATTATTACAATTAAAAGAATGTATTATTGAAATTTGTAATTATTTGTGCCAAAGTTCAAGCTTGTAAATTCACGGCAATGACCGTGTTTTTTCCTAACGGTTGGTTAAGTTAAATTTGGTTAAGGCCTTATTTAGTGTTGTTAACCTACTACGTTGTACAATGAACTGCTATGTAAATTTTCATTTTTCTTGATCCACGTTTAAACTGTGTATCTATCAGTTATTATTATATATTTTAATAATCTAACTTCTTGCTCGGCGGACAGGATCCTGGATCACTAACTTCTTGATTCTTAACAGGGATATAATTTTAAGAGATATAAAAATAAGTACACTCATACCCCGCACTAGAATTTCCTGTGTATCGGTTGGCAAGGACGTGCACAAATATGACATTACAAACATCATTATCTGCCACATAAATTTTTTCCCCGGGCGGAATTCGAACCCGGGACGCCTTCCTGGAAAGGCAGGATCACTACCAAAAAATACATCCTATTGCAGGTTGCTACTTATCATATCGCAGGCATGAAACCTATAATATTACTTTATATTACTTAAGTTACGAAAAAATTCAGTACGAATCACACGCATGACAATTAATTAAGAAAACGAACAACTTCAATAAATATGGATGTTACAACACAAAGACTAAACATTAAATAACAGTTTCATTATCTGGATACTTTCTAATGATGCATCACTCTCACGTCCCCATACATGTATCATTAAAAATGCTTATTCAGTTTAATTAGATGCGAGAAATGTAAATACATTTTATCGTTGATTACTTTTTATTTGTAGCTCAGTTGTCACGTTTGACCGATGTGACGATAAACTATATTTCATGCATAATAGGTTAATGAGCTTTAGATACGACAGGAAATTATAAAAGCTTATTAGTTTCCTAATGCAAACAAGATCGAATGCTTACATAAGTAAAAAATGAATAGTCAAATCAATAAGTATAGTAAAAAGAAAATGCTGGTTTTCAGAGATTTCAGATGCAAAATAGTAAGTCTTATTTAACGTTTAACGCTAAATAATCTTGATTGGGAAGCTAATTCCATCTAATAAATATATTAGCCGTGAATAATGGTATTTTATTGGAATAACAAACTATATTTTTGTCAGTTAACAGTTTTAAATGGTTTAATATGCCATGAATAAAATAATCATCTGTTTTTTTTCATCCTTCGACCACGTTGAAAAATTAATAGATTGGCTATTTGTTACGGTATATATTCTTATAGTATGTAATATATAAGTTACTGGTATAGTGATAATCCTATAAGTTTATATGAACTTACATTTTTGTAAATCCACAAACAATATACAGTTAAAAGTGCTATAGAATAAAAATCGCGTACCGCTGTAATTAAAGGTCAACACGGCTTATGATGAAATGCTCATAGAATATTAAATTAACTACCTAAAAATACAGTACAAAAAATTTTTGAAACAAGACGCTTTGAAAATCAAATTGACTTATCTTTTACTAAGACTCTCCTGATTCGTAATTTTGGCTAACAAATCTTTTTATCCAGCGTATTTATTAGAAATCTTTCAAATATTTTGCCTTGTCCAAGATCGCGAATAACCACTATATTATTTGTCTATTGTGATAATGATATCAAACTATTTTTTTAATATTTTATGAGTCGTAACATGTAAATAAATATTTATCCTCTACAGTCAACAAAACCGCATCACCAAAATCAGAACCTTCGTGTTTATAAGCACCACACTCTATATTGTTCGGAAAACATAGTCTCCGTCTAACAATGAATAAGCAATGCGACTAACAGACAATTGTTCTAGAACATTCAACTTGAAGCGAATTGTGGCATTGGATTAACTACTCACTGCGAACCAACAAAACTTCTACGACGAGGGATCATTTCTCTCTAATATTCAATTTAACTTTGACACTTTGAGCATCCAACCAAACCGATGACAGCTTTTGAGTCACTTTAATTTTGGGCTTTTATAGCTTCTGACTAATTTTTGGAACGAGTCAAACAACTTTATGATTTTTCAGATAAATTATTTTTTTTTACATTTTTCTTTTATTCTTTTTACAGTTTTTTCACAATTAATCTAAAAAAATATTTTCAAAAAATGACAGATATTTAGTAATGTTTTCTAGGTTTATGTTGGCCGTTACACTGAAACCGTTACGTACCGTTATGCTTTTGGTCACACGGAAGAAGTATGTGTGTATGAGAGTGAATTATTTTTCTTGAGTATACCTAAACTACACAATTAGACTGTATAGTCTACAATTAATCCTAAGGTAAGGTGTGTGAACACAGTGAAGTCAAGACTATTGGACTACAGAGCGGAGCAGAATTTTATTTTAAATATACATAAAAATGCATCCATAACTTAAAGAAGTATAATCGCACCCCATCGCAACACAGTACATGGTATCGTGTATTATTTTGATTCCTCATTTTATTAAAATAAATACTTATGTGAGATAATTAGATAAACGTACCTACCCATTTTATGATCTTAAGATAATAAGACTGTTTCTCCTGAATAGTTTCTAGTATTTACTGAAACATAAATATTGCGTGAATATTCTCTGTATGTATTTATCTGACGTGTCTATGTTTAATGTAAATCTGAGAACATTAAAACACTTCACATTAGATTGGTACTTCTTCACCAGGGCTACCAGGAACTATATTCATACTTTTAGAAATAAAAACTTACAATTTTCAAAACTTTTGTGCTTCTGACAGACAATTTTCTGCAGTCATAACAATGTGTGTAATTAATTTCCTGCAATAGCAATATTTGTAAGATATCATAAATATAAAACAAGCTACATTAGTCTGTTCATATGACTATTACTTGAAGCCATAAATGGAGTACGTTACTAATAAGCCATTTAAACCAAACCTTTATGATTGTTGAAGTCTGATATCGCAGGAATCCGATTAGAAGACAGTTTTGGTTTCGTGATTTCATTGCTATTAGGGTGGCCCGCCGCTCCACGTTTATTGTCCAAGATACGAGTGGATTTGTGGAAGCAATTTCCTTTATACATTTTGTTTTGTCCCTTTTCCTGCAGTTTGATGGTCCACTTCGTGAGTTGTAGCTTGAGTTCGATTTAACGAAACTCCCCGATCGAAATGATACGCATCTCTACCGTGACCTGCCGCGAAAGGGAAAGTAATTATTCAATCCGATCACGTACGCGGGATTGAACGAAAACTAATTTAGAGCCAAAGTTCTTTTCACTAAAATTAAACATACCTCCGATATCGGCCCTAAGGCTCGGCTTTACGCCGACGACGCCTATTCTCCATTCTATAAGCGTACCACAATACATGAAGTCATGAGTAGTTTTATTTCACTCCTTGAGTTAAATATAGTGTTACTTTTCTTTAGCATATGCTACGTGCAATGAATTGTGTCAATACTAAGATTTTTAGTTATATATTTTCTTACTTAATGTTAAATAGTCATATTGAAGTTGCCTCGAAATTGATGTCTCGTATATCTTGTATATTTAATTAACAATATTAAAATATTTTCGTATCAATTATTCTCCTTATATTTCTTATTCGTTCATATTAATTCTGTTCATATTTTATATGAACTCATATTCACACTCATATAATATATGCATGACCAAATCATAACGCGATTGAGCTTTTCGGCAATACACTTTTACCCACATACCCATTTTACTCACTTAAAGAAATCTTTTCAAGAATGAATTTAAATAGTTGTTTATTGCGTTGAATCAATTGCGGGGTGTATGAGAACGGCTGGATCGATTTGGCTGATTTTATTGTTGTGTTTCAAATTTTAAGGACGAGGCTTATATGAAATAATATATCTGAAAAATCCATCGGATAGGTCGTAGATTTTATAATAATATATAAAAATATAAAAATATATTAAAAATATATATTATTATATATAGGAATATATAAAAATCTTAATAAACTAAAAAAGGATTTTAAAGAAAATTACACTGACTTTAAAAAGGAAAATTTAAAATTATCCACTATATATCGAAGTAAATGCTATTATATTTGAAGTCGATACCAAACCTGAAATACAACAATACCGACACCCAAGACACTACAAAGTACTTTCTATTCACTATTAGTGTTATCCACTCAACGTAAACATTACGAGGTACTGTTGCTTTCGACGTCAATTCAACATTATGGGATGATGACCCCTAAAAACAAACATTCAAAAGCAAACAACTCAATAAGCCGATGAATGATTCTAATCCAAAGAGTAGTTGCATTTTTTTGTTTCAAAAACATATCATTAGACCCTGAGATAGTAAATAATGTACTGTTTTTGCAATGTTAATGTTACCACGGTAAACATCTTTAATCACTGCTGAAATATTGCTGTCCATTGAAAATTTCCACCCCTTATCTTCAGAATCCATCATCAGATCCTAACGACATTTAACGGTGACCATCTATCTCCGAACCATTCCCTATACACACAAAAGGACCATAAACAATGTAGTTTATAGCTGGATATACTTAAAAAAATTTAAACACATTCAAACAAACATATAATCTCTTCCTTTTTTGAAGTCACTTAAAAATATAACGTCAGTGTTAATACCAACAAATATCTTTAAACATGGCACTTTTATTCTCATATGTTAGGGAGTTCCACTCTTCATCTTTGGAACCCATTAGTAGATCCTTACTATGTCTATAAGGAAACAACTAAGAGTCATCTTCTATAGACCTAAAAATGGAATAATCAAAATAGGTTCACAAGCAACGGAGTAATGACTGTACATATGTACATAATAAATAATAGTTTAAAAAAAACTAAAAAAACACGCTTTTATTGCTAATTGAACTAAAAAGTAGAAAATAATTTTTAATTACAAAGAGTCTTTATTACAGTAGTAGAAGGTCTGACAATCAATCATAATTAA